>NMRB01000581.1:85823-117114 GCA_002633025.1 Notospermus geniculatus
CACCCCACCCCCTCCCCTCCCCGTGTGGCATCATCAGTCAGCACCGGACAAACTGAATATTTCAGTAGTTGGGTAGGACCCGAATGATGCACGGGAATTAATTAGGTCTGCCATGTTGACATCTCTATGCAACTGTGCGTGCAGCTGAGAGCTGCCTACAGGCAGAAATAATATATTTCTGCTGCAGGAATGTATAGGCGTATGTACGTGGCATTCCAGTGTATCGGGCTTATTCAAAGTGGCCCATGTCATTGCAGTGTAGGGCACAGGTGTTTCCTCAATATTCAAGGCAGCTAGAACCCCTCCACGAAGTGGTCCCGTTCTCCCCCAACCACAGGCTCATCTAAAAACCCTTGCATTGTCCACTACCTTACGCAGATTCTGAATTTTTCAGTCAAACGTCATCAGATATTATTTGGCAGATGATCGTCCAAGGAGGCTTTTCGCCCTTGAACTTACCTTTTTGGTTCGTCAGGCATCTCTTTCTGCCGGTGGAACCCGGGCGGTCATTCTGCATAATGCATCGTGTAGCAATCGGCTAACCTCTTCCTACACTCTGCAGCAAGCAACCAGATTCCGTGTTCAACGCTTTGGGATTTTCTCGTGCGCCCAATCAGAAACCTCGGTTCTTTTGCGATAATTTATTCATAGGAATACGCCGTTCAACTTCGTAGCGAACAACACTCGCCTGTTGGTACATAATTGACTTCCCACTGCCAGTCCTACAACAGACTAACAAATAGTCTCCATCGAATATTGCCTTCGCGGCTTCTTTTTCAGTACTTGTAAGTCCTTCCTCGGAGAATTTGCATTCATTCGAATAAAGTTTCATCGACCGCCATCTTGTCATCATGCCCGAGCTGCCGATGCAAGCTTTGCCGTGATTGGTTGCTATTTTTGGGACCGGGGAAATCCTTGAACACGGAATGTGGTTTGCTTGCGTGAAGGTCAAGGGAGGAGAAGCCGAGTCTTGACCTGAACTCAGTGAAGATGCGGGCGGTGGAACCGTACATCAACAAATCACAAGCACAGTTGGCTACAATGGTGCAAGGGAAGAGAGAAGACTTGTTCAGCCATGTTTTGTTCATTCCATACATTTCTAGGTCAAAGTTCAAGGCCAGGCAGTCGTCGAGTGTGGGAAGCTTGTGTTCAGGTACATGCGTGCCGTTGATAAAGTCGCATTGGCGGTGGTACAGTAGGGCATTTCCTCTCCATGGCTACAGCTAATGCCGTTTACGATGTCCATGATGGTCATGACAATTCCAAATTGATCATATGCATTAGCCAGACTCCCTAAGAAATCGGGAAAATTCATGAAAGTCGCTGCAGAATCGAGAACGACCGTTAGGAAGGAAAAACACTTACGTTAATCTGAAGAACAATGCCCAAACAATCCGTTGCCATGGAGATGATAGCAGTCAAGGCGACGATAACCAAAGTTTCGATGATGTGTCGTCTGAGAGGCTGGGGCTGAGTATTGGCGAAGATGGCATTTTCTATCACCTAAATGAAAAAAATCAACTTCATAACGGTGTGGTTAACATAATGGAAGCAGTTAAGCTTCATATACCTTTCTGAGATATTCGACAAAAAGATAATGTTTGAATTTTATAAGATTTTGTGTCGTTCATGAACGATCAAATTTACAATGTACGTACTGCAAATTCTTAGAGCCCAATTCTTCCTGAGGTAGATACTTTACATAATTTTTTAATAAAGTTGGTAAGATTCGTGCACCTTCAGTAAATACTGTATGCCTTTCGAAAAAATTTTCAACATTTTCAAATTTTCGATTTTTTTTAAACAACGGCATAACGGTAATTTCTCTGTGCGTCCTATATTATGCTAGATTGGCGATCTCACCGCTAGATTTATATTTAATAAATAAATCCTAGCGTTGAAGTGGTAACTATCTAAATGCATCCTCAGCGCCACCTATACGTACCTCTCGAACCACGAAACATTCGATTGGATATGTTAACATGATGGTCAATGCGAAGATAAATCGAACCACGTTGATAAGATCATCTTTGGCACAGTAATTTTCCAGTAGATCACCTAGGATTAAGAGGAGGTTGTTCAGATGCATGTCGACGAGTTCATCATCCGTTTGTCCAGGATTATTTCCACAAAAAATAAATCGATTTTAAGAGAAAACAGAGTGAGTTTTGGGGAAGATATCAAAATATCAGCGCTGCTGCACGTGAGAGTTTTTTCGTACACAAACGTGGTGCCCATAGTTTTATGTTTCAGTTGCCCATAGAGAGCCAACTCGCGCAAGAAAACTCTCACGTGGACATGGTGGAGCAGCCCCTTAAAAGGTGGTCGGAAACAAAAAGATGTTCAGCTCACCCTGTGTGAATCCGGTGAACGTTGCGTAACCCGTGATGCCGAAGATTAGCGTGCAGACCATGGCAAAGATGACGCTCAGGTGGGTGACGATGCTCCATCGTTCTTGCGTGTTATTCTCCAAGGAATCGTAGATGAGGAATGAGTTATGGTGGCACATGTAAGCTGAAGGTAGAGGGGTAGGCTATTGTTGAAGTGTTGAACTAATTCTGAATCCTACGGAATATATTCTGTGCTGCTATATATCGGCGTCAGAATGTAGTCTTCTCTCCATTCCACTTCCGAGTGGCGCGAGGTTTATCAACGATAGCTCCGCAACGGCTGGGTCAAATTTGACATACCATACATCATTTGACTGGTCTTTCTTGTCGGTATCTTTCTGCTATCTTCATTTTTCGCGTAAGGCCGACATAACGGATCCCTTTCTCAAAACCCATTTCATTTCACCATGGTGTTCAGTGCAGTTTACACGTGTGCGATGCATTGCGTCATTTCAAAATGGCCGCCATTTTGGCCGTGAACACGAACTGCGCTTGGTGAAAGAACTTTTTCTGTCACGTTTGTAGGGAAAATGACAGTGATGATGGCTGTAGCGGCAAAAAAGACAAATTGATTGACGTATGGTATGTTAAATTTGACCCAGCCGTTGCGGAGATATCGTTCATAAACCTCGCGCCAATTGGATGTGGAATAAAGAGTAAGTCAATCATTAGTGATGGCAATGATCATGATGTGGGCTGATGACTTCGAGGTACGACAACAAAGCAAAAGCTTCAGAGAAGTCCAGGAAGCAAACGTGATCGGTGGATCTCTCAGCTTCTGGGTACACTTCGAGGTAGGCCTACGCAAACAGCTGCTAAGAATTTCAGGACATAGACCATATTCGCTAGGCCACTGATCAAGTAGGGCAGACTTGGTACAATAGCTTAGCAGAAGCTACAGAGAGTTGCAGCAACAACCATGTTCGTTAGGTCCCTCAGCTTCTTGGCAGACTTGGTACGATAACAAAGAAAGGAGAAAGCTGCTAGGAATTCCAGGAGGTAAACTGACGTGCTGTGGTTGACAAGCGCATTATCAAAGCAACGGTGGCCACGGATCGAAGCTGTGTCTGGAGTAATAAACGCCGATAGTGATGAAGACTCCAGGGGCTATTGGACCCATGTCGGAAACGTCTGTGGTGTGGACGTTGAATTGATAAATGAGACCACCCGGGGGTACGTTAGCGGTCACTACGAGTTTCCTGAGGTTGTAAAGTAATCAGGGTTACAAATGTGGACCCGAGCGAGTTGTACACGAGACACCTCAGGGTGAGTTTCAGAACCTCATTATTTTCTGGTGTGCATGATCACAACCTTTCGAAGCTGTCAATTTCCAATTAGGTTTATGCTTTCAAAGTTAATGGTTGCGAATCACCGATACTTTCTCGATCGCATCGAAACAACTGGGAATTGCAAGTCGTTCGCAGCATGTGTTCGAAGATGGCGGCACTGGTTTGAAAGCCGAATTGTAGTACAGTCCATGAATGTGTCATTACATGAGAAGCTTACTAATGATAAAACATCATCATCATACAACATACCAGTCAAGATTGTTTCTGTTACGGTCTAGACATCAACTAAGCGTTGGCAAAAACACAGAGAACAGGGAGAAACGCAAGAAGGTCGCTGAAATTGACAGGCAGATGGATTCAGATCTGCCAGGGCACGGAGGGACTGGGGACCATCAGCGGCTGACCGAGAATTTGTCCCTCTAACAACGACAACAACGTGCACATATCATTAAAGTTCGACTTCTGATTTCCAAAGCAAACCAAATAGAATGGGGACATGAAGAAAAGCCTAGCAAAGACTTACCAAATGCCATTATGCCTATTGCCTGTGCAACCTGGGTATTGGCAAATTCCCATCCGTCATCCGATGTTGGACTGCAAGAAGGGGGTTAAAAGTGGGTTAAAAGGAAACTTTGTCATCCAACCGACAAGCCTGTTGGATACAGCTTATTATGTGAATGAAAATTTCTGATGCATATTTCAAAAACATTTTATTTTCCACAATAGCATTAGCAGGTAGTAGACCACAATGCGCACACTGTGAAACTAATTTATTGGTTGTATCTTGGAGGACTAAGGGCTGATTCATACTCGCTTGCGGACCGTCAAGCGCATGAAACTGATCGCAGGTTTCCACGACGTGAATGTGCACACGCAGTGAAATTGATCATAGTCGGCGCAAAATCCGGACGGAGTATGAATCAGCCTTTATACTGACAGTATAATTCCTCCAAGGTTGTATCTTCGCTGCCGTTTGATGTGAAGAACAATGGTAATGTCCTTTACTTATTCATTCATCGTTTGTTGAATGAGCATTTCAGCCTGACGTTTTCACTCGGCGATACTGATTTAAGTATTCAATGGCTTTGTGCCTGTGTTCTATGCGTACCAATTCGATTGTATTTGCAGAATACACTTGTCAATTTGTATTCTACAAATAGCCACTGGCACGAAGCACCCACCTTTGAATAAATGAAATATACATGCAGTACTAATTCAAAAATTCCTCATCAAGCTAGCTGCACTGTTGCACTCCAAATCGCGGATTTTCGAAAGGGTCGGTGTGCACAGATGTACGAATAAGTGAATAGAATAAATTCTTCAACTTCAATAATTCTCAACAATGGTGTAGATAGCAACAATCTTTCTAGTACTGGAATTCACTTATAAATTCTATACTTAAAGCGAATCGAAAGCGAAAAAATTTGATTTAGAAATAGAAATTGAAAGGGGACGAATTTTCATGAAAAAATGTAAACAAACTTCTCCAGAATGTCAACAAAGAAATATTCGTGCATTTTGATTGGCTGAATTTTGTGTTTACAAACACCAGCCAAATGTAAACAAAAATCCGCTGTCGATTCGCTTTAACATCGAAACCTAATTGAAGCACACTCAAACATAGCTTACACTGGTGCTGGAAATGGAATAATAAGTCGTATCACAGACGCCAATATTACGAGGAAATTTAACAATATCGAAGCAAAGGAACACTGAAACGAGACCAAAACAAACAAAAATCACAACAATAATGGTGCATTGAGAATGGGACAGAAAATTATTTTAAAAATTGGCAAATCACCGCCGGAAGTGGTTGTGTTGGCAAGATTCTGAGCAGGCCATGACGACAGGCAGATGATTTGCTGCGGAATTGAACAACTTCCGGTTGATGTTGATAATATGCTTCGTGAGAAATCACCCAAGATGGCGATGAATGGGTGAGTTAGAGCTGTTATTCAGTGCAGACGTGTGAGGTGAGGTTTTGGTGCCATAAGTTTGGATTTCACTGCGATGTATGGTAGAACCATTCCTAGTTCCTTGCTTCGAAGACACGTAACGAATTTTTGGATGGGTTGAAAAAATTGCACCGTCTGCACGGTCTGAGCGGAAAAAATCCAAACTATACGCCATCCGGTCACATCAGCGTTGGTCAATCAATCTTGGATGCACTCTCAACATGCCAGTTAGAGTAGGCCCTATTTTTGTCACGTGTTTTGGTTGTAACCCACAACTTGAAAGGGAAATAGTCACACTTGATGGTTGAATAAGAAAGAACATCGATGATAAACAACATTCACTGCTCGACGTATAGATTTGAGGAACCACCCACAGGAGTTCGTGGAATACCTTTTTCTGAGAAGGAACGCCCAGCATCCCTAGGCAGGATAAAATGAACATTCCACGTTGCAGCAGCATCTTGAGGTAACCAGTGGTTCTTAGCGCTCGTTCCCTAGGTCACGTGCGGTGACGAAGAGACCACTGGTTAACTCGGGATGCGTTGCTGAGGCTACATGACATCGAGTGGATGATGAGGTGGTTCTTTGATCAATTTCACGAGCAAAATCGTCCGTAAACCTAAATTACAAACTCTTTGCTCACCGAACTCCACTCCTGTGGGGATTTCACATTAGGTAAGAGGTCAGCCGAAGTTGGAACCAAAAACAATCAAACTGGTTCCCGGTCTGATGAGATCGGGAACGAATCTAACCAAAATACACGACGCAAGCGGCTCGCTATATTATACATTTTGGTGAAACAGATAACGACAGTGCATGAGTACATTTATTGAATGACAACAAAATGTGAACCTAACACAAAAAAATAAGTGTTGTTGAGAATTAATAACGTTTAATTTCGTCGCCTTACACTTTTGGTGCCAATTCAAAGCCTTTTCCGATGAGGACGAAGACTATGAACAGAGTGAATACAACCGACAGAAGCGATATCTGAAATTTAAAGTTTGGTTTAAAAATTATTCTGTGTTTTTAAATAGAACTTTATACATCTCACCCCACGATAAAGAGCTGAAAAGTTCAACTGATACGTAAGCCTTAGGGAGGTTAAAAATGAAAGATACAATAGTGTAATGGCTTTACATGACATTCAAATTCCAGCCCCTGGAGGAACTTATGAATGGAGTGTGACGTCATCGTCATATCGTTAATACTTTTATCGCTCATTCTTAACCTCACTCTTACATCAGAACGAAACGGCGGTAAAAGTAGATCTAATGGATTTCGACGGATTTTTGGTTTAGAATAATCGACAGGTTGAGATTCGGCCAGAGTACGATATCGATACGATGTGATATATTCTCTCTATGTAGTCTATGCCCCACAGTTGTCACCTGTTCTCATGAACACCATTTGACCAAAGAGGTCATCAGCTTCACAACCACCTTCCAAGAATGACAACGACTTGTAGTCCTTCTTGCTGTGGTTCACTTTCTCGATCCGAAAAATCATAAAGGGCTACGATATCGCCACTCTTTGTCGACAGCCGTCGCCACGGCGGTGATTGCATCCTTCTCCACAGTTGTTTTGCCTTTCGCCCCAGTGTTGGAGAATGTATGATAACAATACAATGCATGGGGCGAGGTTGATAAGCGGTAGTTCAACAACATTGCCAATGGGTAACATTTTAAACGTTTTAAACATAACGATAATATCGCAGTATTGGAAAAGGAATGCCGTTCCCATTTTTAACCTTGCTAATGCACCATGAACCTTGTCATATCATGCTTCATAACCGTATCGGATGGAAATTACTGTTGAATATCGTCAACAAGGTGTTAAAGAACAGCCTGAAAATTGGGTGTTCGTTTTCGAAAATACAACGTTGCCAGCCTTATTTGTCTACCGAGAGAACGGAAATCCCGCTTCTATCTCGACGCCGCTACTACTTCTCGCGTTCAACCTGGCCTGGCGTTACCATGACAACATGAAATGCTATTACGCGTTAGACCTGGGACGAAACAAGATCATATTCCTGTCTATAAGATCCTGTATTTACAAATCGTGTCAAATATTCCTTTTCGCGTCGTCGACAAACACACATGAGCTTTAACCACACAAGTAAGAAGGCTTTCATTAGTCAAACTCTGACTTCGTCGAATTCAATTACAGTGTTGAAGTGGTTTAAAGTCTCAAGTAACAAGTGCAAAGTTTTTGTCAAATGTTCCTTCTCACGTCCTTGACAAACATGAGCTTCAACCACACGACCAAGAAGGCTTTCATTAACTCCAACTCTCACTTCATCGAATTAAATTTCAGAGTTGAAGTGGTAACGTCTAAAAGTACATATTAAAGCTGCCAACCTCAATCGGGAGGTGTAACAGTAAAAAATGTCCCCCTGTAAAAAGTGTCCGCTTCTATTGTTGCATGAAAGCAACAGAAACCAACCGTCAGAGATTAGCAGGTAAGCTTACATGTAACAAAAGGATCTTTTTTCCCAGGACAACTTTTCCAAGAGACATTCTTTCCTTTACGCCTAGGCACAGAATAGCACAAAATTGACACACAAAATGATAATAAGCAAGAAGTCAATCTCCAGAATTCACGAATTTTCGACCCCAACCGGGGTCTTTTTCAAGTGGAACTTTACAATCTGAAACTCTAGAAAAGACTCATCTAGACTCATCTAGACTTTTCTAGAGTTTCAGATTGTAAAGTTCCACTTGAAAAAGACCCCGGTTGGGGTCGAAAATTCGTGAATTCTGGAGATTGACTTCTTGCTTATTTTCCTTTACGCCTGGTTTCAAATTGATTTATCAATTTTTTACTCAATCCTTCACTCACCTTACTTAATCTTGATATATTTCTATATAAGGACAAAGGAAGTGTAACAATGATTGTACATACAGTTATGATAAACTGTCTACGACCAAGTATTGACCAGCGGATGGTGTCTGGAAAATAATAAGACAAAACGCAAATCAGTCGAAAACGTGATCATCTTCGGTTATCTTCGTGGGAAGCCTAATATGTGACGTCATCATCGGATATTTCCGGCTTGAGGAAGCCAAAAAATGATCGATAGTTGTTATGTAGCGTGATAGAGGCAGACGGAAACTAACCCGCTCCCTTCAATGTTCGGTCTATTGATTACATTTGAGCGTCCTCTGTTAAGAACGATGTAAAAATGACTATAATTCAAACGAGGACAATTGCCTATACAGTACAGGGCACAATTGACATCCCATGTGCTTCGCGCACCCTGCGCGCGACGTACGAAGCTCTATCGCGCACCATTCTCGCGACGTGCGCGAAGACTTCGCGAACTCGGCGAGAACAGTGCGCGAACATTAACTGCCGACGTACGCGCACCCTTCGCGAAGCCTAGCCGCGTAGTGTTCGCGAAGGTCCAGTCTTCGCGATGTTATGAAGAACGGTCTGGCTGACGGTGTGTAGCCTACGACAGGCCTATGTAGTCATGAAGGCGTTGCGGACCATGTTTACACGGCGTCACGACGTCGCAAATCATCAGCACTGTGTTGGATGCACTACATATCACACCACTCGTGTTATGGGTGGCACATTCGGTTGTCTACAAGTAGGCCCTAGGCCCCGGTTGGCCAAGCCTACCTAGGCCACGACGGTGTGGTAGGCGTAGGCCTACCGGTATAAATTTGTGGATTCACTTGTTGGCCTACGCTTAGGATACATTTAAATTAGGGTAAGCCAATGTCCGTAGCCTCACCATCAGCTCAGCTCCAGCCGCCAGCCACGTGCATTGGGCATCGGTGTGGATAGGCAGCCGCCGGTAGGCCCTGTTCGGGCCAAGCCAAGCATGCAAGGCCTAGGCCTGCTAGCCCTGCCTATAGGCCTACAGGCTAGGCCTAAGTGTGATGATGACACATGTTACATGCAGTAACGACGCCTTGTACATACAGGCATGGTAGGCCTGACAAGGAGGCCTAGGCCTAGGCCTAAAATCGACAATTTCAAAACCATGATGGCTTGGCAAATCTGCGAGGATCAGAGAGTAGCCTATTCGCGAAGATCAGCTGTGTCGATGATCTCGCGAAGGGTGCGCGCACGGTACGCGAGATAAAGTCACTGTTGTTCGCGCACATCACGCGAACCCTGCTCGCACCCTGCCCGAACGGTGCGCGAAGTGTGGCGATTAAGTTTCGCGCACCCTACGAGAATGATTCGCGCAGGGTGCGCGAATTCAGGGATGTCAATTGTGCCCTGTACTGTATATATCATCCTACATAAGTGCTGTCATCACGGAGTGAATCGATTTCCACGCCCTGTAGCTTTCATTGGCAACGGTGTCGTGAGTTCGATAACTAAAACGAATTTTGGCAATAAATCCAATTTTTCTATTACAAAGGGAAGTGTCCTTGACAACAGTCCTTTTTCATCCACCTTTCATGAATGGCGATTCCTATTGGTTCATTGGCAAACTATCCCGGCAAAGTAAACATTTTATGTTTCTATTGGATGTCGTAAATATTCCCCTGTGTGGAAAACACTATCACTTTCTGGCAATTCAGCATCCATCTTGTCGTCCCTTCGGTGTGATTGAAATTTACCTGATTACAGCTTGCCACCGTGTGCGGTGACGAAGGGAGCGAACGCCGAGAACCCCTAATTACTTCAGGATGGTGTGTAACTTACCTCCACCTATTCTGATAACTATCTTCGTTATTGTGTCCCCAATGATTACATTATAACTTATCATAGCTGTAGAGTAGAAAAAACAGAGAGATGATTTCCATGAGTGAAATTATTTTTTTCAGCGTAGAACCATACACAGAAAAAAAATCAACTCGAGTGGAGACTCAGATCTCACTAGAGGGACAAAATGGTTCGAAATACTTTTTGACTCAAAATGAAACAGAAAATATTTCGGCCCGAGACAATGACATCTCAATCTGAGTTGAGTGATATCAGAATGAGACTGTCAGGATCTCGGCCCAAAATATTTTCTCTCAGATCGAGACTGTGTCAGTATCTCAACCTGAAATATTTTCTCTCGGAACGAGATGTCAGTCCCTCGGCCCAAAATATTTTCCGTTTCATTTTGAGACAAAAGGTATTTCGAACCATTTTGTCCCCATAGTGAGACTTTGAGTCTCCACTCGAGTCGATTTCTTTTTTCTGTGTATAAAAACGACAGATTTTTACGTTTAACTCTCCAAAGACGAGTACAAACACAACAAATCTCTGCTGCGGAGATTGAACAGTTGACCGCGGGCCGTCCATTTCATTTCCCAACAACAATGCAACGCTTCATGATTTACGGCGATGCTGGACGAGTTATCCATGTCTGGAATTCCTTCCAAACATCGCTCCAGCGCAATAACATCGGTTGGTAAACTGAAAAGGAGGCTATCAGCTGTCACGGAACCATCTGCCCCAGTATTGGCAGTTATTGAGCCGTTAGCGGATGAATGCACTTTCGGATCGACACTGCCGGTGCGTGTGGAAGTGATCTTTGATCATGCTACAATCTGGCAGCACACTCAGCAGTAGGTCTTCCAATGGTAAAAGACAGTGGCTGCTGGTATTCATAAAAGCTAGCAATGCTTTTACTTCAAGTTTTGTGGTACATTTACATTGGACCTCGCTGTGCAAATTTTAAAGCACGGCTGTATGCATTAGGTTTTGTATCTCGCGACGGCCGACGAACAACGTCGTATATGCATGCTCGACAAGACTGTTCAAATCTACCTATCTGAATGATCTAAGTTACCAATTTGGCATTGTGAGTGTTGCTACTCATAAAAGAATGAGTTGAAGCATGTTACCTTACTTCATGAAGGGTTAGTCACGCTATAACAGCACGTTGAACTTCTCAAGTGATGAAGGTACTGTATGGCGGCCATTTTTGTTTCGACATAGTATCACTATCAGTCCAGCCTCGGGGTTATCACTGGCAATATATAGGTTGGACAGGAGACCAGTCTTATCAAGGTGGGGAGGGATAAAGAGTCACCTTATGCATACAGTCGTGCTTAAGAACCAGTGAGAGTATGGTTGGTTGAAGCAATAGCCAAACTCTACATTACACCGTACTCAGTGTACGTGATGAAGCTGTCACATCAATCGAACATAATCCCGCTGAGTATAAGTGAAGATACATGAACTGCCTTTTACCATTGGAAAGCAAATACCATTGGAAAGTCGAAATGTACGAGACATTTGTTTCCTTAGACTGTGAAGACGCATACCTACAATAGGGTGGGAGGGTTAGAAATCAAACGATAAACGTAAACTTTACGATAACGTTATTTTTCATACTACACATTCACCAGATTATATTGCATTTTCGGTGCAAAAATAACGTTGTCATTAATGTTTACTGTTATTGTTTGATTTCTAAAGCTCTCTATTGTAGGCCTACATACACAGTATTGTTTTGGAGTGCATGACACAGGTTAGCACTTACCTATAAATGGATAGAGCCCCTGCATGAATGTCAGTGCATAAAACCCAGGCCTACCGAATGCTGCTCGCACCAAATCCTGAAAAAAATCATGAAGTCAACAAAATTCGAAGTCATTAGTATTACTGGAAACCGTAATTCAATGTACTTTTGCCTACCACTGCCTGTCCTCCAGTAGCAATAAGGCTTCCCTGAGGTAAATCTCGGTCTAAACTTGGAGGAATTATACTGACAGTATAATAGATACCTTGCCAAAGTCGGCCATTTTTTCTCAGAGGGTAATAACAAACACTCAATGTACAGTGAATGTACACCATTGGTGTACAGCATGTTTTAAAACATGCAATTACACAAAACTTCCATGAAAAGTTCCAAAATGAACACCTGCTCAGCAATGCTACATATGTGATGCAATGTTCCCAGGCTGAAATTTGTGAAGATATTTCACACAAGAAATTTTAAAAGACTTTTATCATGCCCTGTTTAGGACAAACCTCAGCTCCAGGTTTCCAGGTTCCTATCCCACAGTGTGAAACATGATGATTCATAAAACTGGACCCAAGGTTGGTTAAGCAATAAAAGTCTGTTTTATCTTTTCTGAATGTAAGCCAAGGCTCAGTCCATATTAATATAATATTACTGATGGTATGTTATGTGAGACATTTCCGTGGCAGGTTTTTATGATTTTGGCAGATTTTAAAACATGCTGTACATCAATGGTGTACATTCACTGTACATTGAGTGTTTGTTATTACCCTGTGAGAAAAAATGGCCGACTTTGGCAAGGTATCCATACTGTCAGTATAATTCCTCCAAGGTCTAAACGAGCAAAACTGGACAGAAGATTGATTCTCCGAACCAGAAATCAATCAAGTTTAACTATCGCTTATCGATAAATTGCTTTACGGTTAAGCTAACCCGCTTAGCACTCAATCGACTGAGTTCATTTCTCCGTTAAATGGAATTGACACAGCTGCTTTTATCATACGGTGAGATTGCTGTTTTCTCTACATGACGAACGTCCTGTTGTTTACATTGTTTCCTCGTCTGCTTTTGCTGCAGGGATCCTTTCCTGTTGGAAATAAAGGGGGCACTCCACGGCGTGAGAGTTTCTGTCGCACAAGTTGACTCTCCCACCGTTTCAAACCGCGGCCAGCTACGTTATCCCCGCCTCGAAACTGCTTCAGTTGATGCCATCCACAAAGTATCACTAATAGACGGCGTTAGCTGTCCGATTCGGGGAATCCCCGCAGGGAATCGGCCACAAGTATGAATACATACATAGTGTACATTTTGTACACGTATCTCAGCCAATCAAAAAGTGTGTTACGGCGGCGTCGGTTAAGTCTGTGAAGATGGTTTATGATTGGCTCCCTCGTCAAACAGCGCGATCTATTGATGATCCTTCACTTTTGGCGCCAATCATGCCAGTGTTTAGTGAGTCTTGGGAAGAGTGTATGGGCAACTCAGCAAAACAATGGCCAGTCCGCGTTATGTTAGGAAAATAGGGAGTTTTCGCAAAGCCCCCGAAACCCCAACGGGAACGTCTATCCTTTTGTTCGGTGGTCTCTTCGTACATGTAGCATCGACCAATGGGTTTGGCGTTCGCGTTGGCGTTTCGGGGGCTTTGCGAAAACTCCCTATTATTACATCAATTTACCTGATATGTGTTCGTATTTGATAAATGTCCACCACGTATTAACAATACAACGGAATAATCTGAAATTAAACCAGACAAAAACTATGTTGAAGTCGAACATCACTGAGCCTGATTCGTCTGTTATGAGACGGAAAAGATGTGCCAACAGGGTGTTTTCATCCCCATCCCGCCCACAGCGGTTTCCGCAGCGGTTCACAGGCATTGGGACAATCAACATGTTATGTATTGTTAAACTATCGAAGGATTATCCAAACCCCTGTGAAAAACGCACCGCTCGCCGCAAAATCGCTCTAGTGGAAAGGACAGGCCTTAAGTCTTAAACACCCTTTATGAATTTGGTCCATAGTTTTTTTTGTTTTTAAAAAATTTTCTAATGCCCTACCTGTAATAACAGCTACTAGTACAATGAGTATCAGTCCCAACCCGAATCCTGCCTGTCGTAAAGCAAACGGGATACCTAAAATGAGAAGCAGTGTAAAACTGAGAGAACGAATAGAGTGTGAGTTGTTGTATAGTAACGTGATGTACTCAAGGGCCCGAACTTATAAAGGATGTCTATCTCTTAGACAAGTCTAACTCGCCAAGACAAGTCTAAATCAGTCGTCTAGCTTAAACTGCGATTACAGAAGGATGTCTAGCGTAGACGTGTCTAAAATTGCCGTCCAAAGATAGACAACAGTGTCCAAATAACAAAGGAATCGCAAAACATGCCAGGGGGCTTGTTTTGCAGTTGTCTAAGTTTGTGATTCATTTATAATTTCAAGTTTTATGGTCTTAAACGGTGTCCCAGTGGCACTAGATTATCTGTATGAAAAGAAAACGTGGCTATGAAAAATATTCAAGGAAATATGCAGGAAAATTAAGTGGGCATTTACTTTCGACTAAGGGTGTACTATCCATCCAGTCACAACAGCAAATAGGCCTATAAGACGAATGCCGCGCACATGAGGTCATCTAAGGTATGCCCATTTACAATTCATTATATAATCGTCTCAACAAAGGCAGTGCGATCGGGATACATGTTTATTCACCTGTTGGACTTGACTAGCTAGACCGACGTCCTTGCGTTGTTCGAAATTTCGATAAACACCAGTGTTTTGGTGGACTTGTCTAACAGTTGTCTTACAAATGTTTAGGCTTAAACAAGTCCAAGTTAGACAGGCGAAAAACACCTTTTATAAGTTCGGGCCAAGGTGTTTGACCAAAAACATAAAAATCTTAAAGCTCAACTGTAATGTATCCAAAAACTAATGGACGCCGCCATGTTTTTTAATGTTGCGCCACTAGGTGTCTTCCAGTGAAGACAACATTCACTATTCATGTACATGTACATGCACAATCTATTATTTTATCTAAATCATGAGGTTGCACATCTCACGTAAGATACTGTCACTCCTTCATCTAGTGCGACTAGTCTTTGGGAAATACGTCCTTCAGGTTCATGACGGCACCGGAAACGAGGCATAAATTAGGAACTGACAAACGTCACCTGTTGTGATAGGAATGAATAATGCATGGCCACTCTTCCAGAGAGGTCCCTAAAGCCAATCAAGTATGTAAATGAAGACACATGTTTATGTGATATCTATACAATGTCAGAATTAATCATTTCCCTGCTAACAGACACGGACTTCACCCGATGCTGACACGGAAAAACATACGGAAAACGATAAGAAAACGATAAGACAGGCGTCCAATTTTGGAGCCAGGCTATGTTCATGAGGAAAGTGAATTCCATTTACGCAGAATGGGACAAGAACGCATTGGCTGGGGTGCCGTGTTCCGGAAAAAAATATTCTGTTTTGGGTACATGTAGGCCTAATAATGATAATAGGGAGTTTTCGCAAAGCCCCCGAAACGCCAACGCGAACGCCAAACCCATTATAAGGATGCGGCTGGTGATACAGTCGGTGGTTGTTACCAGCCGTTGAAAGGACCCGTATGTCAAGCAACATGTAGAAACACAAAGGTTGGGGGTGTGATACAGCACGAAGGGAGGTTATTTTAATTTCTTCCTTGGCCATGACGGATGAACCAGCAACAACAAAAATGCTAGAGCCAACGTTTCCTTGAATAAGCTTTGTGAATTGTTCTCTGCTGCAACATGATATCGAGTAGCTTATATAGGAAAACCTATCATGGGTTTTGAGGATATACAAACCCCTACAGAATTCTTAATACCACTTGTTGTTAATTTACCATTATTTTCCATTAGTAATTCTCCCATCTGACTCATTATGTTCGCTACTTCACTTAGGAAGCATAAATCGTACGAGAGTGACGCGTACATTTCCTCGACAATGCTACTGGGTTCCTAACGACGGGGTGAAATAGGGTGTTCAATACTGACTGTCATTTAGCTTTAACCACCACATGGTAGATCCGTGGGTTTAGGGAGAGTTTTCTCCCGTGAAGCAAGGTTCATTGGCACACGGAATTGGTCCGGTTCAGGAGCCATGTTCCCGAAGCCATCGTTAGGTTAACGATGTCGTTAAAACTGGGAAAATAGTGAGGTTTCGCTAGCGCCCGGTTAGGTCCTACGACGACGTTTATCTATTGTGTTGGTACACCCTAACAATAGATAAACGTCGTCGTCGGCCCTAACCGGGCGCTTGCGAAACCTCCCTAATGCATAGCGTAACGACGTCGTTAACCTAACGACGGCTTCGGGAACATGGGTCCAGGTCCGTAAAAAATCTACCAAATGGACTTCAGCGTTGTCGTATACGGAAAACTAGGGGCAAACGGACTGGAAACGGATCGGATCCGTGTGCCAATGAACCTTGCTTTAAGGGCCTGTCACACTGAACTAGTTCTCAAAACGTCCTGCCCATCCTAAAAAATCGTAAAACGGGCTAGAACGTGTAACGTCGGCCAAATAATGCCTCGAAGTACTGGAGTAAGCGTCCCGTCCATGAAGTTCGTAAAAGGACTGTAAAAAGTTGCCACTACGTCCATTCCCTTCGCACACAGTTTGAGCCCGTTCGGCAAAATTTTCAAGAACGTACTGAGAACGAGCTCAGTGTGATTGGGGCATTAGTCGGCTCTCAATGGTGAACTCAACCTAAGAAACTATGGGCAGTCGTTTGTACCATCGGTCTCAGCGTAAGTCGTGAGGAAACCAACAGTGGTGAATTGCCCATTGAGAGCCAACTCACACGAGAAAACTCTCACGTGGAGCAGCTTCTTCTCACGTGAACCAACAATGATGAATTGCCCATTAGGGAGTTTTCGCAAAGCCCCCGAAACGCCAACGCGAACGTCAAACGCATTGTTCGATGCCACGAAGAGAGCACCGAACAAAAGGACAGACGTTCGCGTTGGCGTTTCGGGGGACTTTGTGAAAACTCCCTATTGAGAGCCAACCCGCACGTGAAGCAGCACCCCAAGGAATATTCTCCATCGGGCGTGCGATTTACTGAAAGCTGACGTACTCCCACAACACACGGGGTGTTCTGATTTGTTTCCTTTGAGGAGAGCAAGGCTCTGTTCCAAATGTTGCCTGGCTCATGCTTCGATATTTTTTAAACACAATCGTTAGTCTTTCTTGTCTCGATTGGAAGACACCTGGTGGGGTACTTCGAAAAACATGGCGTCCGTTGGCTTTTGGATATAGGCCTACTAACAAATCGGTGTCCTGAAGTACGATATATTGGCAATGATATAAATTGAATAAATAAAATAAATATCGGTTATGATACACACTTGATAACGACCAAGGAACACTGTCACTGACATGACCGATAGAAACGGCTTGTTAAATAAATTCTAGAAAAAGTAGCCAAAAATTAGACTACATGTAGTTGAAACCTTTCTAAAAATGCCATTCAAGCAGTTCATCTTGGCAATGGTTCGTCACAAAAATATCGACGGGGCTTGTCATAAAATGTGTTTTAAAGGAGCTGGACGTCCAAGTTGTAAACACTCACTCACTGCTTCTCTATCCACGCGACGCTTGCGGTGCTGCCACCTATTGTCGGTGATATGTACTGATGTGAATATCGTGAGTGAGTTGCATTGGACCGGGCACCAGTCTAACGATCACGGGGCGCTACTGGTGCTGCCACCTTTACGAAGGAATAAAACTAGTTTTCCGACCATGTTTGTAAACAAACCAGCTTGTTTACAACTTCGGCGTCTAACTCCTTTAAGGTGGCAAAAACAACACAGGTACATGTAGGCTACATAGTATATTTAGTATCAACAATGTCAATACTGTATCACTAAGTTCACTCAAAACAAATCAATTATATTTTCTTGTCAGACAAGTTAATCGATGATTAATCGAACGACTGGGTATTCTTATCAAATAGAATAAATCAAACGGAAACATGTTTTTATTTTTGCTGAATGGAAATGTTTATGCAGGTGTCAAGTTATTCAGACGCGCCGTGGCATTTCAGACGGTAGCCCACCCCATGGTGTACCTCTGTAACCACATTTCTGTAACCGTCATGATCACAGCATCTAATGTCTGTTAATACATGTATGTGTTGTTCATGCACACGCACACACCCACAGGCTTGCGTGCCGAATTAAATTGATTCAATTTGCCTTTGGTGACAACATATCGTGACATATTGAGAAACGAGATGTCAATTACGAAGAAATTCAACGTGGTATCGATAAATACATTGAACTTTCCCCGTGGCAACCGCCGATTCCACCGTAATTGCTCGGAAGGTGTAAAAAGTGTAGAGAATTTTAAATGGCAGTCAGAGTGGCGCAGTGCATCTGATATTTCTGACACGTGCCGTGTGTGGATTCGTTTCTCTCGGTCTTTAAGTCTTGATAGTAGATGCTTATAGCAATATCGTATTGACAGATGCCATGAACAGCTCCATAGAGAGAGGGAGGGAGGGGAGGGGTGGAGGGAGATTCGACCTATTTACAACCAAAAATCAGAAAATATTCAGTCGATGGGACCCTTACCTATTATTCCAGACCCTATTATCGAATTGATGAAATTAAAACTAGCCATTGGTATGTTAGATTTGTCCTTCTTAACGAAGTCGTCATCTCCGACGAGTTGATATGTGTCGTTGGATATGTCTGGTGTCGTGCACGGCGTCTCACCCGGCGTCTACAAGCAGAGAAGAGTCAAAATTTATAAGAAGAGATCAAATAAAAGACAAAGGAAGGAGGTGGTCTGTGAACACTATAAAAAGCATACCCGGTAAAGAAACACGTGTGAATGGCCAGCGGTTCGCGATCACGCCAAAAACATGTGCGAATGACCTGTGGTTCGCAAACATTAAAAAGGGCTAAAATAAAACACGTGCGAATGACCAGTGGTTCGCGAACGCTATAAAAAGAGGTCAAATAAAAGACGTGCGAAAGATCAGTGGTTCGCGAACGCTGTAAAAAGAGGTCAAATAAATCGGGTTCGAATGACCAGTGGTTCGCGAACGCTGTAAAAAGAGGTCAAATAAAAGACGTGCGAAAGATCAGTGGTTCGCGAACGCTGTAAAAAAAAGAGGTCAAATAAATCAGGTTCGAATGACCAGTGGTTCGCGAACACTATAAAAAGAGGTCAAATAAAACATGTGGACCGATAGCACGAATTTTAGGACTGGTCTTATTGTGATATTCTGAAGCTTACTCGTCACCGCATGTGTACTGTAGTTTCCGTCAGGGTGAAGAGGGTTACGATCATTAAATCCTCCCACTGGCTCCCAATATCAGAGGTGTAATGGAAAGTCGTCTCCATCACATATTGCCACTCCATCATTCCCCCACGCATTCCACCCCCGCCATCCCGTCAACAGCAATCATGAGGTCAAAACAGAACAAATATCAATTTGCCCTCGACTGATTGGATCTCTTTGCATCTGATTTGCGCAACGCTCAAGGAAGCAGAAAATGGAATTTCTATCAAATGAAAGTGGGACTTGTCATTTTTCTCGTTTCCCGTTCGATTTTGAGTGTTGAAGGAGAAAAACTCATCTGCACTCCCCGCCTTTGAGCAAAATTTTAGAAAATCAAAGATGTCAGCTTGTGGTGGCAATTTCCTGTCAGACCATCTTGAGAAAAACACCCTCAGTAGATTTTAATGGCCTCACTCTTACTTTTCTCGTTCTATTTTACAGTGGTGTAGGGTAACATCGTGCACCCTCGCCTTTGAGCCTAGACCAATTTATGGATGCAATTTCTCCTCGAACCGCCTTGACAAAAACCTCCTCAATAATTTTTTATGCCCTCTCTCTTACCATAAATGGTAAAAAACAGATTTCCACCAAAACAGCCTAAGTTGAGCCTCCTTTGGAGGATCACACGATTTTAACCTTTTCTGTGCAGTCTATTGTACGACGACATAAACTTTCTTTAATGTCACGGGTCCATCCCTAATGGACAGTTTACGCGATCTGGTCAATTATCCTGCCATGGTCATCAATTAGTGTCATTCAACCAGTGTGGCATACGTGTTGATTGGAGGGTGCGGCTTCAGGAACTGGATAGCTTCATCGTGATCGTCTTGTTTACCAAGGAAGGCATGTGATACGATATTGCAAATGAACAACCGCCAAAAAAATTTCTGGCAAACTTGTGTTAGTCACGTTTTGCCCTCAGATTATTCACTCATCACGAAATTTACGTATGGGCGACATTATCCAAAAACCTGGGGAACCGTTCATCCAGGTTGGTCGTTAACCTCACTAGTTCGACTGACAGTGACTGAACGACCTTCGTTTAGTCCAGGCATGCCAGGTCGTTCGTTGATCTCACCGGTTCAACGAGTGACTGAACGAACTGGTAATTCAGTCCAGCAAGGTTATTCGTTGACCTCACCAGTTCGACTGAACGAAGTTCGTTCCGTCCAGTTCGTTCGTTGATCCCACCAGTTCGACTGATAGTGAGTGAACGAAGATCGCTCCGTCCAGGTCGTTCGTTGATCCCACCAGTTTGACTGATAGTGAGTGAACGAAGTTCGCTCCGTCCAGGTCGTTCGTTGATCTCACCAGTTCAACTAGTGACTGAACGAACTCGTAATTCAGTCCAGCAAAAGGTTGTTCGTTGATCTCACCATTTCGACTGATATTGACTGAAGTTCGCTCCGTGGTTGAGGCCGTTGACCTCACCAGTTCAACCAGTCCTGTGTCCAGGTTGTTGGTTGGTCTCAACAATTCAACTGATAGTGACGGAACGAATGTTCAGTGAGGAATATTCGTTCTCTACAGCTGAACTGATGTTCAGAAAGAAGTGCGAGCTAAAGAACTGCTAAAGAATGCAAAGTGGAACTGCTAAAATGTTGTGACATTCGCGATTCGATCGGTATCTTTTGTTCAGATCTGACTAAGTCCATTTTTCCAGTCCGTGTATCCTGTCAGCGGCGAGAGGAAAAACCAGCACGGGAACATGGTCGACGACATCGACGGTTTTGTAGGAAATATCACGGCCACAAAAACAGTTGACGGCTGATGCGAGAAGTGAACGATGCAACGGAGTTTTCCCTACATAAACCACTGAGCCAAGATCGCCCAAACCGAAAATTCAGCACACCATTCAGGCTGTTTCATTATACAATGTAAATGTACAATAACATTTCATTTGTTTTAATTCACGTGGAATCAAAAATATCTATTTTTGGTGGAATGTATGTACACACATGTACATACAGGGAGATTACCATGTAGTTTAGCCATTCACCGAATAGGAGCTGTCAGTCAGTTGACCAATAGATGTCACTACGGCCCAATTCAATGCCTAGCGGCCCATTCATGGTTGAATGAGCACCAATCAGGAGAACTTTCTTTTGTATTGGTCCGCAAGAACTTTGCTGGGACTGCCATCTTTTGACGATAAGCGCGGCTGACTGCTCCTATTGGAGGAGATCAGGCCGAGTGTATTCGCGACGGTATTTTAAGAACTACGTCTTATTATTCTCACAGAACCAGACACACTCTCGTGAGATGAGGTACGCCATCAGCATCGTAGAGGTAAAAATCCATAAGCAATTCCAATAAGTGACAGAAGTTATTAACACCAAGCTGGTGCTGTTGAAAAATGAGAGAGATCGAAAGACGTGACAGATTATACATGTCTTAGACAAGTTTTTCTTCCACACGGAGGCGTTATGTTGGTAAACAAACAGTGACATTTCCAATGTCTGCTGCGTTAACCATTTCAGCGACTCGTAAAATTCAACAAGAATCAGTAGGAATGGCGTAGGCACTTCACATTGATGTCATGACCTGTCATCGAGAGGTTCCTCGCCTTTCTTATCACCATCGTGTCGACAGCTCCAAATCCCCAAAGATTCCCGACGAGGCTGTCAGCCTGTAATTCTGCCCCTGGTGATGAATATGAAATTAACGCTGAAAACATCAAAATCATTTCAGAAGCTCTTCATTCCAATGTGTGGTATGAGTAACATTGGTACATGTATACATAAATTAAGAAATTCGATAGACCAGATGCTAACCAAGAGAACCTCGCAGAGGCCAAATAATTCTTTCATTTAATACTACGAGAAGGGAATTTACAACTGGCAAATTCGAACGAAATTATTTGCATCAGAAAGCCACCATCGAACAATGCAAAGCAAAGCGAAACAATGGTTCATTTCTACTGCAATTTTCTGTATACATTTACGTGTACGGTACATGATTTGTACTAACGCCCATAGTGAGGATGAAAGCAGCACGCTTTGTACGTGGTTTGACCACGGCGTGTTGGCATGACACCGTGTCATTGATCATTTAGCCTGATTTAGAACGTTGCATTACCATTTGTGTTTTTCTGTAATCGAAGGTGCATTCGGCGTTAATCAAAGAGTGAAAAAATTGGCATGGTGGTATTGGAAAAGGTACCAAACCGTGCCATTCCAGTGACGAAATGATTAGCTCATCAGAAAACGTGTTAGTTGGACTTGTAGAAATGAACTACGTGATAGGAATTCATGAAGAGAGATAGGCAGAAGCATCTGATAGATTATAGTAATCAAATGTATTGATCCGAGACTTGATGAGAAGGCAGGCGGAGGCAGACAGAGAACGTTCATGTCATGTCAGGTTCACTGCAAAGTACATCCATAATATTTCAACAACAAATGTGTCACTTCCATCTCTCCTGCACCTGTAGGCTATGCAGCTTTCTCTGATAAGTCATTAGTCACCCCTTTCCCCTTCCCATTTTGGCTACATGCAGCATTCTTTCTTGTATTCACTCGTCATATTCGAACAGGCTACGTTGCTCTTCTATGAAATCCCACCAATGTTCAGACAGAATTTCATGCAAAAACTTTAATCCCCAAATCTCATGAACTCTATACATCTTCTAGGCATCATCTCCATCAACCATCCCTCCAATCGGTTTCCCGTCTTCCGTACGGTTTGCAGTTCGTTGGTTTGACGCACCCGCATTTGGAGAGGAACATGGCGGACGACAACAAGAACCCGAAATACTGGTCGGACTTGTTTCAAACATTCAAACCGTGCTTGCAGTAAACCTGACGTGAAATAAAACTAGAGGAAAAGATCAAGAATGCCAGCAGCCAAGCAAATCCAGAGTGATTGTGTGTCATCAGCAAAATGCATAGATGTTATAAAGTTACCATTTTCATGTCAGCCGCCGGCGGCTGGGGCTGGGAGTTCTGGAATTCGGGTTGGGCACTCTGTAAAGCAAAGGAGATGCAGAATAAATGCTTTGGAAAGTGTTGTTGTATGCAAGGATCGCAAATTGCGGTGAATTACCATATCAAGATGGAAAGGACTTCAGAATGACGCTGAAAATGCTGGAATACCTGTGACCATTAAAGATGCACACGTCATCTGCAAGAAGAGTTTTGATTTGTTAGTAGCCGTTAAAGATTTGCATAACATGTGGTGAATTAAACCATGCCACTCACTGACGCCTCTGTCAACGTATCCAGGTGAACAGGAACAAACCACCGCTGGCCATTGTTTATTCCTCCTCAGGTCAATAAAAACGTTATTGGCTTGCAAGGTGCGTCGGACTCTGTGCACACAGCAATCTCCTCTTATATTTCGCGAAGTATCAGGTGGACCATTAAGTGGAAGTATAAAAACCGAAATGAAAATCTACATTGTGTGCGTGGCCATCTTCACCTAAAAAATAATGGGCAAACTCACAAACAGTGTGGGCAAAGACCCCTCCCCCCCCGGAACCTTAATTTTCTTGGTTTGTGAAGAAGAAGAAGGACCTACATGTAGTTCGCCACGAATGATGGTGAGCCCGGTGTAGTAGAATGTAATGTACCCCGATATGAGATGTCCCCCAACAAAAGATTCTGACGGAATAAGCGGCAGCTACAATAGGCCGGACACTAACAGACAGGAACTTCTGTCACGATATGTCCCCTGAACAAAAGAAGCGGACATCTGGTATCGGGAACATTAGATGTCATTACAACTCTGTACCGTTGGACCTGCAATATGATCATCTGAAACAAACTCCTCTGCAGTGCCGTCGCATTCCGCATTTTATGATGATCCAATTACGTAATGGAGCATTACGGCACTGCGGAGGAGTTTGCATCTGAAACAAAGCGTTGTTGCTGTCGTCGTGACACAGTATATATTACCAAGGCGGCCGAGAATGGTGAATGGTTCGTTCATTGACTGGGACAACAAAAGCACGGCGGCAACATAGCAACAGAGGCAAATGGAAAACCTTTTAACATTCATAATGGAGATGGAACTTCATCTCGCGATTCTGCGGGGACAGCGGGAGCCTCAGGCTGCCACTATCAATAAAATGAATGACCGAGCCTATGGCAATGGATTCTCTGGGCTGACAGCCATAGAGCTAGTCAGAACGTGAGCTGCATACACCAAACCCGGCCCGTATCACACCTGTCATCTGTTGGGGGTACGTTCTGTGGTTGTTGTTATCCGCTGTATTTTCGGTACGTCGACGAGATGTAAATCGAAAGGATTCGCGGGAGATAAGCATACACAGAAGAAAAAAAATCAACTCGAGTGGAGATTCAAAGTCTCACTTTAGGGACAAAACGGTTCGAAATACTTTTTGACTCAAAATGAAACAGAAAATATTTCGGCCCGAGACAATGACACCTCGTTCCGAGAGAAAATATTTCGGGTTGAGATACTGACAGTCTCGATCTGAGAGAAAATATTTCAGGCCGAGATGACATTGTCTCGCGCCGAAATATTTTCTGTTTCATTTTGAGTCAAAAAGTGTTTCGAACCATTTTGTCCCTAAAGTGAGACTCTGAGTCTCCACTCGAGTTGATTTTTTTTTCTGTGAGAGCTAGTCAGAACGTGAGCTGCGTACACCCAACTCAACCCGTATCGAACCTGTCGACTGTCGAGGTGTTTCGTTCTCTGGTTAATAGCCTATCATGCCCTGTAGGCCTGTTGTCGGTGCATCGTCGAGATCGAATCGAATAAATCGAATATTGCCATTCGCATTCTGCACCGACTTTTTATTTCCAATGTCTGGCAGGCAATACTTCGACGACCGAGATCAAACATGCACTGACTCGGAGGACTGTTTTTTAGGTGGAAATATTCCGCCGAATTCATCATCCATCTGTCACGTCCAATGTCGCCAACGCATTATTCCAATGCAGTCTATGGCATGATATCCGTTGCAAAATTCGACACCAAACATATTTATGTTGGAAGTGTATATTTGCATGGGACATACACATTTATGTTCGATAAAACTCAATATGTGCATGCGATAAAGTTCATGTTCGTGTTCGATGTTACATCATTCTATGCATGCGCTAAAATTACATTTATGTTCGATGCTACTTCCGGTTTCATGCGAACTCGGAATTGTGGGTAATCAAAACGTAACATGTGCGTATGGTAAAAGTTCACATTCATGTCCGATGTCACATCCATGCATGCGCTAAAATTACATTTATGTTCGATGTGACTTCCGCTTTTGTGCGAACTCGGAATTCTGGGTAACTTTGAAAGGATGACCCTGATTGGCTCCCGTGTTTTAAGGCCATGTAAATGAAATAGTTGGTTAACATCCTTCGACTCTCAATTGTCTGAGGAGGGCGGGAGGTCTTTTAAATTTTTTTCTTGAGTTTGAGATGCATGTTACCATGGTAACCATCTTGATGAGGCCGAATTTGATTGGATATTGGTTTATGGTGATGTCCCATGATGCCTGGCGTGAATGAAGAAAAATGTGCAGGTGAAGGGTGCAGGAAGGAAGCAATGTCCATCTAGGGCTTTTTCGGACAATAGCACCGGTTTCCTCCTATCCGACNTCGAAGGATGTTAACCAACTATTTCATTTACATGGCCTTAAAACACGGGAGCCAATCAGGGTCATCCTTTCAAAGTTACCCAGAATTCCGAGTTCGCACAAAAGCGGAAGTCACATCGAACATAAATGTAATTTTAGCGCATGCATGGATGTGACATCGGACATGAATGTGAACTTTTACCATACGCACATGTTACGTTTTGATTACCCACAATTCCGAGTTCGCATGAAACCGGAAGTAGCATCGAACATAAATGTAATTTTAGCGCATGCATAGAATGATGTAACATCGAACACGAACATGAACTTTATCGCATGCACATGAGTTTTATCGAACATAAATGTGTATGTCCCATGCAAATATACACTTCCAACATAAATATGTTTGGTGTCGAATTTTGCAACGGATATCATGCCATAGTATGCAGTCAGCAAATTAGTTGCTTTTGCACCACATCAAACTTGTGGCAACGATAAGGTGTAATTATTTACCAGAAAATTCAAGCGCCGAGGGCAAATTGGTTTCCCGATACTAGCACCGAAAGGGATAATTAGATTCAGAGTGAAAATAATGGAGTGCACGGAACAGTTTGTTAGGGAGTTAATTGGTAAAACATAATGCATCAGGTGTCGTGGCCTATCGCGGTTAGATGGTAAGGGTAGGTCTTCTGTTCGTTGAGAATCGTCGTTGTCGGCAATGATAGTTTCACGGTTGCCGTTCAAATTACAAATTCCTTTTTTTTCGTACGTGAAATCTCACAAGCAACATGGCGCAATCGGCAGAATAGAAAAGAATGTGGTACGTTTTATTTCGTGTACGAAAAAAATTATGATTCGAATTAAGCTGTGAGTTTCAGTGCTCTTTTAAATTTTGGCAATGGGGAACAACGGTGAAGCAGACCACGCGAGAAATACGCGTGGGTTTGAACTTATAGTACACAGATGCCACCTATTATTCATGACGATTCAAGGTGTAGTGTGATTGGCCGTGCTTGGTGAACCGCATCTCTCGAACAATGAGCCTCTATAGGTGTCACCTCTGCTGTATAAGTCATCATGTGACCAAATGGTGCTCCCTATTGGTAGTGGAAGGAGAGCTACAGCTTAGGCCATAAATGCCGCTATACTACCACAGCGAAAAGTAGCGACAAAGATAATGGAACTTGATTTAATAGTCTTTGTGGGATAATAAGGTAATCTAAGAACATAAGCCATCCCAGGGGGCACACACATTCAGCGTCTCTATAAGAAGCAGTTAGTTCTTCCTTGAAGGGATGAAAACAGAATGATTATGTTACATATTCTCTGGGAGTTTCTTTATCGATGTTGTAGCCGAACCCTGGGAATCGCAAAAGGTTGGGGTTTCCAGGGGTATAGGATTTGTCAAGGGCAGATCAGACGGTGTGATGTGCGGGGAACGAGGCGTTTCTCGGGTTGAATACCAAAGACTGCGGCACAGGATTGGTTGAGGAACATTTCACTTTTTTATCATTCACGGATATATCTTATTCCTGATGATTACAAGAGTTGTCATTCTAATTATATATTCCCTTTTTACGCGACATCACAGAGCAAATTTAGTCCAGTCGGCCGAATAAGAATGGGGTATGATTCAGAATGGAACGTTTGTTACACAACTACCTTCCACCCCCACACTTCTACCCCCAAAACTGCTGTTTTTATAAAAGAATGGTAAGTTTTAGCCAAGTGATTTCACACGAAAAATGGTAGGCCTACGTTTAGAATGACAATCATGAAGAATACGAGTCTAGGATTTAGAAAGAAATGGAAAGAAATTGCAAAAAGTCGCGGAATATTTCTTTGGTAATGTATGCCGACAACAGCGACCAATCACCATCGACTGTAACCGAGAGGGTAGCCAATTAAAACGATAATGCGTTTTAGCTGAACGACAATTTGTCCAGACCCTGTGCAGCTGACCAGTGGATGCTTAAAGCTGCTATATTAGACTTTTCCCCGAGCTTCTTCGTATCTTGTAGACAAGGAAGCCATCGAATCATTGGCCGTCTAAAACCCAGGAATTCATCCCGGAGCCTCCCGGGCGATAACAGCTCCCGGCATACAAATTGTCTCGCATGTCAATTTATCACGAGATCCTATGAGCCATGACTAGGTTCCCAGGTGTGGCATGAATATTGAATGTCCGTCTCGACACTCTAGAAAAGCTTTCTTCCCGTGTCGATCGATGGTTGAAGAAGGTAATCATACATTTCGTGAAACACGATTCGATCGGTTTTAAATACGATCCGACTGGAGCCGGAAAAACGCGGCTTCTTGAGGCTTCAAGCCACATAAGATCCACTCGATGAATGCAGACAGACAGAAGACATAAAGCGAAGAGACAACACATCAAAATGGCGCCTCCAAACCAAGCCTGATGGCCGTCAAGACGGAAGTTTTCGCAAAGCCCCCGAAACGCCAACGCGAACGTCTATCTTTCTGTTCAGTGCTCTCTTCGCAGCATCGAACAGTGGGTTTGGCGTTCGCGTTGGCGTTTCGGGGGCTTTGCGAAACCTCCGTAACAACCACCTTCTGTACTCGGAATGCTGACTAATTTTCTGTTAGGCCGGGTTTATTTGCACAGCAGCTGTGTATGCAAGGCAGGTTATAGCGCTTGGAGGCACAGCTGCTGTGCGTCCAGTACGAACGGATTTTCTTATTTGCACAGCAGACTCCGCCTACTGTATAATAACAGACTCCGCCTACTTTCGCTGTAGAAATAAGGACGGGAATTGTCTTGGATAAAAAGCTGTGATTCTAAACAGCATGGTGGTGCTTCATTGGTCGCGTGGGGGGTTACCAAATCCAATTTCTCCTTTTGGTAAAGGCACAAACCTGTTCATTTTTAGCTCAATAGATCGGCGTTTTTTAATGGGCAAGTGCCCTTATGTGCATGGCGAGATGTTTTTTACCTAATCTGCCCAGGGTACCACTCTTCAAACATTTTGTCACCACCTCTGTAATTACACTTGACGGAAAAAGCAGGTAGCCTATTGTCGAATCATAACCCTAATTTGGGTTAGGGTCGTATAGGGCTTTTCATTGTGCACACCACGCAGTAATTAGGCCTAGCCCCGATTAGGGTTAAACTGGACCTAATCTGTCATACTGTATGACGGTGGAAGCTTATGAGCTTGACGAAGGGCGTGAGCTCGGCAAGCAACGAACTTGATAAAATCTTGCTGCTCATCACCGCCAGGGCCTTCTGAAAATCACCTTGTTTCGCAGTCCCCCTCCACGTCATTTTTTTCTGCGGCAGGGTTTCTAGCAAACATGTTTGCCAAGTAGATTATTCATTCTAAATTCCTAATTTTCCTGGATGACAAACACCCTGAAAATTGCCCACTAAAATTGTCTAACCAAGGACTACTAATTTTTCCCTTGGATGGATTCCGAGTACTCTCAGTAAACAAAAAAGCCAAAACAAAAAAAGACAGGAAAAGAAAAAAACACAGGAAAAGCGGCGAAAAAAAAAACGCACCAGTCGGGATTCGAACCGGGGACCTGCGGTATATAAGCCGAACGCGCAGCCGATTGAGCTACCGAGACATCTGGCAGCGACAGCGTTACATCGAGACATGCTTATCGGTGGTCATGAATATTAATTAGCTGAACGTGCCTGCAAGAAAATATTCGTACTGCATACACAGCAGTTAGCTGTGCAAATAACCACTTCGTTTCTGTTATTGGGCCGATTTTTTAAACGATAGTTAAGGTAAACCTCGGTTTAACCATCGGCTTTTCTGACAAACCGTGAATTAACCAAAGTAAACCTTTTGACTTTTAGAATGTTTGGCTTATCAACCAAGATACAGAAAAGCACAAAATTGACACACAAAATGATAATAAGCAAGAAGTCAATCTCCAGAATTCACGAATTTTCGACCCCAACCGGGGTCTTTTTCAAGTGGAACTTTACAATCTGAAACTCTAGAAAAGACTGAGCTGAAACCCAAATGTAGAACTCAATTTCAATTTCAATTTCAATTTCAATTTATTTTCAATACCAAAACCGGTTTCCCGGTGTAGTACAGAAATTTACATAGTTTTTTAGTTTACATGACGTTCAACATGGCGGTCAACGGCCCAGGATCCTGTGTAGACAGGATGAGTGAGCAATTAAGGAAAGAATAGTGTCCAAGCACCACAAATGGTTGCTGGACCTACATGTAATTAAGAGAGTGGATGTAATTAAGGAAACAAAAGTGTCCAAGCCCCACGGATGGTTGTTGGACCTAATAAAGGGAGTGGATGTAATTAAGGAGAAACTGATTTAGCTGAAAGAAAAGGGTTTAATAAATATGACATGTGTAATACATAACAAGCACAAAGCGAAAAGATGCACGAAGGTCAACACAAAGTAAAAGAATATAAAAGGAAGTCAACTTCCAGATTTGTAGGAAAAAACCAGAATGGATAATGCAAATCACTGAGCAATGAGAAGAATAGGGCGAGGAGGAATAGAGCAAAGGGGGGGGGGAGGGAAAAACAAGGCCTAGACCAGAACAAGGGGAGCCACGTGCCCACCACAACTGGAAAACCTAAAAACGAAATAGGCCTACCAGGGGGGAGAGAGCGAAAAGAACACGAATGCCAAACTAGGGACTCAGAACCTCAGCATCTTGTGTTAAGACCTAAGGGGGTGATGGTTTAAGGTGGCTTATCAACGATTCATAAAAATCGAAAAATTCACTTCGATTAACAAACAGTTTGTCAACTGAGGGTTAATGAAACCCGATGGTTATCTTAGCCATCGTTTAAAAAATCGGCCCATTGCTGACTAAAAGGCAGATATTGCCTTCTATAGTTGCGCTTCCACTACAAAAAAAGCCGGTATTTGTCCGCTCTTGTTCTGCTTCCATTACAGAATAGGAGCAGTCAGCCGCGCATATTGCTAACAGATGGCAGCGCACTCTTAGCGGACCAAATGTACAGGAAATCTATTATGATCGCTGCTCGATCGATAATGACTGGGTCCGCTAGATGCATTGAATTGGGCCCTAGTGACACCTAGTGGTCAACTCGCTGACAGCTCCTATTGCCGGGTTTAATAAGTCCGGTTCTATTAAGTGCGGATCTATTTAGTTTGGATAGGTCATGCACAGTCGCAAGCGACCGTGGAGCCACCTGTAGCCGAGCATAATACTACAAATAGATCCGGTGTTATTGCCATTCCACTACAAAATTTATCCGCATCTAGATTCGGAGTATGATCGGCTATGCTATGCGAACTAAATAGATCCGCACTTAATAGAACCGGACTTTTTAAACCCGGCAATTCTGTAATGGAAGCAGAATAAGAGCGGACAAATACCGGCTTTTTT
>NMRB01000581.1:141378-167810 GCA_002633025.1 Notospermus geniculatus
GATTCGATTCTCCGCTTGGCCAGCAGGTGGCCAAAACCAAAGTTCTAAGTCCAGTAACTCCTGAACTGTAACTGGATTGTCTCCAAATTTTTATCAGGTGCATCTAATGAGGATACATGACCCTGGAACATTTTGATTTAACATTTGTCATTTGTTTTTCTGGTACCTTCACCCAGGTGAGCACATGGTCCATTGACCATTTCATTACCTAGTGCCTTTTTTTCCAGTGCCTTTATTACCGTATACCCATATATACCCCTAGGTCAGATGACCTATCACACCCAGTTTCGGTCCGATCTGATTCCTCACTTGACGTACTTTTCAAGGTCACAGAGGTCAAAGTTCGAAATTTCATCGTCTGGCGGCACGTTTCGTGGCTGTTTGTCCTGGATTGTTCAAATTGGGTGTGATGATGTATCTAGGTGCCCTCTATGTCTGTGGCTGATTTCGGTCCGATCGGACTTCAAATATGGCCACCAGGTGGCTATCTTGGAAACTGAGCGTTGGCCCAGATAGCTCGTTAACTACTGGAGCTAGAATGTTCTGAACTTGAACAAGTATGTATCTTTGTAGCCTTTATGTGTATAGCAAATTTCAGTGCGATCGGACTTCACAGACCGCTGCCAGGCAGCCATTTTGGAAAATGGAACTTTGACCTGTGTGACTGATAAACGTTGTTCAACTTGAAAACCCGCATAATATATCATGTATCTGCATTAGATGTACCTATATGATATAAATTTGGTGATGATCTGTTGAATAATAAGTTAGTTATTGCACTTTTTGTCCATTTCAATTCAAGTGGAGCCATCTAGTGACTATTCAATGAACTACAGACACACAAAGACATTAGGTGGGGTCAGTCAGTACAGTGACCATGGTAACAGGTAGACCAAGGCCTACACTCAGTTCATGCACGTGTTCACGGGCATGTAGAAAACGCGGATAATGCGGATATCCGGATATCGCGGATATTCGAAAACGCGGAAACTCGAAAACGCGGAAATACAAAAAAATAAATCACGATACACTAAATAAATTAGGTTATCGAGGTATTATAGACATAATACAACTCAAGATATAATGGAAGGTCTCATCTGGGACTGTCGGTAGATGGCTGAGCATACCAGCGCCGAAGGCGCGATGACGGCGGTACCGCCGACCGGAAAATTGTAATTATAAACAGAAGCCGTTAGAAGCGAATTCCTGACTAACTCCACCATTTTCGCTTATTACAGCGGCAACAGCTTTTGTTACTGGTATTAGTTTATGTACTTGTCCTTGACCTTGGCAACAACGGACTTCTTGGTTTGGCATTACCATGCTGGAAGCGACCAACATGGTGAACCTTACCAACAGAGAAGTACTGAAGAAGAATCAAATTGTTGATTAGCACAGGCCTAATTAGTGGCGGTCTCAGAACTAAACTATTGTGCGGCAGCTCATTATAGCACCCCATCACCTGATCTCGGTTCACTGCCCATTACTACAACCCATTCCTAAACTCGAGCCAAGAATGTTTAGGAGTTGTTGGCCGATCGATCGAGGCCTGTGAAATCGATTGCAGACTAATAAAAAATGCGTGACGAGTGGTAAACTTTGAAACGGACTCTAGTAACCAGGCGAATAACAATCATGCTTTGATGACTGAGCCGCAATCACCCACTTTTCCTGCGATTTTCGGTTTTGTTTTGCACTTAATTGGTTGATGATTTACATGAAGTATAGGTTTTACCTGATAGTAAACTTAGTTCCCCAGGTGCCTAGTAGAGTTGTCCCCTGAACGGGACAGTTCCAGTGTTCCTACTGCACCAGTTTAGTATAGATATAATAGGGTATTGTGCAGGTCACCACATTGGTAATATTATGACATTATGGCTCGAATTAACACCAGTGTCCATTTCAGTATTGCTGACAACGGACTGTTACGTTACAATTGTAGGCCCATTACCCTGATATGCATGCAGACCTATATGTCGTGACTTTTGCCTATTGTTGCCAAAAGCTGTAAAAATGGAAAACCCAGCTCTCCTTGCCATGATTATATACCATCAACTTTGATGAACTTTCGATCGTGGTAACTGAAGACGTTAGTGAGGATTTGCAAATTCCATGAAACACGAAGTAGGCCTACGAAATATGAAACTGGACTTAATTTCCATGACGTAAATATATCTTAGCAGATACATGTAATTAGTACCACAAAATTCGCCGGGTGCAAGAGCGTCTTTTAGCATATGACTTTGGACCGATAGAGTTATGGTGTATATTAAACTTTGAAATTTGTGACCCGTTCTGGTAGAATTCGGCATGTCGATCTGAGCTTGACAGGCCGAGACCAAATGTTTGTCAGTTTCAATATTGTCTGTCTATTGTGAAATCTGAACCAATCTATTTCTTCCATTCTCTCCTGGTGTCATTTTCGTTCGTTGAGGCTCACCTTCTGAGCGACATACATGTATACCCGGTTCTACCAGAACGGGTCACATTTATGTTTCGTTTCCACTTGAGATACGAAGTGATGCACCATAACTCTCTCGGTCTTACATGGTGCTAAATGATGCACTGCCAGCAGCGACATTTGTGTGGTGGTACCAACCATTCCCAGAAATACATTACGTCATGGAAGTGAAGTTGAATTTCGTATATCGTACTTTGTGTTTCGTCACATCTGCGAAGCTTCACTAATTTCGGGGACATTTATAGCGGATTGTTTCAGAGGTTCTATGTTCATCGGACTGGCAGAGACATTTACGGTGATTTAATGAGAAACCCCTGTGTTTTATTGGATCGTCACTGGTAATTATCCCAGATGAGTTGAATACATGTACTATGTTTGTTGAGATCAGGTGAGCCCCGATCCCTGCTGCATCGTCACCAAATTCTTGTGTGGCTTCTTCGTCTGCACGAATTTCAACGTGATCGTGTCGGCTCGAGCCGTCATGAATGAAATGTGCAGTCACAGTTCCAGGCATTGTACTCTCTGCACCGCACTGTCATTACTGTTCCAACAATAGCTGGAATGTTCCGGAATGTTCCAGCACAGTGCTGGCTTTGGTCATCCAACCAAGATATTCAATAGCTTTTTATAGATTGAACACCCAAGCCTAAACTACCAGTTGGGTTGGCCTGAGAAGGCGAGTGAATTCATAATAGGCCTAGTGATTCTAGGCGGAACTAACGTCTGTAATTGAGATGTGGTAATGAGGGTTATGTCATACCTTGTGGTTATGTTTATTTGTGCAATAGACCTGTAATCTATACCCTGGCACAGTAGGAACATTGAACTGTCCCGTTCAGGGGACAACTCTATTGAGAGATTTTGGTGATATCCGAGTGAAATCTTCCCGTGAGCCAAAAAATGTGAATCAGGGCATTTTTGGACCTTAATTAGTTTATAACGGGTCACTGAAACAATTTTTTTGAGAAAACTCTCTATAGGCACCTGCAGACTACCTGTCTTTAGGTAATGGTATAATCCGTAACCGCGTAGTCGGTACCCTCGAGTCAGAATTTCGTCCCGAAAGTGAAATTTTAGGGTCTAATTAAAAGTTAATTAATACCGTTATATTACTACTAACCCAAATCTACATTTTTTTATCAGAATGTACGGAGGAGGGTCTATACTTAAATAATAAACTTCGTTAAATAGATTACCAGGGGCGGATACAGAGGGGGTGTTCTGGGGGTTGGAACCCCCCCGTCGGCGACCAAAGATAACATTTTTTTCTCTAAACATCAAACATCTCCTTTGTGGCGTAGCGCCTGCCCGTGTCTTTGATGTAATCATGGTGATACAGTCGGCATCGATGATTCGACGAAATTCTCTTCCCCTGCTTGGGAAAACTGTTGCCTTAATATTATACTGGTAGGCCTACTGCATTGTGTATGCTTGCACTATTTCCGAAATGTCTAAGAGGCGTGGCATCGGGCTGGCTGGTAAGAACAGGAAGATCACACTCTTCAAAAAAATGTTTGTATAAGACTTTCTCAACGTCAGATGCCAGGAAATCGTGTCTCAGAGCTTGTAATTTTCAAAATTTTATGGGGGGAGGCCCCCCAGACCCCCCCCCTGCCAATTCGGTGCCGACGAGGCACGCGGCGAAGGGGAGGCAGATTCCTTGGGCCTCTACCTTCAGTACCCACCCCTCGAGAAAATCCTGGATCCGCCCCTGATTACTTTTGGTCATAGAAAAGATATCGAGTTTTCAATGTTGTGCGTGCATTATTTTTTCCTTAGGTATCCCTTCACCTTAATGCTTTTCTAGGCCTTCAACCTGAATAAGTAAGAATTAAAACGGTGATTAAGCTAAACGCCCTTTGTGAAATCGGCCCTCGGTGTGTAACCCAGCATGATTCCTATGCCGTGGAACTTCTTTATTTACAGACGCACGTGGGATCATCATGACGTCATCCCATGACGCTGTTGGCGTGCACGGATGCAGGCCTATCCGCTGACACTAAGTTGACACCGTGGCGACAGGTCACTTGGTATGAAGTTCCGACCGAATTTTACACTTTGAGAGTAGGCTATGTTGATGTTTCAAGTGGCAAAGATGGCGGCTTTCTTAAAATGCTACATATACGAGGGACGATAATTCGCCGCTAGTTTCAAGTGTGTAATAGGTCTTCCACATTGACAGAACGGGGCGGGGGAGATTCCGAATAAAAAACGCATTTCCTTGGACGACGGCCCTTGAGATGCCAGGAATTCGTTTCTAACGGCTTCTGTTTATAATTACAATTTTCTGGTCGGCGGTATCGCCGTCAAGGCATGCTCAGCCATCTACCGACGGTCCCAGATGGGACCTTCCATTATATCTTGAGTTGTATTATGTCTATAATACCTCGACAACCAAATTTATTTAGTATATCGTCATCTATTTTTTTTAGCTCACCTCTGTGAGGTGAGCTTCTCCCATGGTGTGTCGTCCGTCGTCCGGCGTCGTCCGTCGTCGTTAACAGGGGTGGCACGTTTCTAAACCGCTTGGGTTACAAACTTGAAATTTGGTGTACAGGTACCCTATGGTAAAAACTATCTCTGGACCGAAACTTTGCGCTGCTGCTTGTACACTCTGGCCTGTAGGGGGCGCTTTGTAAAAACCTTCTTTCGGCCGTATCTCCTGAACGCTGTTAGCTAGAACCACGAAACTTTTATGGTGGGTTCCTCTGATGAGACTTCATCACATAAATCCCGGGTTTTTGATTTGACCTACTTTTCAAGGTCACAGAGGTCAAAGTTCAAAATTCACTGTTTGGTGGCACATTTCATTGCTATTTGACATAGAGTGTTGTGATTTGGTGTGAAGATATATCTAGGCACCCTGCACGAATGCACCAAATTTCAACCCGATCGGACTTCAAATATGGCCGCCAGGAAGCCATCTTGAAAAATGGACTTTGACCCACATTTTATAAATAGGAGTAGGTAGGATGTTTTAACGTTGTCAAAATATGTATCTAGGTACCATATAAATATATGGTAAATTTCAGTCAGATTCGACGTCAAATATGGCCGCCAGGGAGCCATCTTGAAAAATGGACTTCGACCCACACCTCATAAATAGTGGGAGCTAGGATGCTTTAACCGTGCCTAAATATGTGTCTTGGTACCGTCTACTTATATGCCAAATTTCGGTTCGATTGGACTTCAACATGGCTGCCAGGCGGCCATCTTGAAAAATTGACTTTGGCCATATCTCATCGGTAGTAAATGTTACGATGTTTCAGTGTTGTCTAAATATCTATGCAAGTATCCTGTACATTCCTGCTAAAATTTCAGTCCCAACGAACGTCACGTGTGGCCACCAGGTGGCCATCTTGAAAAATAGAATTTTTGACATCTGTGACCTAGACAGGAAAGCAGTTTGTTCACAAATACCACTTGTATTCATTGTATTCAGAAATTGTACTCCTTCTGGGTGCCATCACCTGAGTTTATGTCATTGACTGATAATACTGATCAGATCATAAAAATACTTCTTGGTGTGTTCAGCTTTATCTTTATCTGTACTGATCCTTCAACATTCACCATGAGAGTCATAGTTTCACACTTAACTATGGAGACTTGTCACAGAGGTGAGCACAATGGCCCTGGCCATTTCATGTATTTCCGCGTTATCGAGTTTCCGCATTTTCGAATATCCGCGATATCCGGATATCCGGCAGATATCCGCGTTATCTACATGCCCCGTGTTCACTGGTTGTGTGACTGTCATTAGGCCTATGCTGATTGCTGTGTCATGGTGTGGATGTGCTGTGTCAGGGAGGGGGATCTGATGATGGACATGACTAACAAAGTCTGTTTGTGCAGGTAGGTATTTTGACACCTTCTTGCCCTGCATGACCCTAGAACATTTCGATGTAACATTTGTCATTTGTTTTTCTGGTACGTTCACCCAGGTGAGCACATCGTCCATGGACCATTTCATTTTTAGCTCACCTGTGGTGAGCTTATACAATGGTTGTGCGTCCGTCGTCGTTGTCCGTTAGCAGGGCACATTTCGTAACCGCTGGAGGTATTGACTTGAAACTTGGTACACATATATGCCCCTAGGTCAGATGACCTATGTCACCAAGTTTCGGTCCGATTCGACTCTTAGCTTGGCCACCAGGTGGCGGAAACCAAAAACACAAAAAGTGCAATAACTCCTGAACTATTGACTGGATCACCTCCAAATTTCTATCATAGGTGTATCTAATGAGGGTGCATTACATATGTAACGGGTTTTTGATTTGACCTACTTTTCAAGGTCACAGGGGTCAAAGTTCAGAATTTTGCCTTTTGGTGGCACATTTTGCAACCACTGGGGCAATTGACCTGAAACTTGGTACATATACCTCTAGGTCATACCGGTATGAGCTATGACACCAAGTTTCGGTCCGATTCGATTCTTGGCTTGGCCACCAGGTGGCCAAAACCCAAAACACCAAAAGTGCAATAACTCCTGAAGTAATGACTGGATTGTCTCCAGATTTTTATCGTAGGTGTATCTAATGATGATACATGACATACCTAATGCGTTTGTGATTTGACCTACTTTTCAGGGTCACAGAGGTCAAAGTTCGAAATCTTGCCATTTGCTGGCATGTTTTGTAACTGCTTGGGCTATTCACCTGAAACTTGGTACATATACAGCCCTATGTCAGTGTTGACCTATGGCACCAAGTTTCAGTTCGATTTGATTCTTAGTTTGGCCACCAGGTGGCAAAAAATGAAAACTCAAATTCAAATAATTCCTGAACTAACGTCTGGATTGTCTCCAAATTTTCATCATAGGTGCATCTAATGGGGATACATGACATAACGGGTTTTTGATTTGACCTACTTTTCAAGGCCACAGAGGTTGTCATGTGGTGGCACGTTTTGTGGCTATTTGACCTAATATCTTCTGACTTGGTGTGATCAGGTATCTGGGTACCCGCTGTGTACCTGGAACTCAATGCTTGCCCCGGAACATTGTGATTCATTCTAAACCACCTTGGTCACAGTGAGCCTTGTTTTCAATGGAAAATGCATTAGCCTCGTTTTAACCACACCAACCTTTGGTGTCGCAACCAAACACCGCGCGGCGCAGTGAAAAAATTCTCGCTTCGCCGACACATTTGACGATTTATTCAATGTTTGGAATTAGATTAGTCTCAAAATCATTCTCATGGCCTATCTAGATTGTAAAAACATACTCGCAAGTTCAATAAGCAGTGGTAGGATCAAATTCATGAGTTTGGAGCACCGATCTTTCGGTAAGCGCGCCCCGGCCTACTTCCATAAATTATGAAAATCTTGCTTCCATGGAGACCTACCGTCGGGTTGCGAGAAAAACGGGATCTCGGCAACTAGGCCACAGCGGGCTTTCGTAGCAGACGACGTCCATCAGTGGATGTCCGTGACCGAGTAGGCCCAGGCTAATTCATGAATTGCATCGCAATGTCCAGGACCAGAGAGTCGATTTACATCCCAAATTTGGGACTTTGTGAAGTGACATCCCCAGACGTCATGGACGTGGCAGAAGATCTCCAAGAAGAGGTGGTTGAGGTAGAAATGGCATGTTCAGGTCCGCTGCCGAGCACCAGCAGCGCAGCCACAGCCATGACAGCAGCCCTGCATGCAGACGACGCCCCGCCGCCGACCGATGAACCGAACCCGAAACGATTCTGCATCAAATCTGACGACGACATAAAGTCACTAGAGAGGCAGAAACACGAAAAAACAACGTGGTATCAAACTGCTTGGGGAGTGAAGATATTCAGGGGTAGGCTAGGCCTAGGGCATTAGCATGATTCATTTGGTTGATCATGTCACACAACAACAAAATGCATGGAAATGCATTCACCACACACGCGTGCATCCTGGCGCGCCTAGCCTCGCCTACATTTTGCTAAAATTGAAAATGTCAATCAGCCTCCCAGCCTAGGCTACACGTAGCCTACCTTGCCCTGCCCCACGCCTACGGCTATGGCTGTCATGCCCCTAAAACAATGACAACAACGGCATTTTTTGCATCAATCGAGTCATTCGCCGTCAGTCCTCCACCATCATCATCCGTGACCCACTTTCCCGGCCCATCAGCTGGTGGGGCTCCCGAAGGTGAAGTCAACAATTTATTGTACAGTATGTGTCAGAAGAAACGTTCATGCGTTCCAGCTTCTAGTATCCTCACGTATAGTAATGCTTTTCAGATTGGTTCAAGGCGAGGGGCCAGCCAAGCGACTTCGAAGAAATGAGTCCAGAAACTTTGAACAACCAACTGAGGAAGTTTTATTCTGAAGTACGAAATTCAGATGGTGGTGAATATTCGAAGTCGTCCCTAATAAATATAAGAAGCTCAATAAATAGACACCTTCGCAGTGATCCTTTCAACAGGAGCATCAATATTATGCACGACAAGGAATTTCTGACAGCTAACAACACATTCCTTGGCATCATCAAGAAGCAGAAACGCGATGGACTCGACATAACCAAACACAAAACTGCAATAAATGACGCAGATTTCCAAAAGCTGTTGGACTCGGACGCACTTGACTCAACTACTGCCTGGGGGCTACTACGAAGGGTGTGGCTGAATATCATGCTACAGTTTGGGAGAAGGGGGCGTGAAGGCCTAGAATCACTGAAAAAGGATTCCTTGGTGAATAGGGTTGATGGGCAGGGAATGAAATATTACACCCTGAATTATAATGAAGCTGACAAGAACCACCTTGGCTTAGATGCGCGTGAAGTCCAAAAGGACTGTCGGTTATATGAAATTGCTGAGGCAGGTGAAGATTGTCCCTTCAAATGTGTCACTAGGTATTTGTCAAAATTGAACCCTAGCTGCAATAGGCTTTTCCAGTACCCCAAAGCGGGAGGAACGTATAGGCTGGATGATGTGGTATGGTATAAGAATGCCCCGCTTGGTCATAATAGGCTCTCAAATATGATGAAGGAGCTTAGTCAACTGGCCAATCTGTCACAAACATACACAAACCACTGCTTGAGAGCAACTGTCGCCACTCAGCTTCACCATGCTGGGGTGAAGACTGAGAATATCATGGCTATAACAGGACATCGCAACCCAAAAAGCGTGATGTCATACGTACAAGGCCCATCTGATGTACAGAGGCAAGAAATGTCATATTTGCTTCAAAATCAAAGGCAAAATTATCAGAAAGCGGCCTCAACAGTCACCTCAGCAATCCCTGCCTGTAGCCAGTCTGGTGCTGGTGCTGGCACCCTAGGTGTATCAGACCTTCTCCAAGGGGCCTCCATTGTGAATAGTGAAATTCACATTAACTTCAATACTTATGAGAAACATTGAAATTTGCAGATATCTGCAAATTCAATTCCCATAAAGTCCATCTATGTCTAGTCAGCAAAATGCTAGTCACTTGGAGGAATAATCAAATATAATTCCTCAAAGGAGGTCAGAGGCCCCCCTCTTTCATAAAGTGACTTTAAGCTAATGGTACCTTTACTTCAATGCATTTTTCCATTTGGTCAAAGATACCATTAGCCTAAAGTCACTTCATGAAACAACTCACTGTTGTATTCAACTTTTTTTGTGTTGTTTAATATTGTTACTGATTTTTATTGTTATCAGCCATTTTCACTGGTTCACAATAAACAATTTTCCTCAATAAATCTAGTTCGCAGCTGATTTGCTTGTGTGAAGCCGGCCGGATGTCAAGTCAACAGGCTGTCAAGGAAATAAAACGTCACTTCTTTGTGGGCTCCCCCTAAAGAACCTCTAATTTATTAATCCTAGCGGTGAATCATGGAAACAATCCACTGGAGTTTATTATTTGGGTCGGTTCAGTGCAGCGTGCGGGAGGCTTGGAAAACGGTTTGAACATGCTGAACCCGATGCTGAATCACAACAATCGTGGAATAATTAAGGAAGTAAGGTGGTTTAGAATAGAAATTGATACCTCACTGTTGGTATTGGTCGTCTCACCAAACCCGCTCGGGTGGAGCTGTCATTCCGACCTAAACCCTCGGCGAAGCGCCTCGGGTTTAGGTCTGCATTTTAGCTCCACCCTCGCGGGTTTGGTGAGACAACCAATACCTCCAGTTCGGTATCAATTCCTTAAACATTTGTCATTTCTTCTTTTGGTACATTCACACAGGTGAGCACATGGTCCATGGACCATTTCATTAGCTCACTGGGGTGAGCTGTTACAGTGGTGCAGCGTCCGTTGTCGTCCGTCGTTGTCCGTTAGCAGGGCACGTTTCGTAACCGCTGGAGCTATTGATCTGAAACTTGGTACATATATACCCCTAGGTCAGATGACCCACGACACCAAGTTTCGGTCCCATTCGACTCTCAGTTTGGCCACCAGGTGGTGGAAACCAAAAACACAAAAAGTGCGATAACTCCTGAACTAATGACTAGATCATCTCCAAATTTTTATCATAGGTGTAGCTAATAAGGATACATAACATATATAACGGGTTTTTGATTTGACCTACTTTTCAAGGTCACAGAGGTCAAAGTTCGACAAAAGTGACGAACCTGCCACAGTTTGTCATTATTTCACCAAGCGACTTCCTATCTTGCGTAGACATGCATTGGAGGGGTACCTTTAAAATACCAAATTTCGGCCCGATTGGACATCCAGTATGGCCGCAAGGTGGCGTAACCTGAAAATCAATTAAGTGCTATTACTCCGGAATGGCTTGACGCAGGGTGCTCAAATTTGATATTTTCCTCCCTCTAGATGACCTTTACATGCACGTCAAATTTCGGCCTGATTTGACTTCAAGCATGGCCACCAGGTGGCGTAACCCAAAAATCATCAAAGTGCTGTAACTCAGGAACGTCTTAACCCAAAGCGCTCCAATGTGCTATGTGGCCCCCTGCAGATGACCTTTATGTGCATGTGAAGTTTCGGCCCGATCGGACATCCAATATGGCTGCCAGGTGGCGTAACCCGAAAATCATTAAAGTGCTGTAACTCAGGAATGACTTGACCCAAAGCGCTACAATGTACTATGTGGCCCCCTGCAGATGACCTTCATGTGCATGTGAAGTTCCGGCCCGGTCGGACATCCAATATGGCCGCCAGGTGGCATTAAACCCCCAAATCATCAAAGTCCTACTTGGGAATGACTTGACCCAGATTGCTCATAACTGATATGTACCTCCCTCTGTCATTAGACTATTATGTCCAACCCAGTGAGCACATGGTCCATGGACCATTTTTGTTATGGACATTCCAACCATTACTCATATCCCCTCTTACGGGTGCAGAACTGGACTTCTTGATTTTTCACCTTCCAGCCCCTTTAAGAAGTATGGAAGACTCTGTTCAATAATAGAGAGTGACGAAACTTCTGTAGATATAATGTGATGGCTCCTTCTTTTCAGCTTGATATGCTGTTTGCCAGGCTGTTACTTCAGAAAATACCAGCAGACCAAGATCTTCGTGATGAAACGTTGTTGAGAAATTTGGACGAAAATTGTGTGAGAAGTTTGAGTTGTGAGTTACTTTGATGTCACTTTCAAAGGGGAATCCTTCCTAAATCTGCTTATCGTGAACAGGTCGTAACATGCCTATGAAGATATGGTTATCGAGTGTGTGAGATACTTATAACAGCACTTGATGGCAAAAATCTTAAGTGATGTGAAAGCATGTCAGCAATTTTACAACTGCTTTAGTAGTGGTTTGTTTCTTCATACAGGTTGCAGAGTGGCAGATGAAATTCTTCACCTTGTGCCAAATAAGGAAAGCTTCAGAATGACCCTAAGGGCAATAAATTTATGGGCGAAAAGTGAGTGTGATTTGCAGTGGTGGAATTTTGTATTTTCCCTGATCTGTGCCTGATTCTGTTTAGGCTAGCAGCTGTTTCTCACATGTAGTCCGTCTCCTGAAAGTCGTGAAAATGTGAGTAAATGTGTTGGGTGTGTGTTCATCTCAGTGCTGTCAAGAGGTCTTTTGGTTGAATGTTGAGATTCATTTGCATTCATCAACAAGCTCTTATATACTTTTCAGGGAAAGGTGTCTATTCCAATGCACTTGGTTTCTTTGGTGGTGACTCTTGGGCCATTTTGGTGGCCAGAGTATGTCAGCTCTACCCTAACGCAGCAGCTTCAACATTAGTAAACAAATATTTTCTGATTTACTCAAACTGGTGAGTTAGTAGTGACTCAGAAGTATGCACTGGATAGTCCGATAACTGAAAGGATTCAAGGAACTCAAATCAGTTCGGGAAATGACCTAATTCGGACTCCGAGTCTGAATTCAGACTCTAAGTCCGAACGCAGCGAGTCAGAATTCGGACTCTGAGTCAGAATTTTGACTCGTTTTACGAGTCCGAATTCGGACTCTCAAATTTATAATGTAAATCGGGATATGAAGATCCAACATCGGGAAGTTTGTCTCTCTACCAAATGGTGGCAGCACTTGTAATTAAAAGATTTGCGGCGTGGGAACAGAATCACCGGCGGACTTTTTGAGTACTCTTCATACATTGTATTTCTGTTGGAAGTTGACTGAATGCTGGTTGGGGAGGACAAAGAAATAGAAGTGGAAAGTCACTGTCGGGTGAACATAAGGATCGAGCAAGAGGGCCAATGAGGCCTACCCCATCCCCAGACCCCATAAATAGGCCTAGGGCCCATGCCCGCCCCCGTGTCAAAATTCTGACTCGGAGTCCGAATTCTGACTCTCACTGTGTTCGGAATCTGACAAATGTCGGAGTCCAAATTTGGACTCGGAGTCCAAATTTAGACTCGCTTTTGACATGTTTGAGTCCGAATTCGGACTCGGGAGTCCAAATTAGGGCATTTCCCGAACTGAAATTCAATACCATTGGTAGCTCACTGTGGTGAGCTTTTACAATGGTGCGGAGTCTGTTGTCCGTTAGCAGGGCACATATTTTAACCGCTAGGATTATTGATCTGAAACTTGGTACGTACACAGCCCTAAGTCAGATGACCTCAGTCTGATTCGATTGTTGGCTTGGCCACCAGGTGGCTAAACACAAAAAGTGGAATACCGTAAAGTGAAATATGTTCGCGGGGAAAAATTCTCGCGAAAATCGCGAACTGCATCGGAGCCCGCCAAAATTTTTCTCCGTGAATACATTCTCCGTTGATACCCCGCCATGCGGAAAACTTTACAAAGGCCCTTCACCGCGAATATTTCTCCCCGCGAATGTGGGATTTTTCGGCCATACGCGAACATTTAGGACGCGAAAATATTTCGCTCTACGGTAACTCCTGAACTAATGACTGGATCATCTCCAAATTTTTATCATAGGTGTATCTAATGAGGATACATAACATACATTTGTATATGACGGGTTTTTGATTTGACCTACTTTTCAATGTCACAGAGGTCAAAGTTCAGAATTTCGCCTATTGGTGGTACGTTTCGTACCTGTTGGGGCTATTGACCTGAAACTTTGTACATTTATACCCCTATGTCATATGACGTATGACACCAAGTTTCAGTCCGATTCGATTCTTGGCCAACCCAAAACACAAAAAGTACCGGTACAATAACTCCTGAACTAATGAAAAGATCATCTCCAAACTTTTATCGTAGGTGTATGTAATGAGGATACATGACATATGCAAAGGTTTTGTGATTTGACCTACTTTTCAAGGTCACATACATGTAGGTCAAAGTTCGAAATTTTGCCATTTGGTGGCATGTTTTTTTTTTAACTGCTAGGGCTATTGACCTGAAACGTGGTACATGTACAGCCCTATGTCAACTGACGTATGACACCAAGTTTCGGTCCGATTCGATTCTAAGCTTGGCCACCAGGTGGCAAAAATGAAAACTCAAATTCTAATAATTCCTCAGCTCATGTCCAGGGTTCTTCCCCCTGGCGAAGCAAGTAAATCAATGACTTTTCAAGGACTTTTCAAGGGCTGTTTCTAAACTTTTCAAGGATTTTTGGTACACTCACAGAAGATTTTTGCGAAGAAAAAAGTCCTAAAATCACAACATACTGGTAATCACGCAGACCAGACTCGAGAGAATAACGGAAGAACACAAGAAATCAAGGACTTTCAATGACTCGGACAAAAGTTGTGCAGAATTCAAGCACTTTTCAAGGCCCTTGGAGGCAAATAGCAAAATTCAATGATAATCAAGGTTTTCAAGGATGCGTATGAACCCTGCATGTCTGGATCGTCTCCAAATTTTCACCATCAGTACATGACATGTAACGAGCAGGGCTCTCAATGACCCGAGGTCTCGGGTCAAATACGCACGAAGTGCGTAGTCTGAAGCACAATAAAAACCAGCAGGAGTCAGTGTGACGCACAAAGATTCACCCAATGTTGTGAAATGACCATGGCTGACCCCTGACTTCTGAGGGCTGACCCCAGAAAAAAATTCACAGAAGTCTCTGCCCCTTCTAGCGAAAAATTCCGGTGAGAGCCCTGAACGAGTGTTTGATTTGACCTACTTTTCAAGGCCAGAGGTCAAAGTTAAAAATTTTGTCATTTGGTGGCACGTTTCGTGGCTATATATGGTCCCTGCATATCTATGTAGGGACCATCTTGTCACTGGGTAGGTAGGAAATTTTTTCTTCTTTCTTCTTGGTTTGGCCACCAGGTGGCCAAAACCCAAACCACCAAAAGTGCAATAAGTCCTGAAGTAATGACTGGATCATCTTCAAATTTTTATCATAGGTTTATCTAATGAGGATACATGACACACCTAATGGGTTTGGGATTTGACCTACCTTTCAGGGTCACAAAGGTCAAAGTTTAAAATCTTGCCATTTGCTGGCATATTTCGTACCTGCTTGGGCTATTGACCTGAAACTTGGTACATATACAGCCCTATGTCAGTTGACCTATCACACCAAGTTTCGATTCAATTTGATTCTTAGCTTGGCCACCAGGTGGCAAAAATGAAAACTCAAATTCAAATAATTCCTAAACTAACGCCTGGATCATCTCCAAATTTTCATCATAGGTGCATCTAATGGGGATACATGACATGTAATGAGTTTTTGATTTGACATGTTTGACCTACCTTTCATGGCCACAGAGGTCGAAGTTCAAAATTTTGTCATTTGGTTGCACGTTTCATGGCTATTTGACCTATTCTGACTTGGCCTTACAGTTGGCAAGCAACACAAAGATTCCTGGAAAATCTCACAATTGTCAATGGAAAATCTCAAAAACATGAAACTTGAATATCTGCTGTATGAACATCAACTTCTGTATCCAAACGCTGTCAGATTATACTCCCATTCAATATGTTGTTGCAAGAGAAAAAATTCCACAAAATATCCAGACAAAATGGTGATACATGTAATAGCAAATCTCAAGAAATATGTCACATTTCGACATTTTCGCTGTTCTCGTGATATCCAGTATCTGAATTCAGCGAAAACCTATCAGACTAGAGGATTGAATAGGACTGACTTCAAATATTTTTGATATAGATATTGGAATACAGAAGCGGAAATTTTGCCTTTTGAATGACAACTGGAATTCCCTCTGTTGTAATAATTATGTCCACTACTGTATTTGCATGTCAAAAATACCAAGAGTGTAGCTTGCATTGTATTAAATTTATTGGAAAATCCTTATGGGGTCATTTGGGGGGCACCTATGCTGCCATTTTGATCCCTGATATGTGACGTGTTATGATGAGCAGCGTTCGTGTTTCGATTCTAGGGATTGGCCACAACCAGTGTTGCTGAAACAGCCTGAGGAGAGTAACCTTGGTTTCCCAGTCTGGAACCCACGGGTAAGGCAACTTACTTGATGCCAGGCTTGAGAACGATCCGCAAAAGAGTGTGTTCCTCCAACTTCTGAAAATGGCTTTTAATTCAGGCCCCAGTTCTGGCTTGCCTTTAAATTAATTCGGGGCTGGCAGGCGTGCTCCCAAAAAATGCAGGTCTCAAATGGTTTAAAGTTTGTTTTATCTTTGTGCCATATTTCTGCTTTTCTTTTTAGCTCAGCTGACCAAAGGTCAGCGGAGATATTCTATGACTAAATGGCTCAAAATGTCTGTGTGTGTGTCTGTCTGTGTGTCTGTTAAACTGGCACGTTTCGCAACCGCAAGGCCCAGGGGAATGAAAGTTGGTGGAGCCGTAGGCCCTAGGGAGGGCTCGAAACAGAACCAAAATTTTTTGCGATTTGACCCACATTCTGCCCGCCAGGGGGTATTTTCTGAAAAATGAAAAGTCCCCAAAAAAGCCCAGAGAAAATACATCAAACTAATTGATAGGTGAGGTAGCTTAATTAATTCTTCACTTCCTGTGGGGGTAAATTTTTAGCTCACCCGTGAGCTTTTGTCGTCAGTCAGCGTCCGTCGTCGTCCGTCGTCTGTCGTCCGTCGTCGTTGTCCGTTAGCAGGGCACGTTTCGTAACTGCTGGAGCTATTGATCTGAAACTTGGTACATATATACCCCTAGGTCAGATGACCTACGACACCAAGTTTCGGTCCGATTCGATTCTTGGCTTGGCCTCCAGGTGGCGTAAACCAAAAACACAAAAAGTGCAATAACTCCTTAACTAATGACTGGATCATCTCCAAATTTTTATCATAGGTGTATCTAATTAGGATACATAACATATATAACGGGTTTTTGATTTGACCTACTTTTCAAGGTCACGGAGGTCAAAGTTCGACAAAAGTAACGAACCTGCCACAGTTCTTAATTATTTCACCGAGAGTCTTCATATCTTGCATAAACGTGTATTAGAGGGGTACCTTCAAAAATACCGAGTTTCGGCCCGATCGGACATCCAATATGGCCGCCAGGTGGCGTAACCTGAAAATCATCCAAGTGCTAAAACTCAGGAACAGCTTGACCCATAGTGCTCAAACTTGATATTTACCTTCCTCTTGATGACCTTTACAAGCATGTCAAATTTCGGCCTGATTAAACTTCCAATATGGCCGCCAGGTGGCGTAACCCGAAAATCATCAAATGTGCTATAACTCGGGAATGACTTGACCCAGAGCGCTCAAATGTGCTATGTGGCTCCCTCTAGATGACCTTTATGTGCATGTGAAGTTTTGGCCCGATCGGACATCCAATATGGCCACCAGGTGGCGTAACCCCAAAATCATCGAAGTCCTGCAACTTGGGGATGACTTGACCCAGATTGCTCATAACTGACATGTACATGTACCTCTCTCTGTTATTACACTACGTACGGGTGAGCACATGGTCCATGGACCATTTCATTCAATTTTTGTCTACCAGGGGGTGCAATCTGCAGAAATGTAAAACAGGGGTATTTGAATTTCCCGCTTGATGATGTCAGCATTTTCTGTCTGGATGATGTCGAACTATACTTCCTGTGGGCTTGTGCTGACGTAAGTAAAAGCAAGAACAGCCTTTCTGCACAGCTTACCATGCCCAGGAGGTTTTATCTCATCTGCTCCTCAGCTCACATCACAGTTGTTCATCTTTTGTGGATTTTAGGCCTTGGCCAATATAACTTTGGCATGTTAGGCCTATTCTTATTGTGTGGTGGTTTATAGATAAAGGTGAGTCAGAATTATCAGCGACTGACTGTCAACAAGAATGGTAGAGTAGATAAGATGGGCATCCCCAGATCAATTAACCATGTGCTTGCTCCTCACCTATTAGGCCTAATATGATCCATCTCGATTCATAACTGATATATTAACCCCTTCCCACCAAATGGGTCTGATGTGATACAACATGTATCTATCTTGATTCACCAAGAGATAACCCCTTCCCACCTGGGCCTGCTATGATACAACATGTACATGTAGGCCTGTCTATCTCGATTCACGTCACGAAGTGGTATTAACCCCTTCCCACCCAATGGGTGTAATATCTCGATTCACCACGAGATATTAACCCCTTCCTACCCAAATGGTCTGATAAGATATCGTTTTCGATTCACGAAGTGATACTAACCCCTTTCCACTGATTTCCACGAGGAACGCTATATCTTGCTAACCATTAAAAAGCTTTGTAGTATCTCATTTCCCCTGTCATGCCTGTTTCAACCTCTTGAGTTGGCAGGTCATAGTTAGCTGAGCGCAAGGCCCATGGGCCTCTTGTTGTAATACACTACAGTGTGTGTCAATATAATAAGTTATGATGACCAATAGGGCCGTTTAGACGACAAGCCAAAAAACCACATTCAGATTCGATCGATTGGATCCGATCGGCCGCATTGGATCTCATTTGCGTTTAGACGAGATTTGAATGTGGTCCAGTGCGGTCCAAAATCCACATTGGACCGCATTGGGTAGCGTTTACACGCAAGAGTTTTGAATCACAATCGGATTCGATCGGATCGCATGTGGATTTTTGCCTGTCGTCTAAACGGCCCTATTGATTAAGAATTTGCTTGATTTTCAGTCAAATCCAGCTGACCGATTCCACTTGATGCCAATCATAACCCCCATATATCCTCAACAGAACTCAACATTCAATGTCACATCATCTGCAAAACAAATCATGGTGGAGCAATTTAAAGATGGTAAGTTGAAGAAATCGAGCATCCCTGTATGAAATACAGCGGAACCTCGCTATTGGGGACACCTTCGGGACTGACCTATGGTAACTGCTATAAAAGAGGTGTCTGCTAAGAGAGGTTCCACTGTCATACAGGTACACTCATGGAAAAAAGTAAATGGACGGCAGTTTTCTTGAATACCTCCAAAACATTGCAATGTAGGAGGCTGGGCCTAACGTATGTGATAGCAAGTTTTCCTGGCTATCTGTGGCAATATGAAAGTCTAGAAAATCCAGTGAAATCCACCTTGATGGAAGGAATTTTGTAAAGTCATGTTTTTCGCTACTTTCTTATTTGCAGGTTTTCACTGAAAATTTTTATAGCAGTGGCTTCCTCTCATCGAGAGGTTTCATGTCATATCTTAAAATTTCAATTATTTTAATTAGAAAGTGAAATTATTCTGCACATGCCAGAGACACCTTTGAAACAGCCCTCTCTCTGACCTATTATGAGCTGTGTTGTGATTTCTACTTCACAATGAATGAGCAAACCCAAGTCAACATGGAAGGTAATGGTCATAGAGTCAATTTCTTACGAAGGGTCAATTTTAAACACACTCCTCTTGTGACAGTCCATTGGGTGGTGGTTATAAGCCCTCGTTACACTACATAAAAAACCCCTGTCGAACCCGGGTTTTTTCTGTCCACACCTGTTAAAAACGCGGTGTAATAATCCCCTCCGAGCTCGAACGGTTTTTGGAGGGCTTAATTTAGGTCCCCATCACAAAATTTGAGTAGTGTTGACGGGCACCGGGCCTCAGGAGGGATTTTTCAGAGCCGGGCTAGACCCGGGTGTCAAAAAACCCGGGGATTTCTGTGTAGTGTAACCACGGCTATAGTCTAACCCAATCTAGCAGTGGAGCAATGGAATGTGGAAGATGGAAATGCGACATGTATTTGCGGTTTTAATAATCTGCCAAAGCAGTCTGCATGACTGGTGTCAATCAGTGCACATTACACAAGGAGCCAATAGGTTGTTCACAATCTCACAAGTGAATGCTTTGGCAGATTATTAAAACTGCAAATACATGTCGCATTTCCATCTTCGGCATTCCATTACTCCACGGCTACATTGGGTCAGACTTTAGTCAACTGGTGGTTGACTAACTTAAAACTTAATTGATGTATACAGTGCATGTCAGGAAACGGGCGCGATCGCGCCACGCCCGCCGCGCGCCCGCGAAAAATCGCCCAGGAGCGTGATAAAAAACGCCCGAAGAACCTTTCACCGGCGTTATTAAATCGCGCCTGCGAACACTCTGAGGAAGGGAGCGATTCACGCCCGTCAACATATACCGGCGTGAATGGAAGTCAATGAACGAAAGTTTTACATCCAACTGTCGGCAGCATCGATGTTTATAGCCTCCCTCATGAACACTTACTGAATGAATGTGGCAAGTAGGCCTTTAGTCCCACATGGTGAAGAAATCTTTCCTCACACAACCAAACATTCTCTGAATCAATAATCCCTCCAAGACCTATCAGCTGTTTGGCGCTAAAAATCTGTTGCCGACCATGCTTGCTTCAGAGCGGTGAACCGCGCATTTGTCTGGCGCACTGAATTCCATCTCACCTCAAGTTGGTAGTGATTCATTGTATGTTGACCTACAGGTGTCTAGTGAAACATTTAGCAAGTTCCATGAGTCACACGATCGTCACTACCAACGCATGAATGATTGACGGGTCATAAACACAAGTGGCATGCGGTTTCCTTTTGATCTCTGACACTGAGTTTTCACCAGAATGTCGTCTGCTAACTGCTCTATTGTGGGGAGTTGGCTGAAATAGGCCTGCTACAGTAGAGTTGTGCACTCTTTATGTTTGAATAGATGGAGTCACTTCACCTTTGTGTAGGCCTACGTAGGACAAATTAACCCTTGATGGTTGAAGATGGCAGAAGCTTATTCTCAATGCATTCACTCAATTTGTTTACTTGGATGGAAACCACTACAGACTTCACCGGTGATCTGCCAATCATTTGATATTTATTTCTTCATTTCTTCACAAAATGCATTCAGAAAGCTTATGAACTAAAGAGATGTTGAAAGAAGGAAATCATAGAAAAAAAGAGGACAAATATTATATGAAATCACTCCCGTGGGGTTTTTCCGCGGGAGTGATCACTCCCGTGGAATAACTCCCACGGGAGTGATTTTCAAATAGCTCCCGTGAAAGACCCCAGGGGAGTGATCAATAGCTCCCGTGGAAATTTCTCCTGACATGCACTGTGTATACTGACGTTATTCGAATAGTGTGGTGAAGACTAGGCCTTTAAACATTGTCCTATCAACTGAGTGCAGGCCTATTACCAAGGGCACTTGTCAACACAAAAAAAACTATTGAATGGCCATTTAGTCTTACCCATTCAACACGCCAAAATGACAGCAAGGGAATGTGTCAAAGGAATGTGTCTCTGGCATGTGCAGAATAATTTAGATAAAAGTGGTCTAAAACCACCTTTCTAATTGAAACAAGATGACATTGTAAATGTCGTATGGTTCCCGCCCGATGTACAGGTACTTATACATGAACGGTACTTTGATAGAGATGAAGATACATTGATAGAGATCAGGATACATTGATAGAGATCAGGATCCATTGACAGATATCAGATACATTGATTGATGAACTACGACGATGAATCCCACAGAACTTGATCTCGTGCCAATAACTCATCTCATGGTTGACATTGACCTTGATATCTGATCATCAAGGTCATTCCATAATCGAAATGGGCAGCCTCAATAACCTTAGTGTGGGTGATATCATATCTCTATCTGGTCATGAGTAATGAGGTGGGCACAATTAGCGTTGCAGGCCAAAAATGTCCAAATTTTACATTTTTCACCCTTTAAGGTTCGGATACGCTCCGCTGAATCTGGTGAAAGAATTATTCAAAAATATTGCTGAATAACGAACATATTCAAATTTCTTCACAACAAACCTAATGGTTAATCCATTACACACAGTACACATTTTGGCTTGTTTCTCAAAATCAACATACATATACCGGTACATAAACTAAAATCAATAAGCGACTATGCAACAGAAATTGAAAAACTCTCTTGTAAAAGGTTTCCTGGATCACAATGAAGATATAAACATAAAAACTCCCCCAAAGTTAATGTACTTCATCCTTAAATTAATGACGTAATGTTATACATATTTTTCATGAAATACTGCAATTGGATAACAAGATCACAATGAAATAGTCTCAAAATAGTGTCTAACTTTCAAAACGACTGCACATAATTGTAAAGCAGACTCCTCTGACCATTCAGTTGTTTGAAATGCATTTGCATTATTATATAACAACAGCAAATGAACATCTATATGCGTGACCTATAGGCACTGAGTGCTTTTAGCATCTTTGTTGGTATATGTGACTTGCTCTGGCAAAACGAGACGCATGTCGCTCTTACCTTGGCAGGCTAATACCAAATGTTTGTCAGTTTCAGCATGCCATTGTCTGCCTATTACGAAAACAGAAAGAATCTATTTCTTCCATTCTCTTCTGGTGTCATCTCGGTGCGTTCAGGCACACCTTTTGAGCGACATCATGTGACTCTTTTCGCCAGAGCAGGTCAAACTATGAATTTAAACTTAATAATACATAACATATCAATAATTGCCTTGGATCTGACAAGTCTAAAAAGGTCCTATAGAGGCCTTGCAATGACGTCATCCTGGCGGCCATGCTGGAGGGCACAGGCCTTGACAGGGCGCAGAGGTATGAGCCGATCATGACGTGAAGTGCGCCACGCCATTTGACGTAACGTCATTGGGACATGCACGGCTCATTTCGCTCTGACTCGGACGCACTTGCCCCCCAGCATGGCGGCTTGTGACGTCATTTGCAAGGCCTCTATATGTATGCAGTGCAGCATACCCTTCCATGTATGAGGCGCCATGTGGGAATTTAATTGTTTACCAAAATTATTTGAAATAATATCATTGTTTCAAACCATAAATGTACGTATATTGACTTATTTCATCCAATAAAAGTATAAACAAAACCATGGAATTATTTTTCAAACCATGAATTAGACTAAACATATGGTTTCATTCCATGAAACTTAGACAAATTCATAGTTTTGAAAACATACCTTGCTTTCAAACCATAACAAATTCATTTCAAACCATGAAGTTCATGCAAATTCATGGTTTTGCAAATCACGAAAAATCGGCAAATATCTTGGTTTTCAAACCATGAATATCAGATCCTCATGGATTGTAAACAATGAACATTGCAAAAATCATGGTTTGCAAACCATGATAATCCACAAAAGCATGGTTTTCGATCCCATGATTACAGCAAAACTCATGGTTTACAAACCATGGAAATAGTCAAATCCATGGTATGCGTATAATTGTATGCGCAGTGGAACAATGGACTGATCCTCTGCCCGCTGTCTACTGGTCGAGTGCAGCGGAACGGAACAAAACGAGGGCAGAGACCAGTCTATGTTTCACTGCGCATACAATTATACGCATACCATGGATATGGCGATTTCCATGGTTTGCAAACCATGTGTTTTGCAATAATCATGGTTTCCCAAACCATGNTGACCTTGATGATCAGATATCAAGGTCAATGTCAACCATGAGATGAGTTATTGGCACGAGATCAAGTTCTGTGGGATTCATCGTCGTAGTTCATCAATCAATGTATCTGATATCTGTCAATGGATCCTGATCTCTATCAATGTATCCTGATCTCTATCAATGTATCTTCATCTCTATCAAAGTACCGTTCATGTATAAGTACCTGTACATCGGGCGGGAACCATACGACATTTACAATGTCATCTTGTTTCAATTAGAAAGGTGGTTTTAGACCACTTTTATCTAAATTATTCTGCACATGCCAGAGACACATTCCTTTGACACATTCCCTTGCTGTCATTTTGGCGTGTTGAATGGGTAAGACTAAATGGCCATTCAATAGTTTTTTGTGTGTTGACAAGTGCCCTTGGTAATAGGCCTGCACTCAGTTGATAGGACAATGTTTAAAGGCCTAGTCTTCACCACACTATTCGAATAACGTCAGTATACACAGTGCATGTCAGGAGAAATTTCCACGGGAGCTATTGATCACTCCCCTGGGGTCTTTCACGGGAGCTATTTGAAAATCACTCCCGTGGGAGTTATTCCACGGGAGTGATCACTCCCGCGGAAAAACCCCACGGGAGTGATTTCATATAATATTTGTCCTCTTTTTTTCTATGATTTCCTTCTTTCAACATCTCTTTAGTTCATAAGCTTTCTGAATGCATTTTGTGAAGAAATGAAGAAATAAATATCAAATGATTGGCAGATCACCGGTGAAGTCTGTAGTGGTTTCCATCCAAGTAAACAAATTGAGTGAATGCATTGAGAATAAGCTTCTGCCATCTTCAACCATCAAGGGTTAATTTGTCCTACGTAGGCCTACACAAAGGTGAAGTGACTCCATCTATTCAAACATAAAGAGTGCACAACTCTACTGTAGCAGGCCTATTTCAGCCAACTCCCCACAATAGAGCAGTTAGCAGACGACATTCTGGTGAAAACTCAGTGTCAGAGATCAAAAGGAAACCGCATGCCACTTGTGTTTATGACCCGTCAATCATTCATGCGTTGGTAGTGACGATCGTGTGACTCATGGAACTTGCTAAATGTTTCACTAGACACCTGTAGGTCAACATACAATGAATCACTACCAACTTGAGGTGAGATGGAATTCAGTGCGCCAGACAAATGCGCGGTTCACCGCTCTGAAGCAAGCATGGTCGGCAACAGATTTTTAGCGCCAAACAGCTGATAGGTCTTGGAGGGATTATTGATTCAGAGAATGTTTGGTTGTGTGAGGAAAGATTTCTTCACCATGTGGGACTAAAGGCCTACTTGCCACATTCATTCAGTAAGTGTTCATGAGGGAGGCTATAAACATCGATGCTGCCGACAGTTGGATGTAAAACTTTCGTTCATTGACTTCCATTCACGCCGGTATATGTTGACGGGCGTGAATCGCTCCCGTCCTCAGAGTGTTCGCAGGCGCGATTTAATAACGCCGGTGAAAGGTTCTTCGGGCGTTTTTTATCACGCTCCTGGGCGATTTTTCGCGGGCGCGCGGCGGGCGTGGCGCGATCGCGCCCGTTTCCTGACATGCACTGCAAAGCATGATTTTTGCAATTTGCAATGTTTACAATCCATGATGCGTTCATATTATTACGGTTTGAAAACAAATAATTTTGCCGATTTGATGGTTTTGTATATCATTCTCATTTGCAAACAATGAAATTGCATGAACTTCATGGTTTGAAAGTATATGTTTTCAAAACCATGAATTTGTGAAAGTTTCATGGGAATGAAACCATGTTTAATAAAAATTCTGGTTTGAATAATAATTTCATGGTTTTATGTATAACTTTTTTGGATGAAATAAGTCAAAATACGTACATTTGTGGTTTGAAACAATGACATTATTTCCAAATAATTTTGTGGGCCTTACGGGCAATGCCCCTAATGTGACAATGCATTTAGAAACCTAGGATTTGTCATTTCGGAGTCTATAAAACCTTTCATAAAGTACAAAGTATTATAGTACCTGCTCCAATGCCTAAAAAAGCTTGATATTTAGCTTTGAGTACAAGACCATGGCAATCTTGTTAAGGTACAATGCCTACCTTAGTGGCGCCCTCGGGCTTTATATGTGAAAAAGATGGCACCTGGGTGGGAAAAAAAGAGTTTGAAGCTCAAAATCGCCGTCAATGAACAAAAATTAGACAACCTGATCTGAATAGCCACTTCAGTCGCCGCAGCCACTTCAGCCACCAGCCTGCTCCACCCCTGGCTTGTTAAGACCGCCCCCATCAATGGGGCGGTCTTCCTTGTTTTTACTGAATTTCTCTCTCTCTCTGGATCTCTCCATCCAATCTGCGGTTTCACCACGATAACTAACGAAAAACGCCATGTATCGCGGTAAAACTTTCAGGAATTATAGATATGCACATTACACAGAACCCTATTGATTCTTGGGGTCATCCGTGTACAAATAGTGCGAAATTTGGGTGAAATTTGTCATTTTTAGCTCACTGGGTGAGCTATTACGATGGTGCAGCGTCCGTCGTCCGTCGTCGTCGTCGTGTTCCGTTAGCAGGGCACGTTTCGTAACCGCCAGAGCTATTGATCTGAAACTTGGTACATATATACCCCTAGGTCAGATGACCCATGACACCAAGTTTCGGTCCGATTCGACTCTTAGCTTTGCCACCAGGTGGCAGAAACTGAAAACACTAAAAGTGCAATAACTCCTGAACTAATGACTAGATCTTCTCCAAATTTTTATCATAGGTGTATCTAATAAGGATACATAACATATTTAACGGGTTTTTGATTTGACCTACTTTTCAAGGTCACAGAGGTCAAAGTTCGACAAAAGTGACGAACCTGCCACAGTTTGTCATTATTTCACCAAGCGACTTCATAT
>NMRB01000581.1:168574-182198 GCA_002633025.1 Notospermus geniculatus
GCCATGTATCGCGGTAAAACTTTCAGGAATTATAGATATGCACATTACACAGAACCCTATTGATTCTTGGGGTCATCCGTGTACAAATAGTGCGAAATTTGGGTGAAATTTGTCATTTTTTCAAACTGTTGACTGAAATGCCATCTTCAGGCAATTCATAGTACTATTACTATCACTTACATACAGCATACAGCTAACATTACACATGTGCATAGTTTGTTCATGTATGCTGAAGATGGCGTTGTGATCACCCTGGACTGGTTCCTATCTTGATTGATTATTCAATGGATGTGGGGAAGAGTCAATCCCTTTCTGGTCCGCCACATACCTGTTATTGGACCCTGTTGGCAGTACATAGCACATAGTTCAATTTATCACTGAATAGTAGTGACCTTTACAGCTTCTCCTTCTGAAGTTAGTAGGGAGAAGTCAAGTCTCCCTCTTTGGAAAAAAAGTCTCTCTGCTTTTAGGAATGGGAGACTTATTCTCCCTATTTCAAAAACCTGGCACCAACCCTGGCCGTTCGATAATTCTCGATCAATCAACTGTGTCTTAGCTCCCAATTTCCAAGGGCGGTCTTTCAAATTGACTGGTAAGTCAATTTCTAGTTTTACGGTTTGTGCTCTCAGTCGAAATCATCTTAATATCTTTCAAATTCCTTTCTAGGCGTTAAACTAGACTAATTTATCTCTCATTTGATACCAAAACCAGCTAGATCGAAGCATTTTGAGCGATTTTATTCAAGTTTGAAAGTCAAAGATTTCTAAGAAGTGCAACGGCTCCACCATATTAGTATGCCCAGTTCGTTACTCATGTCCATCTCTATCACGGGCATAGATATTTCAAATTTTCAAGTTTGACCTTGACCTTTGATCGTCAAGGTCATTGCATAATCGAAATGGGCATTCTCAGTAACCTAAGTATGGGTGATGCCTCTATCTCTAACACAGGCAGAGATATTTCAAACCATCAATTTTGATATATCAAAATCTCATGATATCTCAATCACCCGGAGACGTGAGGCTGAGAATTTTAACATAGTCCAGTCCTTGGATAAGCAGGCATGAACTAAGACTTGTTTCATGTTGCTCAGTTGACAATATGGCAAGTTATCGCAAAATATCAAATATTTGTGATATCGATATCACCATAACCCCAACATCTTAGATCAAAAGTAATCAGTCCATTGGATTCCTAGGGTATGAAAACCTAAGAGTAGAACCTATTTCCATTGCACTAGGTGTTAAAGGAGCCGAGTTATGGCATCAGATAAAAGCGTGACGGACAAAATATCAAGTCTGATATGTTGATTACATCATGATGGAGGCATCTGATGTTGAAAATGATTAGCTCATTGGATTGCCCAGGTTGACAAACCTAGGGGTAGGATGTGTTGCCAGAGCTGTAGCTGTTGAAGGAGATAAGATATGGAGGCCTGACAGACGGACACACACGACACACACACACACACACACACTGACACCACGACCAAAAACAATATGGTTCCCGATCTTCATGATCGGGAACCATAATAATTGAAATTTTAAGATGTGATATGAAAGCTCTCGATGAGAGAGGAACACACTGCTATAAAAATTTCCACAAAAACCTGCAAATAAAAAAGTAGCGAAAAACATGACTTTAGAAAATTCCTTCTATCAAAGGTGGACTTCACCGGATTTTCTCACGCTGGACTTTGATATCATCAGATAGCCAGGAAAATTTGCTATCACATATGTTAGGCCCAGCCTGCTACATTGCATTGGTTTGGAGGTATTCAAGAAAAACTGCTGTCCATTTACTTTTTTCAATGAGTGTACATGTACCTTGAGCATCAGGAGATGCACTATTTTGTCAGGAAACCATTAAGTGGCAGCTTGCTAATGTATTACAGTACATTGAAGTGTCGCATCCAATTTTGTCATAAATGCAAGAATAATTGATAGAACGGCACGCTGTCTTATGGTTTCAGGTTTGGATATCACAGAACAAATAATGTTGGGGAAACAAGATTGGTCAAAATTATTTGAACCCACCAGTTTCCTTCAAAAATACAAGTAAGTTTATGGTGAACGTGACATGGTCAGGTGTAATGCCAGTGGTTTTCTTTTAAAATGAAAACAGTACCGGTACATACATGTATATATCGGGTGTCCCAGAAAAAACGTCCCACTTTGAAACTTCAATATCTTCTGAATGTCTGATCACGACTGTTTGAAGTAGAAATTATTCTCAATGTTAATGAGCTGTGATGTCCCATGCGCTGCTGACACCAAGCGGTAACAACTGGTAATAACCATTCCGTCAAACGCTAGGCCCTTCCTCTTTATCCTTATTTAGAACGACCTTACAATAGGCCGTGAAACCATGTGTACGCCCATATCAAGGTTTCATGCCATTTTTAGCTCACCTGGGGTGAGCTCTTGTCGTGGGTCTGCGTCCGTCGTCGTCTGTCGTCGTCCGTCGTCGTCGTCGTCCGTCGTCGTCGTCCGTTAGCAGGGCACGTTTCGTAACCGCATGAGCTATTGATCTGAAACTTGGTACATATATACCCCTAGGTCAGATGACCTATGACACCAAGTTTCGGTCCGATTCGATTCTTGGCTTGGCCTCCAGGTGGCCAAAACCAAAAACACAAAAAGTGTAATAACTCCTTAACTAATGACTGGATCATCTCCAAATTTTTATCATAGGTGTATCTAATTAGGATACATAACATATTTAACGGGTTTTTGATTTGACCTACTTTTCAAGGTCACAGAGGTCAAAGTTCGACAAAAGTAACGAACCAGCTGCAGTTCTTAATTATTTCACCGAGAGTCTTCATATCTTGCATAAACGTGTATTAGAGGGGTACCTTCAAAAATACCGAGTTTCGGCCCGATCGGACATCCAATATGGCCGCCAGGTGGCGTAACCTGAAAATCATCCAAGTGCTAAAACTCAGGAACGGCTTGACCCAGATTGCTCAAACTAGATATTTACCTCCCTCTTGATGACCTTTACAAGCACGTCAAATTTCGGCCTGATTAAACTTCCAATATGGCCGCCAGGTGGCGTAACCCGAAAATCATCAAATGTGCTATAACTCAGGAACGACTTGACCCAGAGCGCTCAAATGTGCTATGTGGCTCCCTCTAGATGACCTTTATGTGCATGTGAAGTTTTGGNGACTCTTAGCTTGGCCACCAGGTGGCGGAAACCAAAAACACAAAAAGTGCAATAACTCCTGAACTAATGACTGGATCACCTCCAAATTTTTATCATAGGTGTATCTAATGAGGGTACATTACATATATAACGCATTTTTGATTTGACCTACTTTTCAAGGTCACAGAGGTCAAAGTTCAAAATTTTGCCTTTAAGTGGCACATTTCGTAACCGCAGGTGGTATTGACCTGAAATTTGGTACATATATACCCCTAGGTCAGATGACCTATGACACCAAGTTTCGGTCCGATTTGACTCTTAGCTTGGCCACCAGGTGGCGGAAACCAAAAACACAAAATGTGCAATAACTCATGAACTAATGACTGGATCCTCTCCAAATTTTTAGACCATATCCACTCCCCGTGGATATGGTCTCTTGTTTTTACTGGCCAGTTGCCGTGGGGCAAGGCTCGGTGGTTTTTGACACGTTTCACCTAAACCGCTGCGTGCCAAAGGCTGAAATTCGGCCAGTATACTCATTACAATCTGCTATCGTCAAAAATCCATCCAAGTTCCCGATCAGATCAATATTCATTCCATATTTTGTCATTTTTAGCGGAATTTGCCGTTGTATTGCCGTGCCAATCATCGCTACACCCTCCCACGTTTTAGCGGATCGGCAAACAGGTTTAACGATCGATTTACTGAGTAGGACGGTGCGGGAGGCGATGGTTACTTGGAATGGCCGTTCCAGGATGGAACGGACGGTGCCGCCGCCGCGGCAAAGATTGGAACTAATCTACGCTTGTATCATTGCGCTTCAACAAAATAGTTCCTGTTCGTTTTCTGACAAGTTTTGCTTCCTACATGTCCTAAGTTTATTTATTATCACGGTAAAATTGTACAAGCATGAACAAATGTTGCTTTCTTTGCTTATTACAGGCACGGATCCAGGGTCGACAGAAAGGGGGGGCGTAGCTTGACGGATGCGGCGGACAGTGAAAGCGGCAAGCCCAAATGGGGGGTCTGGGGGTCCTCCCCCAGGAAAATTTTACAATTTAAGTGCTTTTAGATGCATTTTCCTGGCATCTGAGAGCAAAATACTCAAATTTTTTATGTGATTGAATTTTTCTTGCTAAAAAAATCATTAGTCTGCCAAAAATAGGGGGGGGGGGCGTACGTCCCTTCCGCCCCCCTCTGGATCCGTGCCTGTATTATGTTGTTTTCGATTCCATATTTATGTTTATCCTGTAGTTGTGAGCAGAGGTAGGCCTATCGGTATATCGGTTCGCAAAAGTAGGCCTCGGCTGTGCCGAAGTGAGGTCTTTCTGCGCTGCTAAAACATGTAAAATTTCGTCTTAGTAGGCTATCAAAAAATTGCAGCGCTGCGTGGAGTATGGCGCTGCTAATTTCAAAATTCTACCGTTTAGTATTTTATTTGACCCACACACAATATGAACGAACAGGCATGTGCTCACACTGTCCCTCTCTGGACACTGGATAGATAGGCCTAGCCTGGGGGGGGGGGCGTGGAATGGAAATTTTTGGGTAAGCTTAAAAGTGCCGGAAACACGATTTCCTGGCACCTGGCCACGCGAAATTGAACTTTCTCCTGAAAATAGGCCCAAAGCAGTGATGTAATGGGGAGCGCCAATTGGTCACGTGATGACTACTGATAGAGCAGACGAGACACCTAGCGTTGACCTAGGCCCATTGTTCGAGAGATGCGGTTCACCAAGCACGGCCAATCACACCTTGAATCGTCATGAATAATAGGTGGCATTGGTGTACTATCAGTTCAAAACCACGCGTATATTCTCGCGTGATCGGGGTTCCCTATTAAATTAAAATTTTCGCTGCTCAGCGGCTGATCAACATTGGGAGGGTGCTTGCGCCAGGCACACCCCCTGGATCCGCCACTAGGCCTAGGCCTACTGTACACTGCATCTTGCATTAAAACTTCATTTCCATCTTTTCCACGTTTTAAACCTGGATATGGTCTACAATTCGCTGTTAAGCGAATTGCTCAACTCTAGTTATCATTGATGCTTCTAATGAGGATGCATGACGTAAGTAAGGGGTTTTGAGTTCACCGGCCTTTCAAGGTCACAGAGGTCAAAGTTCAAAGTTTAGTCATTTGGTGATGTATTCCGGGAACTGCTTCGGCTATTGACTTGAAACTTGGTACATATACATCCCTATGTCAGGTGACCTATGACACCACTTTTCAGTCCGATTTGATTCTTCGCTTGGCCACCAGGTGGCCAAAACCAAAGCTCAAAGTCCAGTAACTGCTGAACTGTAACTGGATTGTCTCCAACTTTTTATCATCAGGTGCATGACCCTGGAACATTTCGATTTAACATTTATCATTTGTTCTTCTGGTACGTTCACCAGGTGAGCACATGGTCCATGGACCATTTCATTTGACAGTAAAAGGCTATCTTTAAAAAATCATTCTGTAACTTTGTACAGGGATCTCTCACTAAGCTAATGCCGACTGCTTCATAAAGAATCTCTTTGCCAGCATTTCTATTTAACGGCCCGCGTTTTGAGTAGGCCTACAATGGAATACAATACAACGTACCTCCCATTCACACAAACTATAAAGGGCGAACAATGCCAAAAGAGGAATGAATTTCTATTGAAAACAGGTTTAAAGTCAAAATCATCGTTTATTCTCCATGAATCAAGAAAATGATTCTGTAACTTTTTATTAGCGTCACTTCTTACCTACCGGTAATCAAGGTTCAATCTGCGGGGAGAATACTTGTTTGTGTACTTCTAGCTTAGTGCTCGCAGTTTTTGACCGCAAACCGCAAACTACATATATGGCCATCAATGCTTACGAGATAGACATGTACACGAAGCACTAGCTTCAAACAGTCGTGTGATGTGTTGGACCGAATGCAATCAAAATGCACCAAAATAAAGCTTATCATAAGATAAAGAAGTAGTGTAAATTTCATTCCAATATCCTTCTTGAGTTTGGAATAATGTCCGGAACAAAAATACAAGTCCAGGTTTGCACTATCATATAGATGCAAACTCAGTAATACTATCCAGAAAAAGAATTGAACTGTTATATCTCCTGATGTATCACACTGAGTACTACAAAACTGCACCGAAACTGAGATTATGTTGACATTTAGCGGTGGCGTAAATTTCATGTCAGTAGCCCCACTGAGTGTGGAATGATGTCCCGTGCAAAAGTACAAGTCAAAAAGTGAAATAACGGGCCTGTGAAGTTCTAACTCCTCGCTCACAATACTTGAAACAATGATCATTTTGTTCACTGTGATCTGGGCTTCCGAAAGTTATTCTGTCCAAGGTTTACAAAATTGCTGTGTCCTTCAATGCACCTTCCCACTGGGTTCATCTTGGGTACAGTTGGGTACAACGGGCGTAGGCTTGATAGACAAATTCGGTTGAATAACTGGACTGGATGGTACGGTGACAGTGTTGGAGGGTTTGACACTGAAGGATTGTCCATTTCATTTGGAGACTCAACTCTAGTGGGACTTGTTTGGGATTCACTCATCACTCTGGCGTTCAGTACGCGGTGCATCCGACTTTGACTGAGAAAACTGACGGGGCTCAGGTACTGGCCGTGGCTTAAGGGCCTGTCACACTGAAGCAGTTTTCAAAATGTCCTGCCCTGTCCAAAAAAATCGTAAAACGGGCTAGAACGCGTAACCCTTTGCAAAATAATGCATCGATGTTCTTGGAGCACCCTTCCCGTCCATGAAGTTCGTAAAAAGACTGTAAAAAGTTGCCACTACGTCCACTCCGTTCGCACAGTTTGAGCCCGTTCGGCAAAATTTTCAAGAACGTACTGAGAACTAGCTCAGTGTGATTGGGGTATTAGGTTCATAAAGAGGCGGCACTGATGTGTTCATCTTCTTAGCATAAGCTCTGGTCTATGAAGTTCCATTCATGTCATTATTATTTGAATTATGTCACATCTGATGATTAATAAACATCTCACTGAGACTGATCCTTCAACATTCACCATGAGGGTCACAGTTTCACACTTAACCATGGAGACTTATCAGAGGTGAGCACAATGGCCCTGGCCATTTCATAATCAATAGATCTCAGAAAAAGTTAATACGAATCTGCTGTCAGATCTGGGCCATCTCTTACCCTTTTCATAGGGAAAGGGTCTGAACTTGAGGAAATTGACCTCTCTAATAATGTCATTCTAAGTTCTGATTGGCTGTTAGTCTATCAACAAACGCATCTGGCTTCCGTCCAATGACATTATTATAGAGGTCAATTTCCTCAAGTTCAGGACCCTTTCCCTATGAAACAGTATTCAGACATACATGTACAATCTCTCAAGCAGTTTCTCTGCAAATGGGGTTTGGTGGCTGTCGCTTGGATTTGAATATTTGGACCAACGCTGAACGGTCGCAAAATATCTGGAAACCTCTACCTAACAACATGTGACGGAAGGCAGTGACATTTCTGTAGATACCCATGGCCATCAATTGTTGTAGTTCACTAACTGAATAATTCTTAGCTGCTAATGGTAGACGTTGTTGTGTTGGGGTGGGCATCACAAGGTGGTCAGCAAAATGGTTCAACATTCATGTAAGACAGGAAATACTGATGTAATATTTCTTTCAGCCATTACATCCTAGTGTTAGCAAAGGCAGAAAATGAAGAACAACATCGAGAATGGGGTAGATTTGTGGAGTCTAGAATGATATTACTGATTGGAAACCTGGAGAGGAATCCATATACAAAACTAGCTCATGTTCTACCAACCTCATTTGGACCAATGCCTGACAGGTATGTACCAAATACTGGAAAAATTCCTCAATTTATCCCATTCATTGAGTCAGTTTGGCATGTCGATAGCAGCTGAAATGAAATGATCATTTCAGGACATCTGTTGAATATGAAAGTGAGTTTAGATTTCCTACTGTCTCATGAAATATTTCAGATGAGCAGTTGTGTTCTTTTTTAAACATTTTTGTTTTCCTTTTCAGTGAGACAAAATACTTGACCAAATGGTTCATAGGCCTGCAGTTTCAAAAACTTGCAAATGTCAGCATAGACCTCACATATGACATACAAAGTTTCACTGACACAGGTAAGTGTGGATTATCACAAAAGAGCATTGATCAAGAGACCTGTCGTGTTTTCTCTCTCTGCTTATGAATTATTCATGTTGGTGCGCTCACGGTTACCATTTTTAGCCCGCTTGGCCGCAAGGCCCAGCAGGGCTTATGCTGTGGTTGGGGTCGTTGAGTGGTGGTCTGTCGTGCGTCAGTCCGTACGTTGGTACGGCGATACGGCGGTACGGCGGTACGTCCGTAAACTTTTGGCTCGTTAGCGCTCTAGCGCCTTTATTTTTTGACGAATCTTTTTTATCTTTGGTGGGTGTATATATGGGCCTAAGATCTAGATCGAGTTCGATTTTGACCACGGTTGGATTCCTATTTTGGCCTCCAGGGGGCGTTTTGTGAAAAATTTCAAAGGGCTGTATTTTGATAATGGTTTGAACTATCATGTTGAAACTTTGTACACATGTACCTCTAGGTTACAGCAACCTACAGACAAAATTTTCGCGAAGTCTGATTCTTGACTTTGCCGCTAGGGGGCCAAAACCAAAATCACTGAAAGTACTGTTTCTCCCTTCCCAAAAGACGGATCTTTGTCAAATTTTTATCATGGGTATATCTAATAGGGATACATAAGATATAGTACTCGCATTTTCAATTTGACCTACTTTTCAAGTTCACGGAGGTCAAAGTTCGCTTGAAATTACGATATTGGCTCTTTTTGTAACGGTTTGACTTATTGCTTTGAAACTTTGCACATATCTACATGTACCTCTAGGCTGTAACAACTCAGATGAATTTTCGGCAAAATCTGATTCTTGACTTTGTCTCTAGGGGGCCAAACTGCTTCAAGCCAAGCGGGCACAGTGCCATTGGCACTATTTTTTTTGTTCCGTTATTCTTGCTCTGTTCCCTGTTGAAATGTATGATGTGATATGGTCTTTTATTTGTGCGGTTAAAGCCTATTTTTAAGAAAGTAGGTCTTAAATTTTGCTGATACTTGGTCATCAACTTGCTGCTCCATTTCCTTTGCAGTCCATCGGCAGGGCCAGATGATAGGAATGTGGAAAGAAGGGATGAAAATTGAAATAAAACATGTGAAAAGGTAAGTTGAGTTCTTCTGTAAGTTTTCATTAGGGTTTTACTCCATCCGAACCTCAAGCTTGCATTCCAGCCAAGAAGGCTAATGATTTTGCCATTGTTCCGTTTTCAGAAAACAGTTGGACCTGTACTTGCCACAAAGTGTCATCAGTCAATGCAAACCTCAGAAAAAAAAGGATGATAGAAGAAAATCGGTGAGGTTTGCTGTCCTGGATACTGTGAACCAGTGAAACTCCTAGATCTTGCATACCGGTACTGGGTACTGGGCTTTAGATCCCGAATCCCCTTTTATCTTAGGCCTTGATTCATGGCGTTAAGACTGGAGCTATTGACTTCAAACTTCACACACGTGCACCTCAAGGTCATATGTCTCCACAGACCAGTTTTCATGGAAATCCAATTGTCCATTCTGCCACCAGCGGGCCAAAACTGAAAACTTTTAAAGTGCGATTCAACCTTAGCCGTTGTTCGGATCCTCACCAATATTTTATCATAGGTACGTCTAATGAGGTCACATGATATAATACGGGTTTTTGATTTGACCTCTTTTTCATTTCAAACTTTTGCCATGAGGTGGCACGTTTCGTGGCCGCAGGGGCCATTAACCTGAAACTTGGTACATACAGGAAGTTCACAGTTTATTGGTCTTCCGTGGAAATTCCAAAAACTAGGCCCACAAAGGGAGGTTTAGTGTGAATGGTATAAAAGTCGGATCAATTTCGTGGCAAGTTCTCGGCCAGGTGCACTATGGATTGATTTTGGGACGGATAAATTGTAATAGGCCCCTACTCTCAATTTCACGAAGGCCGGCTAGGGGTAATTTATGGTTCCCTAATCAGTCCACCACATTTTGTGGTTTGGACTCAGTCATTTGGTTCTTTGATGCCATGTCCTCAAGATCAACCATGAATTACCTCGGCCGGCATTAAAAATTGGTCGGTAGGGGTCTATTACAATCAATCCCTCCCAAAATCAATCCATACTGCACTTAGCCGAGAACTTGCCACGAAAGTGATCTGACTTTTTTACCATTCATACTACTAGGCTTCCCTTTTTGGGCCTAGTTTTTGGACTTAGGAAATTTCCACCAAAGACCAATAAACTGTGAACTTCCTGTATATTCCCCTAGGTCATTCAGATGACCAATGACACCAAGTTTCGGCCCAATTCGATTCTTGGCGTGGCCACTAGGTGGCTACAACCAAAAACAGAGCAGTCGGCCGCGCAAATTGCCAACAGGTGGCAGCAAACTTCTAGCGGACCAAGTACAGGAAAACCTACGTGATTGCTGCTCGATCAATAATGACTGGGTCCGCTACATGCATTGAATTGGGCCGCAGTGACACCTAGTGGTCAACTCGCCGACAGCTCCTATTGTCATCTGTTCTTCTGGTACATTCACCCACAGGTGAACACATGGTCCATGGACCATTTCATTGTGAAGCAAAGTCAGTGGCCCTTACTTACCGGTGAACCGCGGTGCAATAAGGTGTTAAGCTGTTGTTAACCCTTTGGCTGTCACCGTCGACCAAGGGTCGACGAGAAAATACTACCCCCTTGGCTGTCACCGGCGACCCTGGGTCGACGAGAAAATAGCACCACCTGGCTGTCACCGGTGACCCTAGGTCGACCATACATCAAGTGCAAGAATACACTGTTTTCGTTCCATTTGCGGCACACAGTCCTATTTTAGATGCAACCAGGGGATTCCCGCTGGTTTTCCCGATCTTTTGGTATATAGAACACTATACATTGTACAGTGAGTTTTGGAGCTACACGTGGATGAAAACAAGGTTCAAAACTGAATGTCGATGGAAGTTCTTGCTGAAATTCTTATGATAATGACTCGGGAGAGGAGGATACCCACCCGATTTCAGTGGAAACGAGGAGATTGAGTGATGATGGGGTAATGTTGACGATACTTTTGACCTTAGGCATGGCCATGCAAGCCCTGTAGGCTTGGATATGGAGGTGAGAAACCTGATGAAACAGCAAATTCTGATATATTCTGATTTTTTGGGGAAAAAAGTCATTTTCATGCTAATTTTGGTTGATATTAGGGTATATTTGTGTGTTTTGTAAATTAGGCATGGCCATGCAAGCCCTGTAGGCTTGGATATGGAGGTGAGAAACCTGATGAAAAAGCAAATTCTGATATATTCTGATTTTTGGGGGCAAAAAGTCATTTTCATGCTAATTTTGGTTGATATTAGGGTATATTTGTGTGTTTTGTAACAATACCCATCAGCTTACACCATATCTCTGAAAAAAATTCTTTAAAAAATTCATATTTAGAATTTTTTCAGAGAATCGGCAAAAATTGCACGTTTTTGTCACATTTTGACAGATTTCACCCAAAAATGAAAGCGGCTTTACCCAAGTGTTTCATATCATTTGAAACTTCAGATTATACCCAATGAACTTTTTCTTTTGACCAAATTGATCTGAGTATTCCTTAGAGTTACATTAGGCCTGCAAAGTTAGGAGGTCAAAAACAGCGATTTTCATCAAAACGACCCCGACAGCCAAGGGGTGGTATAATAGAAAACGACCCCGACAGCCAAGGGGTGGTATAATTGAAAACGACCCCGACAGCCAAAGGGTTAAAGAGACCCTACAGGCAGACTCCTTCTAGGCATTTTGATGTGCTCATTACACCGATCAGTTGGCATGAGAATCTAACTCTGGCATGAATTGCAAGTAAAATACACTAAAGTATGTTTACATCATCGACGGGAGGACCCTTCGGTTGTCAGGCAGACCTTGGTATTGTTGGTGAAGTCTCGCTATTGAAATGCATTTCATTGATACATCTAATCATGTTACATCATATATATAACGGGTTTTTGATTTAACCTATTAAATTTTGATGGGAAAATAGGTCAAATAACGAAAAATTGGCCGATATTTGCGCTTTGCCTTGTCTGCGCTCTAGCGTCTTCAGTTTTCGACGGATCGTTTTCATATTGCATATGTGTATATATGGCCCTAAGATCTAGGCCAAGTTCGATTTTAGGCCTGCTGCGATTCCTATTATGGCCACCAGGGGGCGTTTTGTGGAAAATGAAAATGGCTATTTTACGCAAACGATTTGAGCTAGAATGCTCAAATTTGAACCGTAGGTACATCTAATCATGTTACATCATATATAACGGTTTTTTGATTTAACCTAATTTTGATGGGAAAATAGGTCAAATAACGAAAAATTGGCCGATATTTGGGCTTTGCATTGTCTGCGCTCTAGCGTCCCCAGTTTTTGATGGATCTTTTTCATATTCTATATGTGTATATATGGCCCCGGGATCTAGGCCAAGTTCGAGCTTAGGCGTGCTGCGATTCGTATTATGGCCACCAGGGGGCATTTTGTGAAAAAATGAAAAATGGCTATTTTAAGCAAACAATTTGAGCTAGAATGCTCAACTATTTTTTCATATTGCATATGTACATATATGGCCTCTAGATCCTGGCGCTACGATTCCAAATTAACCAAGCGGGCACTGTGCCATTGGCACTATTTTTAGCTCACCTGGGGTGAGCTCTTGTCGTGGGTCTGCGTCCGTCGTCGTCGTCCGTTAGCAGGGCACGTTTCGTAACCGCTGGAGCTATTGACCTGGAACAGGGTTTCCGCCAGAGGGTAAAATTCCATACCCTTAAATTTTTCCAGGGCACGGATCCGTACCCTCAAAAACGTTGGGTTACCATTTTTAGCTCAGCTGACCAAAGGTCAGCGGAGCTATTCATATGTATACTGAGTGGCGTCCGTCTGTGTGTGTGTGTCTGTAGTCTGTAAACTGGCACGTTTTGCAACCGCAAGGCCCAGGGCCCTGAAATTTGGTGGAGTGTACTGTTAGGCCCTAGGGAGGGCTCGAAACAGAACCAAAAATTTCCACGATTTGACCTACATTCTGCTCTCCAGGGGGCGTATTCCATAAAATGAAAAATCCTCATTACTCAGTCCAGAGAAAACAAATCAAACTGTAACTGATATATTGTGTTGCTTATTATTTTCCTCACCTCCAGTAGCGGCAAATTGTTCAAAATATTTCCACCAGGGGGTGTAATCTGCATAAATCAAAAACATGGGTTTTTGAATTTCCCCCCAGCACTTGAACATGCAACCGGAACACCGGGACCAAATCCCGCGAGATATTGCGAGACTTGGGTTTGGGATTTAGTCCCGGAGGAAAAATCACCGCCGCCATCTTGAATATCTTATTGCGCCCCACCTATAGCTGGGATAGTGACGCGGCGACCGAACCACCTGGATCTACTTTCGGACTACTTTGACTCATCCACTAGAA
>NMRB01000581.1:212294-227270 GCA_002633025.1 Notospermus geniculatus
GGGGCAAATGTCCGAAGTGAAAGTGTCCTCCTGATACCGTCCCCATGTGACACCGAGTATTTTGCTCTGAGATGCCAGGGAAATGCATCAGATATTGTCAAATGGGTGCGCACCCCTCCGTCGAGCTACACCCCCTTTCTGTCAATCCTGGATCCGGCCCTGGGTTCAGATTCACGGGAATGGTAGGCCTAGTGTGACAACTGATAATGAATGACTAAATACGATACTATTTGTTGAAGCGAAGATGACCCGGATTCATGGTATACTCCAGTAGGCTCACATGAGTCCTATGTACCGTGTATCCGTGTATCTGCTTATCAGCCGCTGTTTATAATAAGTAGGTCACTGGAATTCCCCTTCAGCTTTAAATAAACTTGGGAAATTCCCATAAAGAAAAATGCCTTGAAACCACACTTTGCAGGCCAAAAGTGCACTTATTTTTTGTGCAAAACCATCTATGAGTGATACCCTATCCGTTGAACATGACCGTTATGCACTAAATACCAGCGGTTTTCAGTGCATAGCGGACAAAGAATCGCACTTTCCCTTTTATTGTATAGATGTACTGGTGTTAAAGGGGAGTTGGACGCGTTCATAGTTGAAGTCACTTGTTGGTAAACAGAGGACGGTGCTGTCGTCTAGTGTCGTGGGCGACACCTTTTTAGTGGGGGAGAGTGTGACGAGTGACACTGGTAATTAGTGGGGGGCCCATTTTTCTGAAACTGTGTAGTGAGACTGTACCATGTGACCTGGGCAACCAATCGGGATGCGGGGGCGTGAGATAAACCGCGCTTCCAAGATCCATCTTGTGTCTTGTCTTTTTCTTCTGTTTTTCCCCCTTGTAAAAGTGTCCTTTGTTTGTATTACAGACACCCATCCCGGGGTAACATAGACAAAAAACTAAGTTTTATGCTGATGATTGAAAAACGTATATTTTATCGTAAAAAACTTGGTTTTATTGAAAACAACCAGGTTTTATTGCAAAAATATAAGTTATTTGACAAAAACTAGTAAAATATTAGTTTTTGTCAAAAAACCTATATTTTATCCACAAAAACTAAGTTTTATTGCAAAAATATAGGTTTTTTGAATAACTGGACAATCCGCTTGCCATAAGCGGAGGATCGTAGTACCAATCTACACCGTGATTTGATTGAAGCACTTCGTACATGTAATCCTCCCCGTCAGTGTATAGGTAGAAAAGGTCGAATGTTGACACTTGATCATCCATTCCTGATGTCAATATGAGTCAGTGATCATCGGGATAAGTTGACTGGGGGGGGGGGGGTATATATCGGGTGTCCCAGAAAAAACGTCCCACTTTTCAAAGTTCAATATCTCCTGAAGTATCAAACCGAATACAATGTAACCGCACCAAAATTAAGGGCTTGACAGGACACAGAGATGATGTGAATTTCAAATCAATATCCCTCGTGGGTATGGAATAACGTCCGGTACAAAAATGCAAGTCTAAAAGTGCAATATCATAGATGCAGATTCAACGGCACCATCCGATACCGAAAGGTCGGCACCAGTCATTCCAGACAGTTCTAGCACCATCTCTTTATTCCACGAGAAGATGCATTCAAGGACACAGTAATTTTGTTATCCTTGGACAGAATAAGATTCGGAAGCCCAGATCCCAGTGAACAAACTAATGACTGTTATTGTGAGCGAGGAGTTAGAACTTCACAGGCCCGTCATTTCACTTTCTGACTTGTACTTTTGCACCGGACATGATTCCACACTCAGTGGGGGTATTGACATGAAATTTATGCCACGGCTAAATGTCAACATAATCTCAGTTTCGGTGCAGTTCTGTGGTATTCAATGTGATACATCAGGAGATATAACGGTTTAATTCTTTTTTGGAGAGTACCACTGAGTTTGCATCTATGATACTGCACATCTGGGCTTGTATTTTTGTTCCGGATATTATTCCAAACTCAAGAAAGATATTGAAATGAAATTCACACTAGTTCTTTATCCTATGATAAGCTTTATTGTGGTGCATTCGGCAAAAATAATATCCAAAGAGAATGGACGCACAAAAGTCAACACAACGTATGATAAAGTAAAGGAAGTCAACTTCCAGAATTTTAGACACAAATTTTCGGTCCCCAACGGGACCTTCTTCCTCTTTTTAGTCTCTTCTTTCCATCTTACCTCATTTCATTTTTGCAGGTTTAATTTGTTGTCTCCTTTGTATACAATTACCTTATCCACTAATTAACCTCTTCTATTTCAGCCAAAGCAAGCTGTACACTAATTACTTACATGTCCACTCTCTTTGCTTGTGGGTCGAGCAACCAATTTGTGTGGCTTGGACTCTATTCTTCCTTAACTCTTGACAACTCTAGTTTGTTAGGATACTTTAGATCAACATTCTGTATTCAGTGTGTTCTGAATCTTCATAGTGTTAAGTGACAGAGCTTGAAAAAGGTCCCGTTGGGGACCGAAAATTTGTGTCTAAAATTCTGGAAGTTGACTTCCTTTACTTTATCGGCAAAAACAATACATGTACGAATCCTGGCATCACAAAGGTGTGAAGTCCACGGAACAAACCGAGAGGGCTGCGAAAAAAAATGTCATTTCATGAACGATTATTTATGTTTTCAACATGTGAACCCTCTGAATTTTCCGATGGAGGTGCTTCACACCCATCCAATATCTTCCTCGAAAAATATTGTTCCCGATGGCTTTACAATAGACTTAAGGTCGACGTTAACGTTAAGGAACGTTCAAAAATACGACCCTCTGGCCCGGTTGCACCAGTCATGCTCAAAACTGAGTTTGAGGTAAAGCTCAGCAGAGTCAGACTTAAAAGTTGAGTACGCCCCCTGTTGCACCAAATTGCTCAGTTGAGTAACACTCAACAACACAAAAGCAGAACTTCCTTCTACTCGAGGAAATGCTGCGATGTCGGCAAACCTACTCAGGTTATCGTTGTCAGGAAAATGAATATAATAGGGAGGTTTCGCAAGCGCCCGGTTAGGCCATACGACGACGTTTATCTATTGTTGGGTATACCCACACAACGTCGTAAAATAATCTGAAAAATAATCTGTGATGGCACCGAGATCCGAACCCGCAACCCTCTGATCGATTCGCCAACCTCTTTCTGTACGCGCCATGAAGACTGCTCGCATACAACGACGCCGATCTACAATAAAGGCGCTGTGGTTTTGAAGATCTCCATGAGGAAATAAAGTGATCGGAATTGTCGTCCTGCAAGCAAGCAGTCTCCGTGGCGCGTACAGAAAGAGGTTGGCGAATAAATCAGAGGGGTATGGGTTCGAATCTAGGTGCCATCACAGATTATTTTTCGTTTTTTCTCATTTGGCAGCTGTGCTGAGATCTTTACTGTTCAAGAGCGTGGTGGCAAGTGAAACCAACTGTGACCATCGGAGAGGGTGTATCGTTTTCAGAGGTAGTTTGGAAGTGCCTTGTGGCTGTTCGTAATTTCTACCTCTGCCGCTTGGGGTTTATATCTATTAAGTTCAGCTTTAAGTACGACTGGTGCAACCGGGCCTAAAAAATGTTGGTCACTTTCAGTATTGTCTACCTGTTATGAAATGTGAAATAACCTATTTCTTCCTCTTCTGGTGTCATCTGAGTTCATTGCGGCTCACCTTCTGAGCGACTTCCGACTGGTTTTGTGGTGGAGGGTCACATTTAGGGCCGTATTCAAAAAGAGTGATCATCGCGCGATTAAGGGTATTTAGCCTAATCAGCGTACAAATTCTGCATTACACAGGTTAAAGGCCTAGAAAACTATTGTCTGATGTCTGTATGGTGCTTCACCAGAGGCGTTTACCCGCAGGATAATCACATGCGTCTAACTATCCTGCGTCTAAAGCCTAGTTTATACTTCGACGCAAGACCATCGGCGTCCGACGCCCGATCAAATCTGGACACCGACTTCGCCGAATTCATTCAAAGTCCAGCGTACTTTAGCGACGGCGACCCGTTATGAAATGACTCAAGTAATTACAGCCTCGCGATCGGACGGCAACCAAATCGCACGACGGGCTCGGCGTCGAACGCAAGATCGCGCTTTGGTCGCCAGCGATGGTCGTGCGTTGAAGTATAAACTAGGCTTATGTCCAAGAGTACAAAGGAAATGTTGAACGGTCAGGCAGGCTTGTCTAGAATTTGTCCAACACTTTCTTTTGTCCTCCCACACTCAGACACAGGAAAGTTAGACGCGTGTGATTATCGTGTGGGTAAAATGTCCGAGATCAGGCAGCATACAGAAGGTAAAACAATAGTTCCTAGGCCTTTAACCTGTGTAATGTATAATTTGTACGCTGATTAGGCTAAATATGGGCGGTTATATGTGCAAAAATCCAACGTTGCGAAACAAGATATTCTTTTGTAGAAACAGATATAAAACGCAAATCAAGAAAAAATTGCGGCAGTTTAATTCTTTTACGACGACTAAGGGTGTCGAAAAACGAATAAAATAAGGCAAAACCTCTGTTTTTTTATTGCGGAACAAGGACGTCGGAAGTAGACATCAATTTCGTTGATCGTCTTTTAAAAGTTTGGAACGCAGAGGTTCCGAATCGCAGACGTTGAGAAAAAAGACGCTAGATGGCGCTGTGAACGCGAATCGAGGAGGTCGCCCATCGACAACTTTATAACAGTAAAATGAAATTTTCAGGAGGAATAAAACTATCAATCAATCAATCAGTTGAACTTCAACTAAAATTTTGAAACACGGACGTTGAGGAACGAAGACGTTGAAAAAAAGCAGACGTCAGATGGCCCTGCGAACTCGAATACGAGGAGGTCGCCGGGCGTCAACGTTTTTTTCAACTATTAAAACCTGGAATCACAGAGGTTGAGAATCACGGGCACTGAATGCTAGATGGCGCTCCAGTCTTAGATTGGTACCCGATCCTCCGCTGGTGGCGCTGGCGGGCTGGATGAAGCTGGATATATTTTATATTTATAGACCGGGGACGTCTACTCCAGTCTTACCCGTTTTTGGCGCGACGGTCTCTGCGCATGCGCACAATAATGTGCAGTAGCTGCGAGGGCGCGCGTGCAAAACTGGAATTGAAGGTGTGCTTAGGTACTCTTTGACGTCACATCGCTGTTGCATCATATCAGATTGGCGGGGCCGGCAAAATCTATTTTAGATAGTAGGGTTGTTTGCATTCTTGATTTTCTCTTGCGGATCTGACTGATGAAACTCGCAGGCAGTACCGGTCTATATATTTTTATAGACCGGGTACCAGTCTACTGCGAAGTCACCTTTCAACCTAGCGGTGACTGAGGGAACCAAAATGTGGCAAAACACGCGGTAGTTTGGTTCCCGAACTCACCGCTAGGGCTAAGAGAGTTCGGTATCAGCCTCGTGTGACCTTGACCGCGCACCCTGAATCAGGGTGTATGACGTCAGAGAGAGTCACGTGATCGTATTGCAAAACCAACCGTTTCTGTAACGGTTTTGTGACGTCATATACCCTGATTCAGGCTATCTCCAGGCATCGATTGTATCCACGCTGGCGCTTACAATCACCAGCGCAGCGGAAGTTGATACCGAGCGATTCAAAAATAGTAATGCCATAAAAGGAAATGCTCGGAAGCCACTACCGAACCCTCATAGTCCTAGCGGTGGGTTCTGGAACCAAACTAAGTCTCGTGTGTCAGACCGTGACCGCACACCCTGAATCACATACTGCGCACAATCGTTGTGCCCAGCTACCCGTCTTAACTTTAAGATGCTTTTTTTGACGTAAGTTTTTTTGAGAACTGCAGACTTAGGCCTAAGTCGGGTAAATTGAGGCTTAAGTCAACAAAACTGACTTAAGATTCTTTTTATTTCAACGTCTGCGATTCCGAACCTCTGCGTTCCAAGCTTTTAGAAGACGATCAACAAAATTAGTTGTCTCCTGCCTTCGTCCTTGTTTCGCGTTCACAGCGCCATCTAGCGTCTTTTTCTTTCAACGTCTGCGATTCGGAACCTCTGCGTTCCAAACTTTTACAAGACGATCAACGAAATTATTTGTCTCCTGCCTTCGTCCTTGTTTCGCGTTCACAGTGCCATCTAGCGTCTTTTATTCGGAACGTCTGCGATTCGGAACCTCTGCGTTCCAAACTTTTAAAAGACGATCAACGAAATTAGTTGTCTACTTCCGACGTCCTTGTTCCGCAATAAAAAATTTTTTCTTGATTTGCGTTTTTATATCTGTTTCTACAAAAGAATATCTTGTTTCGCAACGTTGGATTTTTGCACATATAACCTCCCATAGTTAAACACCCTTTATGAATACGGTCCTTAATCTTTTGGCATTTAATCTTTTGACTTACATTCAATCCTTCTCTTTCGGTGGTTTCCACATCCGCGATCTGAAATGTAGAGAACATCCCACATAATTAATATACTTGAGGCAGAAAGAAAGCATTCAACCCCGGCATTCAACGGCAAACCAAAGCCAGACAAAACAAATTTAAACTAGAAACAAGAGGCCCAAGGGCCTGGCGCTCAGCTGACAGTTGACTTCAGATGTAGTTGTAGGTGTAGTGAAGCATGCTGAAGGAGAGGTGGAACTGTAAACTGGGTCCAATGCAGTTTATTATAGAAAACGAAGAGAAAGACACCTTGGCTCAACTGGTCGTTAAGCAGGTCAAGGAAGTAGATCACTTCAAACTACACTTCATTACCTTCAGTTTGATACCAAACATGACTACCTTGGCGCAACTGGTCTTTAAGTAGGTCAGTAGGTCATTGAAGTAGGTCAGTTCAAACCTTCATTACCTTTAGTTTGATACCAAACATGACTACCTTGGCTCAACTGGTCTTTAAGAAGGTCACTAGGTCATGGAAGTAGGTCAGTTCAAACCTACACTTCATTACCTTTAGTTTGATACCAAACTTGACTACCGTGGCTCAAGTGGTCTTTAAGTAGGTCACTAGGTCAGTTCAAACCTACTTCATTACCTTTAATTTGATACCATGACAACCTTGGCTCAACTGGTCTTTAAGTAGGTCACTAGGTCGAGGAAGTAGGTCACTTCAAACTTACACTTCATTACCTTTATTTGATACCAAACATGGCTACCTTGGCGCAACTGATCTTTAAGTAGGTCACTAGGTCATGGAAGTAGGTCAGTTCAAACCTACACTTCATTACCTTTAGTTTGCTACCAAACATGACTACCTTGGCTCAACTGGTCTTTAAGTAGGTCACGATGTCACGAAAATAGGTCAGTTCAAACCTACACTTCATTTAGTTTGATAACAAACATAAGTACCTTGGCTCAACTGGGCTCTTAGTAGTCCGGTGTAACGTTTTTGAGCGTTCCCCATCTGCGAGCGTTCCCCTGCTATTGTCTGACGGAATAAGCCGCGACTCGCAAATGGAGGACACAGAGAAAAACATGTCGATCTATCTGCCAGTGTTTCCAGAACAATAGGGGGAACACTGACACACGGAAACACTGAAAGACTTTACACCTGTACTAACTCCCCACCGGACTCAAAATCACGGACCCTCGCATCGGGTGGGAAGCGGTTAATATATCACTTACATGTATGAGTCGAGATAGATGTCGTATTAGACCTACTTGGTGACAATGGGTTAATACCAGATTGGCCTGTAATTCGTGGTGAAGTGAGATACCGGTAGATATCTTTTGAGACACATTGGGTGGGAAGGAGTTAAATAGACATGATAGATATGGGAACCAATCCATGATTGACGTCACTAATGGTGGATGAAGTCAGAAAGGGCATATGGCTGATCTTGCTGTCCCCCATTCAATAGTAGCTTGCCATTCAATCGAACACGTTGTTGACTGTCTGCGACAGTTCAACATGAACTTCCTTGAGGAAGGATAAGCCGCGGCCGGGACAGAATTCGTCTCTTCTCGGTTTATCAAATGAACAACAAATAAGAGAAAATCTTTGACTGTCGCCGTTTGCGTTGTGAAGAGCGAGAGTGTTAGTCTGGTTCCCTGACCTGCTGTATGATGGCGCTGACTGATGGTGCGATACAGAGGTCAGGCAGGCGCCGCGCCGATACTGAGCTAAAAATAGAACTGTAAAAACATATGGAAAGAATTAAACTGGTGACTTCACACTTCTTATCCTACAGATGGTGGGAACAATACAGAGCAGAGAAAGTACAATGCTGGAATGACAATGGTGTGTACAGTACATTAATTGGTCAGTTGGTAATGTGCTAGAAAACCCTGATCCCTGTTAAGCCCACACTTGATGGAATTAAACTTGCTGATGAGTTTTTGCTCCGCAACATGTCTTTGTTTAATATCCTTGATGGGGCCTTTCAAAACTGTAATTCTCATGTCATCTATATGGTGTCCTGCACTATTGAAATGTTCACTCACTGGAAGATGTGTGTTATTGTTTCTGATGGTCTGTCTATGACCATTCATTCTGCCTCTTAAAGTTTGACTCGTTTCACCAATGTACAAAACATCACACTTTTTGCAACGAATCATGTATACAACATTAGCACTGCCACAGTCAAAATGGCCCTGGGGAGTAAACTTAGTAGTCGAGTTAGGAAGCAAAATGTCAGTATTGTCTATTTGGGGACAAAGTTTACAGAGTTTCTTCTCACATGCGAAGGTACCACTTGAGCCAGATGACGTGTTGACCTTGCTACGAACTAGGATCTGCCTCAAGTTTGGAGGTTGCCTGTATGCGATAACAGGGGGATCCTTGAAGATTTCTCCTAGTTTAGGGTCACTACTGAGCAGAGGTTGCATCTCACGTACAATCTTCTTCAGGTTGAGCTGGGTTTGTTCCTGGGTGTAGGTGACAACAAGAGGAATGCGATCACTGTCAGTTTTATCCTTGTACTCCAAGAGGTTTTCCCTTGGAATGTTGAGCGCTTTGTCCATCTGTTTGTCCACTACATTGGTTTTGTAACCCAGGTCAAGGAATGCCTTGCGCAGTTCATTAGACTGTTCTTTTTGAGAGTGGGTCTCCGAGCAAATACGGTTGTACCTGAGAGCTTGGCTATAAACAATGGATTGTTTCACATGGGTCGGGTGTGCACTGTTCGGGTGAAGGTAACTGAAAGTATCAGTAGGTTTTCTGTATATTGAGGTTTCTAATCGTCCATTCTTTATTGAGACTTTAGTATCCAGAAAGTTCACAGAATCCTTTGAGTATTCCATAGTGAGTTTTATATGGCTGTTTTGGCTGGAGAACGCTTTATGGAACTTAAGTAGTTCCTCCTCTCCATGGACCCAGACCATGAAGGCGTCGTCTATGAAACGACCATACCCAAGTGGCTTCTTGGGGTAGCTACGTAGAAAACGTTCTTCAAGGTCTGCCATGAAGATGTTGGCGTACTGTGGAGCCATGCGGGTGCCCATGGCTGTTCCTTGTATTTGGAGATAGAACTCATCATCCTTGTCAAAAGTGAAATAATTGTGTTTTAAAATGAATTCAGTCAATTTGAGAATGGAGTCCTTTTTTAGTGGCGTGTTTGGGTAAGAATCGAGGAAATTGTTGAGAGCAGCAAGTCCATCACTGTGAGGAATGTTTGAATAAAGAGACACCACATCCATCGTAACTACCAGAGCATTGTCAGGAAGATTCTGTATCTTACTAATCCGGTTAAGGAAGTCCGTGGTATCCTGGATGTAGCTATCAGTGTTTTTCACAATGGGTTTCAGAATTTTTTCTACCGCTCCCGAAATATTCTCAGTGAGTGTGCCAATCCCGGATATAATTGGGCGTCCTGGGTTTCCTTCCTTATGAATTTTCGGGAGTGTGTAGAAAGTACCTGGTTTTGGATTGTCTGGGATTGCGTTTGAAAGATTCGTTTGGTCCGTGGAAGGAAGGGAGTTTATCAGTCCTTTAAGTTCTTTGGTGTATGAGGATGTGGGGTCTGTAGGTAATTTCGCATAGTATGCTGGATTATCGAGCTGTCGTTTTGCTTCGGCTATGTAGTTCGTGCGATCCATCACCACTGTAGCACCACCTTTATCTGCCGGTTTGATAACAATGTTATCATTTTTCTTAAGGCTTTGAAGTGCTCTGCGTTCAGTGGCTTTAAGGTTTTGAAATGTTCTCTGCTGTCTTTTCGAGATGTTGGAATTGACACGATGTCGGAATGTCTCTATGTATTGGTCAAGGACTGGACTCCTGCCGGGTTGAGGTGTCCAGTTGGATGTCTTTTTCTCTGGAATAAGGTCACTGTCCTTATTGGCGTAATCAGTGTTCGGGTTGTTTTGACTCTCACGATCAGCAAAGTATTCCTTAAGGCGTAAGCGCCGCACGTAACTTTCGATATCTCCGCACATTTGTATTTTATCCATGCGAGTAGTAGGGCAAAAGCTTAATCCTTTCGAGAGAACACTATATTCCTGTGGCGTGAGATCGTGGCTGGACAAGTTGACAACACGATTGTCTTTTTCAGGTTGCTGATGATGCGTTTCTTGGAGGTTTGGTACGATGGCTTGGAGTTTCCGTTTCTTTTTCTCGACTAATTCCTCCAGTTTTTCGTCGAAGTGCTCGGATATCTTCTTTTTGAAGGCATCGTTGTATATATCCGGTGGTAGAGATTGGAGAGAATGGTTCACTTTTTCTTTCAGGACCTTTTTCTTGTTGTAGAAAACGTGCAGTAGGTGGTTTCGGAGTTTCTCTGAGGTACGTAGGCAAAGTTCATTTGAGTATTTCGTATTGTGCGTAGTCCGGAGAGGGTTCTTGACTTGTAGTCCTTTTGGAATTGCATTGTGTTTCTTGCATTCTGTCAAGAAGTAAATGTCACTGTCGAACTGCGCCAATCTGGTGTAGAGGTCCAATATTTTCCATTTTTGTCGGCGAATTGCGGTGTCTGAGGTACTAGAATGACTTGGAATGGATGCCGTGTTCATCATCATGATATAAATTAAAGTAAATAGAGATGACACCTTTTTCATGATGAACTGAGTGTATTTTGGTCCGAAGACCCGATACAAGCTTTCGTCACTTACTGTGACTTCATCAGGTATGAGAAAATAAGGGAAAGCTATACCAATAGCCTATACACAAAATGAACTGTAAAAACATATGGAAAGAATTAAACTGGTGACTTCACACCTCTTATCCTACAGATGGTGGGAACAAATACAGAGCAGAGAAAGTACAATGCTGGAATGACAATGGTGTGTACAGTACATTAATTGGTCAGTTGGTAATGTGCTAGAAAACCCTGATCCCTGTTAAGCCCACACTTGATGGAATTAAACTTGCTGATGAGTTTTTGCTCCGCAACATGTCTTTGTTTAATATCCTTGATGGGGCCTTTCAAAACTGTAATTCTCATGTCATCTATATGGTGTCCTGCACTATTGAAATGTTCACTCACTGGAAGATGTGTGTTATTGTTTCTGATGGTCTGTCTATGACCATTCATTCTGCCTCTTAAAGTTTGACTCGTTTCACCAATGTACAAAACATCACACTTTTTGCAACGAATCATGTATACAACATTAGCACTGCCACAGTTAAAATGGCCCTGGGGAGTAAACTTAGTAGTCGAGTTAGGAAGCAAAATGTCAGTGTTGTCTATTTGGGGACAAAGTTTACAGAGTTTCTTCTCACATGCGAAGGTACCACTTGAGCCAGATGACGTGTTGACCTTGCTACGAACTAGGATCTGCCTCAAGTTTGGAGGTTGCCTGTATGCGATAACAGGGGGATCCTTGAAGATTTCTCCTAGTTTAGGGTCACTACTGAGCAGAGGTTGCATCTCACGTACAATCTTCTTCAGGTTGAGCTGGGTTTGTTCCTGGGTGTAGGTGACAACAAGAGGAATGCGATCACTGTCAGTTTTATCCTTGTACTCCAAGAGGTTTTCCCTTGGAATGTTGAGCGCTTTGTCCATCTGTTTGTCCACTACATTGGTTTTGTAACCCAGGTCAAGGAATGCCTTGCGCAGTTCATTAGACTGTTCTTTTTGAGAGTGGGTCTCCGAGCAAATACGGTTGTACCTGAGAGCTTGGCTATAAACAATGGATTGTTTCACATGGGTCGGGTGTGCACTGTTCGGGTGAAGGTAACTGAAAGTATCAGTAGGTTTTCTGTATATTGAGGTTTCTAATCGTCCATTCTTTATTGAGACTTTAGTATCCAGAAAGTTCACAGAATCCTTTGAGTATTCCATAGTGAGTTTTATATGGCTGTTTTGGCTGGAGAACGCTTTATGGAACTTAAGTAGTTCCTCCTCTCCATGGACCCAGACCATGAAGGCGTCGTCTATGAAACGACCATACCCAAGTGGCTTCTCGGGGTAGCTACGTAGAAAACGTTCTTCAAGGTCTGCCATGAAGATGTTGGCGTACTGTGGAGCCATGCGGGTGCCCATGGCTGTTCCTTGTATTTGGAGATAGAACTCATCATCCTTGTCAAAAGTGAAATAATTGTGTTTTAAAATGAATTCAGTCAATTTGAGAATGGAGTCCTTTTTTAGTGGCGTGTTTGGGTAAGAATCGAGGAAATTGTTGAGAGCAGCAAGTCCATCACTGTGAGGAATGTTTGAATAAAGAGACACCACATCCATCGTAACTACCAGAGCATTGTCAGGAAGATTCTGTATCTTACTAATCCGGTTAAGGAAGTCCGTGGTATCCTGGATGTAGCTATCAGTGTTTTTCACAATGGGTTTCAGAATTTTTTCTACCGCTCCCGAAATATTCTCAGTGAGTGTGCCAATCCCGGATATAATTGGGCGTCCTGGGTTTCCTTCCTTATGAATTTTCGGGAGTGTGTAGAAAGTACCTGGTTTTGGATTGTCTGGGATTGCGTTTGAAAGATTCGTTTGGTCCGTGGAAGGAAGGGAGTTTATCAGTCCTTTAAGTTCTTTGGTGTATGAGGATGTGGGGTCTGTAGGTAATTTCGCATAGTATGCTGGATTATCGAGCTGTCGTTTTGCTTCGGCTATGTAGTTCGTGCGATCCATCACCACTGTAGCACCACCTTTATCTGCCGGTTTGATAACAATGTTATCATTTTTCTTAAGGCTTTGAAGTGCTCTGCGTTCAGTGGCTTTAAGGTTTTGAAATGTTCTCTGCTGTCTTTTCGAGATGTTGGAATTGACACGATGTCGGAATGTCTCTATGTATTGGTCAAGGACTGGACTCCTGCCGGGTTGAGGTGTCCAGTTGGATGTCTTTTTCTCTGGAATAAGGTCACTGTCCTTATTGGCGTAATCAGTGTTCGGGTTGTTTTGACTCTCACGATCAGCAAAGTATTCCTTAAGGCGTAAGCGCCGCACGTAACTTTCGATATCTCCGCACATTTGTATTTTATCCATGCGAGTAGTAGGGCAAAAGCTTAATCCTTTCGAGAGAACACTATATTCCTGTGGCGTGAGATCGTGGCTGGACAAGTTGACAACACGATTGTCTTTTTCAGGTTGCTGATGATGCGTTTCTTGGAGGTTTGGTACGATGGCTTGGAGTTTCCGTTTCTTTTTCTCGACTAATTCCTCCAGTTTTTCGTCGAAGTGCTCGGATATCTTCTTTTTGAAGGCATCGTTGTATATATCCGGTGGTAGAGATTGGAGAGAATGGTTCACTTTTTCTTTCAGGACCTTTTTCTTGTTGTAGAAAACGTGCAGTAGGTGGTTTCGGAGTTTCTCTGAGGTACGTAGGCAAAGTTCATTTGAGTATTTCGTATTGTGCGTAGTCCGGAGAGGGTTCTTGACTTGTAGTCCTTTTGGAATTGCATTGTGTTTCTTGCATTCTGTCAAGAAGTAAATGTCACTGTCGAACTGCGCCAATCTGGTGTAGAGGTCCAATATTTTCCATTTTTGTCGGCGAATTGCGGTGTCTGAGGTACTAGAATGACTTGGAATGGATGCCGTGTTCATCATCATGATATAAATTAAAGTAAATAGAGATGACACCTTTTTCATGATGAACTGAGTGTATTTTGGTCCGAAGACCCGATACAAGCTTTCGTCACTTACTGTGACTTCATCAGGTATGAGAAAATAAGGGAAAGCTATACCAATAGCCTATACACAAAATGAACTGTAAAAACATATGGAAAGAATTAAACTGGTGACTTCACACCTCTTATCCTACAGATGGTGGGAACAAATACAGAGCAGAGAAAGTACAATGCTGGAATGACAATGGTGTGTACAGTACATTAATTGGTCAGTTGGTAATGTGCTAGAAAACCCTGATCCCTGTTAAGCCCACACTTGATGGAATTAAACTTGCTGATGAGTTTTTGCTCCGCAACATGTCTTTGTTTAATATCCTTGATGGGGCCTTTCAAAACTGTAATTCTCATGTCATCTATATGGTGTCCTGCACTATTGAAATGTTCACTCACTGGAAGATGTGTGTTATTGTTTCTGATGGTCTGTCTATGACCATTCATTCTGCCTCTTAAAGTTTGACTCGTTTCACCAATGTACAAAACATCACACTTTTTGCAACGAATCATGTATACAACATTAGCACTGCCACAGTCAAAATGGCCCATCACCTTATTCACTTCTCTATCTGCAATATGCACCTTTTACACACAGATTCTGAATGTGGTCGGCCCATCGCCTTACTAACTGCAACGATCATTTTCGGATCTGTCTTCTGACCAAGGTACTTACTGGATAAAATAGTGTCATTTGTGTTGCCCAGTGGCATAGTTAACGAAAAAACTACACTGGCCACTTTACATAGAAATTCTAGAGGGGTCTTCGTTTTGTAGATATGGGGGTCTTCGTTTTGTAGCTACAAAACGAAGACCCCCCACTTCTACAAAACGAAGACCCCATCTAATTTCTACCTGGACATAAGTACTCAAATAAAATCACCTTATTCACTTCTCTCTCTGCAATATGTATTCCGCCGCACATGACGTTGCCGACGACACGGATGACGTGACGGCAATCTCGGTGACGTCATGACGTCAAAAGGCCTGAACAGCATTGTTATTTTCGTTAATCTCTTAATATTTCCAAAACTATAAGTGATATCAAAATTCGGGCT
>NMRB01000581.1:256821-279654 GCA_002633025.1 Notospermus geniculatus
ATAATTATCAAGTTCAAAGATTTCTTCTGTTCCCCATTTTACAACTAGTTTTGAGACAAGATTTCTACCAAGATTATTAACCACATAATTACCTCCATGACCTGAAATGTCAACATCAGCTGATAAATAAAATGTTCCTGGAACAAAGAAAGTATTTTCTGTTAATCTTGGAACTCTTATGTATAATGTTTCTTTAGGATTTGCTGAAGATGGATTATTAGTAATAACATGGTGCTGTCTTTCAGCTTTTAAACCTAACGGAATTCTATTATTCCTTTCTGTGTTTAGTATCCTTCCTGTTGCCATTTATTTATGACGATTTTTAATTTTTCTGACGCCTTCGATAAACCCGTAAACTATAGAACTAACAATAATAACAACAAGTATAATTAAATGTTCAGCTAAAAATCCAACAACAGCACCAACAGATTTTAAGATAAATGAAACAATTGCTCCGATTATTCCTGGTAAAGCTGCTACTGACTTCTTAGCTAATTCCTTTAACCACTCTGCAAATTTCTTTAATACTTCTTTCACTCTGTTTGGTGTGCTGCTGGGTGTATCTGGTTTACCTCCTCCACCACCTCCTCCACCCCTTAAACTGTTACTTATTGCTAAACCTAAAGTTGTGAAAAACATTGTAATTGCAGTTATGATAGCACCAATTGTTAACCCTTCAAGTTTAAAAAGTGTCCTAATTCTGTCTTTTAATGGTATTTCAGATTCTGGATTTTTTAAGACATCAGTAATTAAGTTTTTAATCCTGCTTATTTGTGTTTCTTGCTCAGTTCTTAATTCAAACACCTTCTTTCTTTCCATGTTTAATTTTTCTATTACTTTATTTTTTTCCTCTTTCAGTTTGTCTATCTCGTCTTCTAGTTCATCCTTATCAGCAACCTCCATTGCGGTAGAGTTGATATATTCTGTTACTAAATCATTCACTTTTTTCCCCAATTCTAGATTTTGTTTCTCCAGTTCTTGTATCTTCATATCTTTATCATGTTTAACCTTAGCCAGATCATCAACCAATTTTATCTTTTCTCTCCACTCTCCTAAAGCATGTTCTGTAAAACCAAGTGCTTTCAGTTGTTCTTCATTTGTATCCCAAAGTTGATCAATTACATTAACTCCTGGTTGGTCTAATTCATCTAAAATTGTTTGTGTTGCTGTACTTATTTGTTGAGGTTGAGCCCTAGAAGCTTCATTATCCATTGGTCTTTGCTGCTCTGCTTGGTGTTCATCTGGTGTTTCAAGAAGACTTTTGAATTCCCTCATAAATTTATCCCCATATTTTATACTACCAGGAGCATATAATTTACCACCTGTTTTTTGAGATAAGCGTAAAGCAATATGTGTGACTTCGCCAGATGGATTTTTAGATTCTATAATTAACCCATCTTCCCGCAGTTTTTCTTTTTTTTTATCTTTAAAACTTTTATAAATTTTTTGACTATTTTTTGGAATATACCACAAATCACCATCAATATCATATGTTTGTGGGGCTACCAGTTCTAAACCTCTTCCTGTATAATCCCATTTTGTATTTTTGAGTGCTTCTTCTAGTTTATCTTGAATTTCTTTATATGCTGACTCCCGTTTTTCTAATTCTGGTTCTCTTGCTCTAGGCGGTGAAATTAAATTATCCTCACCAGTTAAATTTGCCCCGGTGTTATATTGAGTATTATCATCAGCAAAAGTAGTTTCTTGTATATTTGGATCATCATGTGCTTGCATCCTTCCAAACTGATCAGTCAAATCTGACATTTCTAAATCAGGATCTTCTCCTTCAGCCATTTAATGAGCAGAATTGCTCACCTTTCAGAATTAGCGTAGAAGTAAAGCTAAACCAACTAATCCACCAGTTACACCATATAACGCGAACTTTATATTTTCATGAGTTTTATCAGCTTCACCGCTATCTTCGTGGGGTTTGACTTTGTGTGGTTCTGACTGCGGCTGCGCCGTTTTAACTTTGTTGGTTTCAGCGATGGCATCGTGGTTAACCGAGCTTCGCTCGCCTTGCAGGACTTTAGTTCTAATTTTTTTAACTGGTGAGCCCTGCGGTAATGGCGTTAGTCTTCTTTTTTCTTTATTAATGTCATTCTTTCCAGGAAGCATATTTTTAGAAGCTATCAGGATGTTATTGTTATAATTTTCTATACTACCAACTTCTAAGATCATGTTTGAACTTATGATGTATAAACCAGGACCAATTACATAATCTAACCTAACGTGTGTGTCTGTGATTGCTTTTTGATATCTTTTAATTGAAGATGGAATATCAGCATGTTTATTTATAGAATCATTCAACAGTTTAAGAAATTGTTTTTGCGCATCAAGATCAGTTCCAAACCTTCCAATTATTGCAGTTTTAGCATCAGCTTGTGCTCCTAAAACACAATAAACAAATGTTCTGATAGAATCGTTTAATCTTTGAATTCCGGCTGGTGTTAACCCAGTTGAGTTTTTGGGTATAAAATGCATGTATCTTGGGTAATCAGGTTGTTTTAAAACATCAAAAGTGTACTCACTTCTCAATCGTTTAAATAAAGGTTCGAGATTCCCAGGCATTTTTTTGAAGGGGCCGGGAAATGTAAGCCAAAAATTACCTGCTAATGCATCATCCCTACTTTTATCCCAATCTTTAGTGAACATATATGCAAATTCTGGTCCCTTATAATCTTTGGTAGACGGTGCGAAATTAAGAGTTGACAAATTACGACTATACTTAGGCATTCCAGCCTAAAAATTATAATGCGGGTTATAATCATATGGTAAAGGTTCGTGAATAAAAAACTCTTTATGGTCACTAATGTTAAATTCTTTTTTTAACCTAGCATAATTAGTCATGTTTATATGATTGTTAACTTTATTAAACGCATCATCAGTTGGTAATGGTATTTCTAGATATTTTAGAATTCTTCTAATTTGATAATATACATGAAATCTGTAAATTGCTAAACCTAAAGTACCCAATGGCCCATTAAAATTAATATCATACAATGAAATACCGCATCCTGCTGTTACGCACCAGACTGCCATGTTAAACTGGTTTTGATAAATACGCATTGGTTGTCTTTCAAATCTTATCACATCTTCCTTGTTTGTAAAGTTAATACTTTTTGGAACAATATCTGGTAAACTAACTTTAAAGAATTTATCTGTTGTTACATAAACTTTAAAGTTAAAAAAATCTTTACAGTTCCACCTCTCCTTTAGCATGCTTCACCTACAACTACACCTCAAGTCAACTGTCAGCTGAGCGCCAGGCCCATGGGCCTCTTGTTGTTGGATACTTCATCACGCAAGAGCAAGCTATCTAATAATGTTGGATCGTAACAACCTTTTTGAACAGCACTATCATAAGGATCAATTTTTTTCGGGATTTCTTCCTCACAATCTTTTTAAAGCGGACTATTCGCGCCGAGTCAATTCCACAGAAGAGTTTCTGCCACGGCCGCCGCATTTTACCAGTTAATGTTACGAATAACATGGGTTGTTTTATTATTTTGGGTTCACTTTGGACAGATGTGAACAATCCGCTTTAAGTAGGAATTTGCAAAGCACTATACTCGCTGCAATTACACAGCAATATGCACAATACGCACCTCATATGCATCTCAATCGTTTTGTGTACGTTTTATGTACGCGCATGCGCACCTTACGGCCCAGTACGTCGGAAAGTTTTGGGCATGCACAAAAACTATGCTGCTACACTGTTACGCAGGTCATAAGTTATAAATACAGTGCCTCACCGGGTGGCACACTGGTGCCGTTTTTGACCCCTTGCCCCTATAAAACTTTTTTTAGTCATTTTTGACACTAAATGCACAGCAGCCTGCCACATTTGGACATTTGTACTAAAGGTTGTGACAGGGAAATGATGGAATAGGAGCTGTCAGCGAGTTGACCACTAGGTGTCACTACAGCCCAATTCAATGCATCTAGCAGACCCAGTCATTATCGACCGAGCAGCAATCACATAGATTTTCCTGTACATTGGTCCGCTAAGACTTTGCTGCCATCTGTTGGCAATATGCGCGGCTGACTGCTCCTATTGGAAGACATAATACATGTACTTGAAATTGGCCACTAATTTTCATGATGATAAGTTTCCTCACTTTCCCACTTAGCCAGTTGAACTTTCAAGGCTGTCAGCATCAGAATTAAGACTTACAGTATGTTGCACAATTGACCTCCCTTCCGCGCCGTGCACCACCCGCGTACCACATGCAGCGCCATTCACGTACCATCCTCGTATCTTCCGAGGACGTGGCGCAGCGTCATAGAAGGCATGCAGTGAAGACGTAACGTCAATCACCCGACGTCACGCAACAGAGACGCGTGACGTACTTGTACCATACGCGAAGAACTGAAGGATATAGTACAGGTCACAATTGACATCCCTACGGCTTCGCGTAAGTTACTCGTAAGTTACGCGTAACTCACGGCTTTGGTTTCGCGTAACTCACTGAATAACTCGCCAAAAGCGTGTAACTCACCTCGTAAATCACTGCGTAGCTAGCGAAATTCGCGTAACTTACGAGGTAACATAGCTCGAGAGTTGTTGCGGAAATTGCACGTAACTTACGCGAATTTAGGTATGTCAATTGTGACCTGTACTGTACCTTCCGTGCCACGTCCGAGGAAGGTACGCAGATAAAGGGAGGTCAATTGTGCAATGTACTGTACTTCTATTTATCTATCATTCAGCAAAAATATTTGCCGCCAAACATAACCCACTCAATTCACTAATACCACAACCAAGAACGCTTTGTTCCGTTCACATTATTGATCTAAGATCGTACATCGCGTGTGTGATATGATGACAAGGTCTCTTTGACAATCACCCTCAGTAATTTAGCTGACACTATACCATAAGGCTCTTTCTATGACGGGTCCAATCACGATCAAGGTTGTTAACACTGACCATTCTATGAATCCTTCCTGTGCATCTCATCAATAATGCCGCGGGCATTCAGCAAGACCATATCTCTCAACTTGTCACCAGAATAAAGAGAACGGTCCACCGCTGCGGAGTTGCACTATACAACACAACCTCATTTATATGAAGGAGACCATCAGTAACTTGAGGGAAGGATTTTATTTCTGTAAATTGAAGGGATCCCGTCAGTCAAGATGACATTAAAGGACCACGGTATTGCCACTTTCTGTCGATAGCCGGCGCCACCGACACCATTCTCCAATACTGTAGTTAAGCCTTTCACCCCAGTGTTGGAGAATGTATGATTACACTACAATGCACGTAGTAGCATGCGTGGTTTACCAAGTCGTCAATAGAGGTCTCCCTTAACGCGGGTAGGTGTAACGCAGGATTGGGAAGCAATACTGTGGTCCTTTAAAGCTGCATTTACCAGACATCCGGAATGCGGTATATAGGATGCGGAAGCGATATGTTGTATGCGAAAATGCATCACTTCCACATTCTGGGTGTCCGGTAAACGCAGTTTAAAGTGGTCCTAAACCGCCAAGCAAAAGTTGGCACCCGATCATTTTCACCGCCCACGAAAATGGAACTTCCGATTTCCGCTCCTGGCTTCTGAGCATGCGCAGTACGCTACCTTCGCTGAGTTTGTCAACGCTGAGATGGTCGTGCAAACCGCAGCAGACAGGATGCCGAAGCGAGAAGTGAAAGAAGGGAAAGGGCGGCCTAAAAAGGTAGCAAATGCCGACCAGCGGCTGTGGATTGTCCAGAAACATTATCGAAGTGGCTCATAATAAAGAAAGAACTCAGTTTTAAGACGATGAGGAGGTTGTTTGTGTGTATGGCATCATTAACATAATGCCGGACTGCGGAACTCGCCGCCGTGCCGGTGTAACGTCAGTGAATTCTGTGGTTTCTTTTGAGAAAAGACCAACTTGCCTGGCATACATGCATGTACCGGCCGACACCGTCATCAATGGCGTCACTCGTGTCGGATTGAACACTCTTAGGCGTGAATATATCCGCTAAAACTCCCCGGAATCGAGGAGAAATCTCGACTCGGTGAACTGGTTGCATCCATGTTGCTTTGACAATCAGCTGTCACACAGCTGTCAATTATCAGAACTTGCCCAATCAGTGATCGCGTAGTAAATTCCATAGTAATCACGTGACGTGACGATTGACAGGCGTTCATTCATCCTGGCGTAGCGCGGGAAAATGAAAACGAGGCTGTCTCGCTCGCCCCGGCGGTTTAGGACCACTTTAAAGCCAAACAGTATGCGTTAGGTTTTGTATCTTGCGACGACCGACGTAACCTTTGACCTTTAGGCAACGTTCAATACGCATGCTGGATAAGACTGTTCAAATCTACCGGTATCTATTTGAATGATCTAACTTACCAATTAGGTATTGGGAATGTTGCTACACATAAAAGAATGAGTTGAAGCATGTTACCTTACATGATGAAGGGTTAGTCATGCTGTAACAGCTCGTTGAACTTCTCAAGTGATGAAGGTACATGTATGGTGGCCATTTTTGTTTCAACATAGCATCAGTCCAGCCTCGCTGTTACCAGGCTATGTAGGTTGAAAGGGAGAAAGAGTCACCTAATGGATACTGTTGGGCTTTAAGAATAATTTCGTCGCCCAAGTAATTCTCAATTTCAAAACTACAAATTTCATATTGTAGCGGATTACATAGATTTGCAGTTGACTGTGGCAGTTCTAAAAGCTATTCAAAGGCAGCAAAAGCCACAGCAGTTGTGCAGATATGCTCTTTATAGGCAATAAATTCCTGATGTGAGTAGTTTCAAGATGGCGGCATTTGAACCTCTATTCAGATACCGTTCAGATACTTACATGACCAGTTCGCTTTAAGGGCACCGCACACGAGCAACAAAATCTGGGCGACCGCCTACGAGACTGGTGGCGCGACTAGACATCAGCCAATCAGAAGCGCCAAATCTTGTCGCTTTGGCGGTCGGAAGCCAAGTCGGCCGACAAATCGGTCAAAATTGTCGCTCGTGTGCGGTGCCCTTTAAGGTCATGCAAAGCAGCGCATGTTCCACATGCATCAAAGACCTTAAAATTCAGCTGGAGGAGGGGAAGGTGAACACATGCTCCATGGACCATTTCATTTCTGATATTAGTGCAAAAATTGACTTCACTTCAGCTTCCCACTTGCCAGCATTTAATAAATCACGGAACACAAAGTCCCACTTAGTATTTTTCTGAACCAGAAAGCAGGTACATATAAGCTGTGCTTCCATTACAGCTTTTATATCCGGTCTAGTACCGGTGTCTATCCGCATATAAAATAAGACCGGATATTTCACGGCTTGCGCTTCCACTACTGGATTTGAGGTTAGTAAGTTCAGCTACAGATGGCGATACATTGAGTGAACCGCGTATTGTTCTGGTACTTTTGAGCATGCGCAATGTCGCAAGCGATCTTAAGCCACCTGTAGCCGAACATAATACGACAAAATTAATAGACCCGGACTTATTGCCATTCCGCTAGAGAAAACACCGGTGTTGATCCACATCTAATTTAGATTCAGAGTATACTCGGCTATGGTATCTGAGCTTAATAGGAAGCACCATTTGGTCACATGATAACTTACATGTATAGAGCAGAGGTGACACCTATAGAGGCTCATTGTTCAAGATGCGGTTCACCCAGCACGGCCAATCACACCTTGAATCGTCATAATAGGTGGCGTCTGTGTACTATAAGTTCAAACCCACGCGTATATTCTCGTGTGGTCTACTTCACCGTTGTTCCCCACAGATCCGCACTTATTTAGAACCGGACTTATTAAACACGGACATCTTAAATGGAAGCAGAAGCCTGGACAAATACCGGCGTTTTCTGTAATGGAAGCGCAGCTATTACGACAGATTTATCGACAGTGCACCAAGTACCCATTTTCTTCCTACGATAGATCAAAGCAGGCTTTGGCATCCTTTGATGTTGAGTCAAGGTCTTCCAGACCACAGTTCAAACCATTGCATTTGTACTGCATAGTACATTGGAGCACGCCAATGAAATACAAATACTAATAGTACATTTGTCAAAAATTATGTACATTACTGACACGCAATCACTGAAATATTATCGAATAATTTTTATCATCATATTATCTCATATCTCAAGTAAATTCCTTGAACATGACTGGGTCATTTATATCATGCAACTATTAGACACGTTATCCCTCTGGCGTCACCAAGGTTACACATATCAGGATGATAGCATAATGGCTGCCACTTTTTTCACTCTCTCATTTCTTAGCGCAAGGCCAGCAAAATTACATTTATAGTTTCTCATCAGAGAAATTTGGCCCCGCGTGAAAAAATTTCATTATTCCAAAATTTCATCATTTAAAAAAAACGGCAAAAATTTGTCGCTGAACTGCTTTCGTATGTCACATTGACAGGTACCAGCTCTCACACAGCACAAATTGCCATTTCTGAATTGATTTTAATTCAAAAAAACACATTTTTGGCATAAAATCAGTTTGTAAATGCCAGTTAGTGTGTGCAAAAAGGGTTGAAATTTTCCATTAAAACCCCTGCAAAATGAGTTCTCAAAACATCTGAAGGGGTCTTTTCAATTCAACACATCCATCAATGATCGAAATGGCAATNAGGTGAAAAGTGGTTCAGAATTCCCGGTCTCACAATTTTGCAAGAGATTGGTTTTAGCCTCAGCAACTTCATTCCGTCGTGAAATACGATTCCACATTTTAGTCTGGCATCATGTTATTAGCATCGTCAGCTTTTTGCATGCTCTCCAATGCAGAGATGCCAATCTCAAAATTACCGCTATCAGTAATTTTTGTCCAAAATCTGCATTTTGTCCGTAATTTGATGGTGGTTGTCAGGAGTCCCTTGTCCACGATCATTTCGGGTCGCAGAGTTCAAGTGAAAAAGTCTGACGACACGAGATGAACCGCCACAAATCCACGTAAGAAACGCCACCTATATGTATACGCAGTCGCGCTCAAAGCTGATTTCATATGTACACATGTTGTAGTGGAAACACTGCTTGAAGTGCGGTGCATGCGCGAGACTCACAGTTCGGCTTGAGATTGGTTTTGCTTCGGCAATGTTCATCATTAGACTGGTTCTCGTCACTGCCGCTCCACTACCTCTGGCACTCGTGGTAAATTTGAACGATTGTTTTTGAACGTCAGTTTTTTTCATTTTGGGCATAGGAAAAGGGACTACGGGCGTACTAACATAAGAGGGGCAAATATGCGTACAAAATACGGGCAAATCCGTAGGGTTGGCATCTCTGCCAATGGTATGTAAACATGGTGTTTCCAGAGATGTACTTTTCAGTGAAAATCTATGAGATGGAAAAATCACTATTAAACTATTTGTTCAGGCCAAACAAGAACTAATTGTACAGTTTTGAAGCAAATAAGTTGTTACGTTGCATTGCAATTATTTCATTATTCAATATTTCAGGAGGCATCAGGTTTCGGTATTTTTTGGTGAAAACCCCACATTTGTACCAAAAAATATTGCTCGAAAAATAATTATTGACACGATGTAGCCTTTTTGATCTAACTATAAAATTTCAACTGGCGGGCAGGCTGGGGTAGCACATCAGAAAATTGGCGGCCACTCTCACAGACATTTTGAAAAAAAAGTTGGGCACATGACGATTAACTGAGTCGTACTGACTTCACAAGACAAAACTGACCACAAAGACTCATGGTCCCATTAAGGACATATTGCGATGTGTATAGCCTGTGGCTCTCTCTCCCTTCGTGTGATCCTAATCACCTTTATCAGATTCATCCAACAGCACAAACATAACAAGGGACCTACGGCTATGAAAGAACTTCTGACATTTGAGGCCATCCATTCGATCTATGCTAATATGTCTTCTTTAGACAGACAGCACATTCTTTAGACAGACAGTATGCTGCCAACAATAGTCAAAATTTGGCGATCGATGTGCCTCCTAAAGTACGTTTAAATCATCTGGACCCCGATGGGCGTAACGGGACAACAATAAATTTAGGGTTTACTCTAAACGGTCCAACGTACGTTGTTTCCTAACGAGCTGAACCTTGGTTCGGCTGAAAGGGTAAATGTCGTCCTGGGTATATACAAAGATTACCCAGGATCTCAGTCTTCACTAAAACAATACCCTGGGTGTAGTTTCGGTAGCCAAACATCACCCAGCTTCCGCAATCTGTGCCTAGGAACGAGTCTTATTTAGAAATCCCATGGAATCTCGCGGTCTCGCGCCGCGGTATGTAATGTTGAGTGTAGCTGTTCATGACATTCTTCAGGCGGTCACGTGACCGCGGGCGAGACAGCCTCGAATCCAGGTGTCATACTACGATGCTGGGTGATGTTCGGCTACCGAAAGTACACCCAGGGTATTGTTTTAGTGAAGATTGAGATCCTGGGTAATCTTTGTATATACCCAGGATGACATTTACCCTTTCAGCCTTGGTTCGTAATAGGCCAAGAACATGCAACTAGGCCTACATACATGTTGTAATGGATTTTTGTAGTTCGTGTTGCTGCCACTAGGTGGCTCCCACTACGTCGGCAGTGAAATTACCCATTAGCGATTGCATACATTGGTCCTTAATAATGCTCGGCAGGGCTGTTCTGACAGATGGCGTGACTCCAGTAAATTTCATTTCAAATGCAGCAATATGGTGGGAGTGCAAACCATTGATCGATTAAAAAACTGCTGATTTTGTATTTCTCATCCTGTCGTAATCCAGAATGCTGTGCCCATTGATGAAATTAATTGGCGTGAATGTCTAACATCGCATATTTACATAAATCATCACCTTGATTCCATCATTCATGGTGGCATGTTTCATGGCTGTTTGAAGTTCTGATTGCATACCACCCATTCTAATCCAGAAAACATGCCTACTGAATAACTTTGCAAATTACATGGCTCGATCTTTGCAATCTTTACGTCTTCACTATGTGCCTTCCATGACGGCGCGTGACACCGCGGAAGATACGAGGACGGTACGCGCATGACGCTGCATGTCATACGTGGATGGTGCGCATCGCTGAAGGGAGGTCAATTGGGCAACATACTCTATGTAATATTTCCCCCCAGAGATACAGTACGTTGCACAATTGCGCTGTGCACCACCCGCGTACCACATGCAGCGTGATTCACGTACCATCCTCGTATCTTCCGAGGACATGGCACGGCGTGATGGAAGGCATGCAGTGAAGACGTAACGTCATTCACCCGACGTCATGCAACAGAGATGCGTGACGTACCCGTACCATACGCGATGAAATGAAGGATACCTTCCGTGCCACGTCCTGAGGAAGGGGCGCGGATAAAGGGAGGTCAATTGTGCAACATACTGTATGCACCCCACAGATATCCAGAACTTTGTGGTTTGAACCGTTTCACAACATGAATGCCTGTCCATTCAAGTAAGAATGCAGTTTTCAATCCAACACACTGCAAAAGCAAAGGAGATACCATATTCTCAAACACGTACAACAAAAGAGCAAAGCAACCTGATGGCAAATCATTCATGAACAGTGCTGTCAAAACGGTTCAAAAACATCAGACATTTTCAAAAAAAAAAAAGTTGGGCACATGACGATTAACTGAGTCGTACTGACTTCACAAGACAAAACTGACCACACAAAGACTCATGGTCCCATTAAGGACATATTGCGATGTGTATAGCCTGTGGCTCTCTCTCCCTTCGTGTGATCCTAATCACCTTTATCAGATTCATCCAACAGCACAAACATAACAAGGGACCTACGGCTATGAAAGAACTTCTGACATTTGAGGCCATCCATTCGATCTATGGTAATATGTCTTCTTTAGACGGACAGTACATTCTTTAGACAGACAGTATGCTGCCACCAATAGTCAAAATTTGGTGATCGATGTGCCTCCAAAAGTACGTTCAAATCATCTGGACCCCGATGGGCGTAACCGGACAACAATAAATTTAGGGTTTACTCTAAACGGGCCAACGTATATTGTTTTCTAACGAGCTGAACCTTGGTTCGTAATAGGCCTAGAACATGCAACTAGGCCTAAATACATGTTGTAATGGATTTTTGTAGTTCGTGTTGCTGCCACTAGGTGGCTCCCACTACGTCGGCAGTGAAATTACCCATTAGCGATTGCATACATTGGTCCTATAATAATGCTCAGCAGGGCTGTTCCGACAGATGCCGTGACTCCAGTAAATTTCATTTCAAATGCAGCAATATGGTGGGAGTGCAAACCATTGATCGATTAAAAAACTGCTGATTTTGTATTTCTCATCCTGTCGTAATCCAGAATGCTCGTGCCCATTGATGAAATTAATCGGTGTGAATGTCTAGCATCGCATATTTACATAAATCATCACCTTGATTCCATCATTCATGGTGGCATGTTTCATGGCTGTTTGAAGTTCTGATTGCATACCACCCATTCTAATCCAGAAAACATGCCTACTGAATAACTTTGCAAACTACATGTACCTGGCTCGATCTTTGCAATCATTGCGTCCACCCACCATGGGCAAATGACATTACGTCTTCACTACGTGCGTTCCATGGCGGCGTGCGACATCCGCGGAAGATACGAGGACGGTACGCGCATGACGCTGCATGTCATTCGCGGATGATGCGCATCGCAGAAGGGAGGTCAATTGTGCAGCGTACTCTATGTAATATTTCCCCCCAGAGATACAGTACGTTGCACAATTGACCTCCCTTCGCGCCGTGCACCACCTGCGTACCACATGCAGCGTGATTCACGTACCATCCTCGTATCTTCCGAGGACATGGCACGGCGTGATGGAAGGCATGCAGTGAAGACGTAACGTCATTCACCCGACGTCATGCAACAGAGATGCGTGACGTACCCGTACCATACGCGATGAACTGAAGGATACCTTCCGTGCCACGTCCTGAGGAAGGGGCGCGGATAAAGGGAGGTCAATTGTGCAACATACTGTATGCACCCCACAGATATCCAGAACTTTGTGGTTTGAACCGTTTCACAACATGAATGCCTGTCCATTCAAGTAAGAATGCAGTTTTCAATTCAACACACTGCAAAAGCAAAGGCGATACCATATTCTCAAACACGTACAACAAAAGAGCAAAGCAACCTGATGGCAAATCATTCATGAACAGTGCTGTCAAAACGGTTCAAAAACACGGTGCTACTTCCAACACATGAGCAAACATGAGATGAGGCATTTTAATTGGCAATGGGGGGCCTTTGAGATTTGCTTTGCTACCAGCCTTTGAACGGTGCACAATTAATATATCCATAATGAAAGGCGTCTTAACAAGTCTTCCTCCTCACTAAACTAATTAGCGTCCATTGAGAGAATCAGCGGTGACCGTTTAAGTAGCAAAATGGACACAACCTAATATGTCAATTATGCGAGTTTCCGCGACGGAAATGTCCCGTGGAATGGCTCTGAAGGGCTTCTTGGTTTTGTGTGAGAATGATACATGCATAATCATGCAGTTCATATCCAGTGTGTGTTCTATGGCACAATGAATGAGTTGTTTTTAGATGGTCAGCTGAGCTAGTCCTATAAATCTTGAGTGGTGTCTGTGTGTGCCAAACTGGCACATTTCACAACATGTGTCACAATAGTTTGGTCCAGGGCCTTGAAACTGGTGGGGGGTGGTAGGCCCTAGGAAGGGCTCGAAACAGAACCAAAAATGTTTGTGATTTTGACCTACATATGCCTTCCAGGGGGCATTTTCCGTAAAATGGAAACCCGATAACTCAGTCCAGAGGCAATATATCAAGGTATGTCAAAAATCAAGCTCCATACCATATCACTTTCTGTACAGAAAGTGATATGGTATGGAGCTTGATTTTTGACATACCATTAATGCAATAGTAGTTGATTCAACATTTACCCTCCAGGGGGCACTAGCTGACAAAATCAAAACAGCACTATTTGAATTTTCCACCCCAGTTAAGCCTCGCTTATGTCGCCCTTATGTGCAGTCAGAACTAGTTGGCAACTGATAATCGGCGCGTAGTTGGAACTAATCAGTCACAACTACTAGGTGACATAAGCTCTCGGGCGTCAGTGAATAACTAGTTGCAAACTAAAAACATTCAGATCCTGAAAATCGGACGTGTTCAACTTCAGCGACTAGTTGGCAACTGTATCCTGCTTATCATAGTCGACATAAGCGCGCCCACGATAGCGAGGAACCGGTATACTGAAGAGACAGCCAATGAAAGTCGCTTAATATTCCACGTGACCTAACTTGACGACGCCATTTTGACTGATCACATGAGCGTCGAATCACCACGTTACTTAAAATCAAAAGAAATCTGTGTCGACATAAGCACTCAAAAGACGGCGATTAACTAGTTCCAGGTAGTTGCGACCGATCGGTGTTTTTTAGTCGGTGGCGACATAAGTTATCAGTTGCAACTTGTTGACGCTATTTCTATCACAGCGTAGGGCGACATAAGCGAGGCTTTAGCCTGGACAATTCTTGTTGTGTTAGGGGAAGTATGGGAAGATGGCAGTTGCTTGCACAAAGGAATTGAGCTGAAATATGCCTATCATCGCAAAAAATACACAGTTGCTCTAAGATTAGAAGTCATACCTGAGTGGTATTTTATAGTACCTGAGTCAATAATTTAAATTATTTCAGGCGCGGATCCAGGGGGGAGCACACCCGGCCTGTGCCCCCTCTATTTTGTGGAAAATCTTAAAAATTGACCGGGAATTTTCAAAATTTTGAAAAGATGTTAAAATTTGACCTAGGTTTTCCATGATGTGGGCAGGCTGTGCCCCCTCTTTCCCGTGATTCTGGATCCGCTCCTGTATTTTTCATCAAAACAACATGAGTGGGTTCAAAATGTGACGATTTTGGGATAGGTAGTACGGTACTAGATGATTTGGATGAGCATCGGCAGATTTTTTCTGAAAATATCCAAAATCACCAAGAGCCGACAGAGTTGTATCCCGCTTGGCCACCACCTCAGTGTGACCATCCCACAGACGACATCAGCACAGTCCTGGGTTTCCTCAGCTCTTCTGTTATATTTAGTCATGTGACTATTTAAGTTGGAAATTTTTTAGTCATTTCCAAGTCATCTTAGTCAAATAAAAGTGTCAACCTATTGTACAGCGAACGATGTAGCGCCCCGCATAAATTATTGATCCATTGCCAGTCACGTGATAAGCTTATTAAAGGAGCTCGACGTCCAAGTTGTAAACAAACTGGTTTGTTTACAAACAGTGGCTAGCAAACTAGTTTTATTCCTTCGTGAAGGTGGCAGCACCAGTAGCGCCCCTTGATCGTTAGACTGGTGCCCGGTCCAATGCTACTCATTCAACCACTCAGTGGTTCTGTATCCACGCTGTGCTGCCACCTATTATCGGTGATATGTACTGAAATGAATATGTAGTCTCGCGCAGCCAACCGTTTCGTTCCGCAGGTAGTGCGACACAAACATTCGATCCTCAGATTCGGCTGGGTGACCGAGCAGCTGGGTGCCCGAGACTAGTGAATATCGTGTTTACAACTTGGACGTCGAGCTCCTTTAAAGGAGTTAGACGCTGAAGTTGTAAACAAGCTGGTTTGTTTACAAACATGGTCGGCAAACTAGTTTTATTCTTTCATGCAGGTGGCAGCACCCGTGATCGTTAGACTGGTTCCCGGTCCGATGCAACTCACTCACGATATTCACGTCAGTACATATCACCGACAATAGGTGGCAGCACCGCAGGCGTCGTGTGGATAGAGAACCAGTGAGGCGGGGGGACTCTCCATGATGTTCCCAACGAGTGGTGTACTACATGTGCTTGTTGATGAAGTTCCGACCGGCCATTCCTGCGGGATTTGCGAGGATTTGGAGTACCGTAGCGTGGGCCTAGACCACCAGCATGACGGGTGCGTGAGGGGTCATTGGAGAGGCTAAATTGGTTCAACTGTAACTTAGGGGTCTTGGGCAAAAATTAGGGTTCGTCATTGTGACGTTTGTCAATGACTTTATATTCGTCAGTTAGGATTTATTTTCATTTTCTGACTAGTTGACAAATGGGCTGCGGAAACCCAGCAGTTCCGAATGGTCTTCTCTTTATTTGCCATTTAAAGAGCTTCACTAATGCGACCACCCCACTACTCAGACTGCGACACTGCTTTGATGGTACCAAACGGCAAATAGGACCCAGTTATTGCGACCAAGATGTGTTAATTATGCACAAAACTGGCCCAAAGCACCGAAAACCATCGCTATAATCAGGCCATACACGACAATCTGTCGCCATGGGAAACAAAAGGAAGGACGTTGTTTGAATAATCATGCCTTGGTAAGCCAGAACGAAGAGAAAGGTTGTGGACAGTTTACACCATGGCCCGTATCCAGAAGTCTCCTTAACTCTAAGGTTTACTTTAAGCTTTTGTATTCTACCCTGCAAACAATAGATAAAGGTAAACCTTGAGTTAAGGAAATTTCTAGAATACGGCCCCAAAATGCATGAAAGGGTGTTTTAAAGCAGTAGTTATGACCACGCGAGCCCACGATGCAGCTACACGTTGTTAATTAATCAGTTAGAACTTCACGAGTATCCATTTAAGACCGGCAGATCTTCACCGAATATTTTAGGTTAAAATGGCCAGATGATGTAGTCGCATTTGGTTTTTCTATCAGGGCCGAAGCCAAAGCATTATTGGCCCTGGTAGCCTATAAGTAGAGAGCTACTCAGATGATCAGTCGACTGGGCCACCATGTCTGATCCCGCCATGATGGCAGTTATTCCACCCAATCGATCTGATTGGCTGAGAGATGTGAGGAATTCTATGGTGGCCAGGAAGAGTTAGCCTAAGAATCCATTCACGCGATTTTCGTGCCGCGCGATGTTGCATCCTTTGTCCATGACCAACGTGGCGGAAACAAACAATGCTTTCAAGCGTCTGCCGCTCAAAAATCGCGTGAATGGATAGCCAGCCTAATGGTCGCATTTTGGCGGGAGTTTCACTATGCGCCCACCCCGGTAACGCGACAATGACCGTGGTCCCGTGGGTGGTCATATTACTGGGGTTCCAATTACACTTGAAAACAGCATCATGCACTCATGACCAATTATATTTCGCACTCTGCCTCACTGCACAAGACTGTCTCGCTACACCAGGAATGAGGAACCGGTGGAACTAATCCGTGACATGGTGCTGACAAAACAACTCAGTTAAAACTATGACGTCGAAAGTGAAGCCAACGTCATTTAATTCTGAAGCTACACCCTACTTCTACCCCTACCTGAAGTAGTCCATTGAATTTCGAATTTTAGATGTTTATCATCCGCAAGTTACAGTACAGGTCACAACTGACATCCCTAAATTCGCATAACTCACGAGCTATGTTACGCGTAACTTACGAGGTGAGTTACGTGAATTTCGCTAGCTACGCAGTAATTTACGAGGCGAGTTACGCGATTTTGGCGACTTACGCAGTGAGTTACGTGAAACCAAAGCCGTGAGTTACGAGTAACTTTAATACGTACAGCCGTAGGGATGTCAGTTGTGACCTGTACTGTATAGGGCTGACTAAATTTATCTGAATGTTTTCAAACGAAAATTTAAACGGGAACATGTTGAATTTCATTGATAAAATTGACTATTTAGGGTAAACAACAGACCGAAGAGCAACACGTCCGTCATTGATTGCGAATGACGCATCACACATAACGTCACGAATGATGAGCAACGTCAATGACGTTTTCAATGTCGCAGCACATGCGCTTTTGAGTTAAAACTGAGTTGTTCCCCTGCACTTCCTTTGGGCATGCCGGTTCCCCATTCGCACTGTTGTTATGCCCGTGTCACACTGTCCCAAAATTAGACACCCGATGGCCACACGAATATGGAATTTTACGTGAAGATGGCTCCGAAGTCAACTTCCAGAATCTTGCAAATTTTCGATCCCAACCGGGGTCTTCTTCAGGCTGGCACTTATCAGTAAAGCGGGTGATCCACTGTTGCGATTTTGGCTTGAGACGCGGTTGCGTTCCCTTGCGGTTACCTTATAAGGACTTCTGATAGGACTTCCGATTGCCATATAAGGTAACCACAAGGGAACGCGACCCCGTCTCAAGCCGAAATCGCAACAGTGGATCACCCGCTTTAGATTTCCAAAAGTTTCCATTAATTCGTATGGCCATCGGGTGTCAACTTCGGGACAGTGTGACACGGGCATTATTAAGATGGGCCAATTTGTTAGACCATGGCAGTTCGCTGGATAGAGAAACAACAGACAGTCAAAAGACAATCTTCTCACTTGTCACTGAAAAGCAATATTAAAGACAGATGTGTGAGGCCAGATGGATTTACCGAAGTAGCTCTTCAACACAGCCAAAGTGTATCTATCATATATTAACGGATAAACACACTCATGGGCTGTAAACCGTCTCTGATCCTCTCAGACAAACCCACACACCAGACAACTGAGGGCCATGGAATGATGAAAACCAAGGATGATACATCGTGCCATGAATACGTATTAGGGATAGTAAGCAATAAAGGAATACAGGTGGAGGGCCCCAGCAGCCTGACCAGAATAGCTGTCACAAAAAGGTTATCAATCAGCTGCAGATCTTTGACCCCCCGAATGGAATAGTTTGCCGGAACGGAACAGAAATGAATATGCGGAATGACTCTAAAACTGGAACGAAACCATATATATATAATGAAGTATAACACGGTGAAATTATCAGCAATGAAGCTTTTGGCTTTTTGGAAATAATTCGAGAATTATTAAATAAAAGACTTAATTTATAGATTTAACGACTGACGGCATAATTACATCCACACATTAAGTAAAAATTGCCGCTGCGGATTAAATGGACAACGACAACCACCCTTCCATTCTCCACCATACGTCAAACCTGGAGTCGCGTTGAAAATGTTGAAAAAAGACGTGCGTAATGGCAGAGGGGGTGGAGAACCGAAGGGGGAATTGTCGTTGACAAAACTCGTTCTAGTTGACATTCTACTCCTTATTGGGATTAGGTTAACTTTAACACCACAGCTGACTCAACCATCCCAAGCGTTCAGTATTTCTTTCAACTACAGGCAATACCCGTTCAGTATAGTGGAACTGCTAAGTTCATGCAAGACTTGCGCATCACGTCATAGGGAGTACTTGGGGGACGTAATGACGTCATACCCGTGGCGTAATGATGTCATTCCGTCGCACGTCATACCCATTCGAGTGGCTTAATGACATCATTCCGTCGCACAAGACGTTGCCGATGTCACGGATGACACGACGGCAATCTCGGTGACATTTATGACATCAAAAGGCCTAAACAGCTTTGTTATGTTTGTTAATATCTTGATATTTCAAAAACTATAAAGTCATATCAAAATTCAGCCTCCGTAAGGACACTTCCGAGGCCTATCTGCATGAGCATACCAAGTTTGGGGGCGATCCGTTCATCAGTCTTGGAGAAAATTGCGAACAAACAAACAAACACACAAACTTTTCTCAAATTTTAGTATGATTTCTGCAAAACATTGCCCAACAAAGGACGAGACACGAACTTTGAGACAAACCTCTGAAGACGTACATGTACGTGTACATGCATCACTTATCTTCAAGGAACAGCTTTTCCCCTTTAGTGTAATTAGCCTGAGACACATTTATGGAAACACACTGCTGGATATCTCACTAGGAATGGCAAGGAATAAGGATTGAGTAATCAGAATCACAACGTGTAAGAAATTCATGCATTGAGAGAGTGTGTGCACTAAGCTTTAGTGTACATCACACTTGTGACTGGAGACAATAGTCACCACTGAGCTAGTGGCGACTGGGAGGATCTAGCTGGAATTCGAGGTGACTCAATCGCCAGTCGTTGATGTATACACAAACCCATGCGACTCGCTGGAACTGAGATTTTGCTAGTCGCCGCGAGTTGCAAAAGTTCAACTTTCTAGCGACTATAGTTGTACCCTGAGTTTCGTTCAGTCGCTGCGATGCGGGCTTGCAACTGATCAGCGCCAATTTTCTGAACAAAACCTAGTCTCATCGAGTCTCAATGCCCCAGATGTTGAGTTGCTGCCAGTCGCAAGTGCGATGTACGCAGTCAGGACATGACGACTGTTGGATCCTCGTAGTTTTACTAGTTGCTGAATTTGCGATGTGCACACAGCGCGTACATCACCAGCGACTAATCAGAACAGTTGCTTCCAGTCGCAAGTGCGATGTACGCTAGGCTTTATGGAACAGTTCAATTACATCCATCAGCCACGATGTTGATGCGGCCTTGGGTATAATAAAGATGAAAGTATACTCAGTTCTACCACTTCAATTTAATGCCTCTCCATCAAATGTGGATTTAATCTTCACTTCAAAAAATAAACTGAATATCAATTATTTAATTGAATCGTCTGACAGTTTCTCAAATTCATAAAGCAAGAGCACTACAGAGATTTCAAAAGTCGTTGAAAATCATACTAAAGGCTGCCGTACACGAAACATTTTTTCATATTTGTAGGAATTTATTTTACCGTGCATGACAGGAAACATCGTCCCGTTTTTGTCGTATAGGAAAAATCTGTCCTATTTTTCTTGTACAATAAAATGCTATAGGAAATAATTCCTACCGTGTACATGGTGGTAGCAGATTATTGTACAACTGACGCTTTGTGCCCCTTTGTCTGCATGTAATCTGGTCAATCCTACAAAAAATATGACCCCGTGACGGGGTCATATTTTTCGTCATGCACAATAACATTTATGCTGCAACGTATTCCTAGGAAATAAATGGGATCATCTACAGCGGGATGTGAAATATTTCCTTCCAATAAAATTGGATGAGAAATCGTAGGAAATATTCCGTGTATCATGTACGGCAGCCTTAAATGCATTATTTGAGTCAGCCAACTATCTTAAAATCCCATCCCTTTTTGCCCCCTTTCACTTCAACAGAAGGGAATCAGCCCTCCTGCTAGGGCACGGAACCCTGGAATTTCTGTATCATTTGGTATGTTCGTTCTCTTGATGAGGCAGTGTAACTGTTATTCCACGTCATTAGCTCAGCTGCCGTGACCAGGTTGCCAAAGAAAACATTTTTCCCCACACTAACTTCCAACATTTTGCCTCATGAAAATCAAGGGTATCGTTATCACGAACATCCATTCCTGTGTAATTAGGATCCGTTGTGGGTGTAACTCTTGCATGGTTCAAATCATAGGTTGAGGACAAGTCCTCAGAGGAAGTAATGGTTATGTTCTCTTCCCTAACCACAAGATAGCAATCTTCCATTTGCATAGCAATGCACTATCACGTTCTCACAATACCTATGGGGATATCCGTCGTGTCTACTCCAGAACAGCAAAGGCCACCATTCCATAGCCGCCATCTTGGATGGGCGGCGGCACTGATCATCGAAAGGATCCTTCCCCTCATAGAGACCAACCCTCACAAAAAAATTCACGTTGATCGCTCAAAGCGTTCTCAAGTTAATCGACTGAAACTGATTTCAAGATGGCTACCATAGCCACCATTTTGGATGGGTGGCGGAGCTGGTCATCGAAAGGAACCTTCCCCTCATAGAGACCAACCCTCACAAAAAAATTCAGGTTGATCGCTCAAAGCGTTCTCAAGTTAATCGACTGAAACCAATTTCAAGATGGCCACCATAGCCACCATTTTGGATGGGTGGCGGAGTTGGTCTTTGAAAGGAACCTTCCCCTTATAGAGAGAAACCCTCACAAAAAAGTTATGCCACACTCCAGCTTTGCTCTTGTTTACCTTGACTGATGAGTGATCATCACGTAATTCGCAACTTTGACGCGTAAAATACAATGCCTCTTAACATGACTGCCATGTAGGGGTGTGCAGGTTGAACATGGCTACTTGATCACCCGTAAAATACGGGCGAACAATGTAGATTTTCAAACCCTGTTTATCCAATTTACGTGCGAACACTCTTTTACTAACCCTAACCCTGACCTGGATGTCACATCCTTCGGTAAAAATCGGAAGCTTTCGGGTCGAATTCAAATTCAAATTCAAATAGTTTATTGTATCCTTGTAAAACTCATTCTAAATCGGTCGTTATCTGAGCTCCGGGGGGTGAGTACTGTTGAATAATTACTTCTTTCTTGGGCAACCGTCAATGGGGGAATCAATATGAAATGCCCCCCACTGTTCCCACATACATGTGAAAAACCTAAATCATTTTGATAAAAAAATTAAATGGTTTCATGTCACTGTGGTGTGGTGATAAGTTGTTATTATATGTGTTATCCATGGGATGTTATGTTCATCAGATCCATGAGGTATAGTTATGAAACCTGGAACGACACTAAATCATTGAAATTAAAATCTAAATCATCAAAATGGCCAAAATGAACGTGAATTTATCATTAGCTCACTGGGGTGAGCTATTACGATGGTGCAGCGTCCGTCGTCCGTCGTCGTCCGTCGTCGTCGTTGTCCGTTAGCAGGGCACGTTTCGTAACCGCTGGAGCTATTGATCTGAAACTTGGTACATATATACGCCTAGGTCAGATGACCCACGACACCAAGTTTCGGTCCGATTCGACTCTCAGTTTGGCCACCAGGTGGCGGAAACCAAAAACACAAAAAGTGCAATAACTCCTGAACTAATGACTAGATCATCTCCAAATTTTTATCATAGGTGTAGCTAATAAGGATACATAACATATATAACGGGTTTTTGATTTGACCTACTTTTCAAGGTCACAGAGGTCAAAGTTCGACAAAAGTGACGAACCTGCCACAGTTTGTCATTATTTCACCGAGCAACTTCATATCTTGCATAAACATGCATTGGAGGGGTACCTTAAAAAATACCAAGTTTCGGCCCGATTGGACATCCAATATGGCCGCCAGGTGGCGTAACC
>NMRB01000581.1:286904-298202 GCA_002633025.1 Notospermus geniculatus
GCTATGTACACGATGTATGTTGAATTACAAGCAAAATTGTCGTCGTTTCAAGGGACTATTCAACATGCGGATGCATCTTGGATGTAGGTCGGTCAAGCTTCTCACTTCCGGCGCAGTGCGGTAGAATTCACCGCTGTATCGCTGCGCAAGATGGCGCCCATAATACAGTCGAGATATGTACGGAGGCCCGTCGGAAATTGCCGAAGTACATACGAAGATGACGTCGATTGGGCATTAACCATGATAAGAAAGTGGAATGAATTGCTGTTGGAACTTTTGCAGTATAGTATACTGCAAAAGTTCGAACAGCAATTCATTCCACTTTCTTATCATAACACGGGAGGGGAATCAACAAGAGCAACGTTTCTCGAGCAATAAAGTCATTATCAGCAGTGTCTTTTTGAAACAATTGAATCTTGACGGAGCAAAAGCATCCACTTTCACGACAAAAACACACTGAAAGGGGTAGTTGACAGAGCAAAGGATCTCGGCTATAATCATTTCTCAGACCTGCCAAGGGGTGTTCTGATACCTTGCTGGAGCTTGGGTAAATATTTTGCTGGAGAATTGGCCATTTTGAGGTTGCCTTGTTTGAGCATATGAAACGTGATCAACTGTTCAGAAAATTCGACAGAGCAAAGGATCTTGGCTATAATCATTTCTCAGACCTGCCAAGGGTGTTCTGATACCTTGCTGGAGCTTGGGCAAGATCTTGCTGGAGAATGGACCATTTTGAGGTTGCCTTGCTTGAATCTGAAACGTGATCAACTTTCCAAAATTTGCACAAGACCACACGGCACATAATGTCCTTCAGCAAAGGGCGGCGATTGGTCAGATAGCATTGGTGGTAAAACACTGATTATAGAATCAAATGGCAGATGGTGCGAGCGCTGCCTGAGCAGACGACAGTCAGCAAAGGTGGTTGGAAAACGCAGTTTGTGAAAAGGGGATCAATTTTTCTGAAGATCTTCACTTTTGGGGAAATGCGTGACAGCTCGCGGGAGTGCGGGAGACCAGGTGTAAATGCGTTAGTCTCCCACGAAATGCGTAAGATTTGGTAGGTCTGATTTCTGTTCAGAAAATTCTTCCATGCTGCAAGACAAGGGGCCTATCCTACAGCACGTTGCACAATTGACCTCCCTTCCCCGCCGCGCACCATCCGCGTACCACATGCAGCGTCATTCGCGAACTGTCCTTGTATCTTCCGAGGACGTGGTGCGGCGTCAGAAGGCACGCAGTGAAGACGTAATGTCATTCACCTGACGTCACGCCACAGAGACGCGTGATGCACCCGTACCATACGCGATGAACTGAAGCATACCTTCCACATCACGTTTGCAGCAGGTATGCGGATCAAGGGAGGTCAGTTCTGCAACGTACTGTATCTCTACTCTTCATTCCAAATCCCCTTGGCGCGAGGTTTTCGGCCGATATCTCCTCAACGGCTGGGCCAAATTCAACATACCATACATCAATAAACTTGTCTTTCTTGCCGGTATCTTTCTGCTATCTTCATTTTTTGCGTAAGGCCTGCATAACGGATCTCTTTCTCAAAACCCATTTCATTTCGCGATGCTGTTCAGTGCAGTTTACACGTGCGCGACGCATTGCGTCATTTCAAAATGGCCGCCATTTCGGCCGTCAGCACAAACGGTGATTTGTGAAACAACTTTTTTCTGTCACGTTTTTCGGGAAATTGACTGTGATGATGGCTGTACCGCCAAGAAAGATAAGTCAACTGACGTATGTTTCATCAAAATCGGCCCAGCCGTTGCGGAGCTATCGTTGATAAACCTCGCGCCAAGGGGATTTGGAATGGAGAGTAGCTGTATGTACGAGTAAGCAGTAGGTACACCAATGTTTTCCTCCATTCGTTTGCAAAGCAATGAAGAAGAAAAGAACATGAGTCCTAGCTTAGCAGTTATTGATTGGGACGAGAAAAAATGTTGGTTCGTGGTGAGAAACCACATGTGCGCTGGACATCAAGGGACTGGCACGGACATGATGAGGAAATTAGCTTTGTTTCTTTTTACAAAAGGCATTGGACAAACACGTTGCAGTGCATCCCTGGACAGAGATTCACATTGAAGATTGAAGAAGCGGTTGATTGATCAATTGTATGTACAATGTCTTAGGTTTCTCATTAAGGCGACTCAGACAAGTCCAGGTATACAATCCGTCTTTCACAAGGGGTTGGCAGTAACGACAAGAAGGTTATTGTATGGTGGGCTAACCCTAGGTCAGCATCCTGAGACTCAGGTCACCATTTCACTCGGCTATCACCTCCGGCCCTCATGTATGATGTAGAGGTATGACGTAGGAGATGCATATGATGACCCTGTTTCGAAGGATGCTAGATCAGTGGCCACTGATATTCAGTGGCGAACAATAATACATGTATTAAAGCGCTTTTTAATGCCCCCGACTTCCGAAAGTTGGCTTGCGAACGCTTTGACTGATCAACCTGAATTTTTTTGTGAGGGTTTGTCTCTATGAGGGGACGGTTCCTTGATGACCAGCTCCGCCGCCCGTCCAAGATGGCGGTCATGGTGGCCATCTCGAGATCGGTTTCCGTCAGTTAACTTGAGAACACTTTGACTGATCAACCTCATATTTTTGTGAGGGTTTATCTCTAGGAGGGGAAGGTTCCTTTCGATGACCAGCACTGCTGATCATCCAAGATGGTTGCCATTTTTAGTTCCATTTCTGCAGTTGACAACACTGAGCGATCAACTTGAAATTTTTGGTGAAGGTTTGTCCCTATGAGGGGAAGGTTACTATCAATGGCAAGCACCACCGCACATCCAAGATGGCCTTATACTGGTCATCAACTGAAATTTTTTTTGACTGTCTCTATGAGGGGAAGGTTCCTTTTAATGACCAGCACACCGCTTCCCCCAAGTGTACCATCTGGGCCATGCCCACAAACAACATACCAGTTGGGGTCATACATGTCATATGCCACGCTCTGTGTTGCTCTTGTATTAAAGGAGCTGGACGTCCAAGTTGTAAACAATCTGGTTTGTTTACAAACAGTGGCCAGCAAACTAGTTTTATTCCTTCGTGAAGGTGGCAGCACCAGTGATCGTTAGACTGGTGCCCGGTCCAATGCAACTCACGATATTCACGTCAGTACATATCACCGACAATAGGTGGCAGCACCGCAGGCATCGCGTGGATAGAGAACCAGTGAGTGAGTGTTTACAACTTGGACGTCCAGCTCCTTTAAAATATGGAAGATAGTTGACAAATTCCTACAGTGGGTTAATACCGCCATGACTGGAACATTTTCCACGGTGCAAGATTGATGAACACCGTGTGGATGGGTCATAGTGCAATACCCCAGCGTGCCGTGTCATCATCTCTTCCCATTTATTCTGTCATTGCTTAATGCACTGACCTCCTTACGGACCAACAGCAGATTAGGCGACATCATTTCCTTCATGGAAACTGATCCAGGCACCGTCACAAGATCACGCCCGCTACAAAACAATGGGAATTTGCCGAATAGAGAAAATGGCTCTAAATGACAGATAGATAGGAAATAATATGGTATGTAGAATTGTCTTTGTTTGTCTGCTCCATCACAGTAATTATCAGTTTAAATGGGGGTTCTCATCTTGAATGTTTCATATGGGGCATCGTTGTCATCGAAAGGAACCTTCCCCTTATAGAGACCAACTGTCACCAAAAAATACAGGTTAATTGCGCAAAGCATTCTCAAGTTAATCAATGGAAACCGATTTCAAGATGGCCACCATAGCCGCCATCTTGGATGGGCGGTAGAGCTGGTCGTCGAAAGGAACCTTCCCCTGATAGAGACCAACCTCACGAAGAAATTCAGGTTGATTGTGCAAAGCGTTCTCAATTTAATTGACGGAAACTGATTTCACGATAGCCGCCATCTTGGATGGGCGGCAGAGGTGGTCATGGAAAGGAGCCATCCCCACATAGAGACCAATCCTCACAATAAAATTCAGGTTGATCGGTCAAAGCATTCTCAAGCTAATTGAAGGAAACCAAATGTTAATGGACGCCAACACTGACGCCAACGCAATACCACAACATAATGCCCTGGCTTTCGAAAGTCGGGGGCATAAAAAGTCTGTATGTGCTTCATAAAAAGCCACATGCAGCCGAGTGAGGATATTTCGCCAGTCATTTTTTCGCCAGTCACCAGTCATTTTTCTGCAAGTCATTTGAAAAATTATAATAATTTGCTTTAAACATACCAGTTTTGTGGATTGAAGTCAGGATGAGTATGTTTTATCACTTTGAAGATGATTTTGTAATGTATTAAGGGTGGATTTTAGCATTCCGGTGAGTTTAAGTTAAAACCGAAAGGAATTTCGGAGTTGAGGATTCGTATCTGGATCTTACGGTGGCCCATAAGGAATATATCAGTTCTGCACTTGTGAAATTTGAAATCTTCGTTTTTCTCAGATTTTCACGTAACTTTATACATTTTTGATTGAAATGTGCTGGCCCAGTGGTATTTCACTGATATAATGAGGGGGGGGGGGGCACTATCGCTTGGCATTGCCTACACATCATGTATGTGCTTGTGGAAAACAAACACCAGTGTCTGTTATCCACACGCACATACTTTGAGCACATGCTCCGGCTGCAGAATTCATGGCATGAGGTGGATGAGGCCCGAGTGGGTTTGGAATTTGACCTTCACTAGGCCTAAATTTATGGAATTAGACTCAAAATGGGTGTAATTGCTGAATTATGGTTAATGATGCCAAGGATGTAAGGTGTTCCACGTATGTTTGTGAACTTGAACAGAGCCCCTTTTATGTCAGTGCAGTGACCCCTGCCCGGTTTGAACATGCTCAGGCTGTCCGCCATCTCCCAATAAATCAGGGGCCATTCAAAAAAACTTGCCATCTTAGTTGGTTGCTATTTGTTTACATTCGCCTGTACAAACTGGCCACTTTAGCTGGGAACTAGGCCTAGCAAGGTTTTATGAATATAGCCCCCGATTGTTTCTTTACAAAAGACTGACCAATCCCAAATGTGATTTGACCTCCACCATCAAAATTGAAATGTCCCTAATGGGCTATCGTATAATTTCTAGAATGACTGGCACAAAAATGACTGGTGACTGGCGAAAAAATGACTGGCGAAATATCCTCACTCCATGCAGCCATTACTGAAGAGAAGTGACTAAAGGTGACCTCTTCCTGATTCGAATTTGTTTTCCCTCTAACAGACATTCAACCTCCTGGAAGAAATACTTCAGTGCCACTAACAGTGGTACTAGCTGTCAGGAATGCATCCATTCCTGACAGTCACATTCTTCTGCTACATGGATCATGCTTACTTTTATGCGTCTGCTCCACAGATACAAAGAGAATCGGTAAATGGAAGACAAAATGAAAACCATAAAACAAACGGAACTCTAACAGATTGTGAAGTTGTTGGCACTCCGTTGGGAAGAATAAATGAAATGTCCAGGGACATTGTGCTCACCTCTGTAAAGTTTCTGTGGTGAAGTAAAACTGTGACTCTCATAGTGAATGATGAAGGATCAGTGCAGATAAGATGAAGCTGAATAAAATGATCAGTAATCATCAATCAGCGATATAAACTCAGTCGATGACCATCAGCCTAACTTGTAGGAGTAACTAGTGGTAATAGGGAGGTTTCGCAAGCGTCCGGTTCGGCCCTACGACGACGTTTATCTATTGTGTAGGTATACCCAAACAATAGATAAACGTCGTCGTATGGCCTAACCGGGCGCTTGTGAAACCTCCCTATTTGTGAACAAAACTGCTTTCCTGTCTAGGTCGCAGATGTCAAAAATTCTATTTTTCAAGATGGCCGCCTGTAAAATGAGCAGCCCTAATTTTCGGTCCAGAGATAGTTTTTACCATAGGGTACCTGTACTCCAAGTTTCATGTTCCTAAGCCAAGCAGTTTAGAAACGTGCCACCCCTGTTAACGATGACGGACAACACGCCATAAGAAAAGCTCACCTCACAGAGGTGAGCTAAAAATCCACTGATGAAATACGATCGAGGCCTTGGAAAGGGTACAGTAGTCCACATCAAAGTATAATCATCATCATGTTGATAAACCAATTCGTGATCATCGTCATCCCTTTGCCGTATGGCCAACAAAACATGAATTCATCTACAGTCAAACCTCTCTATTAAGGACACCTTCGGGACTGACAAATGCTGTCCTTAATTGAGAGGTGTCCTGATTACAGAGNAACAGACATTCAACCTCCTGGAAGAAATACTTCAGTGCCACTAACAGTGGTACTAGCTGTCAGGAATGCATCCATTCCTGACAGTCACATTCTTCTGCTACATGGATCATGCTTACTTTTATGCGTCTGCTCCACAGATACAAAGAGAATCGGTAAATGGAAGACAAAATGAAAACCATAAAACAAACGGAACTCTAACAGATTGTGAAGTTGTTGGCACTCCGTTGGGAAGAATAAATGAAATGTCCAGGGACATTGTGCTCACCTCTGTAAAGTTTCTGTGGTGAAGTAAAACTGTGACTCTCATAGTGAATGATGAAGGATCAGTGCAGATAAGATGAAGCTGAATAAAATGATCAGTAATCATCAATCAGCGATATAAACTCAGTCGATGACCATCAGCCTAACTTGTAGGAGTAACTAGTGGTAATAGGGAGGTTTCGCAAGCGTCCGGTTCGGCCCTACGACGACGTTTATCTATTGTGTAGGTATACCCAAACAATAGATAAACGTCGTCGTATGGCCTAACCGGGCGCTTGTGAAACCTCCCTATTTGTGAACAAAACTGCTTTCCTGTCTAGGTCGCAGATGTCAAAAATTCTATTTTTCAAGATGGCCGCCTGTAAAATGAGCAGCCCTAATTTTCGGTCCAGAGATAGTTTTTACCATAGGGTACCTGTACTCCAAGTTTCATGTTCCTAAGCCAAGCAGTTTAGAAACGTGCCACCCCTGTCAACGGCGACGGTAGTCCACATCAAAGTTTTATCATCATCATGTTGATAAACCAATCCGTGATCATCGTCATGTCCTTTTGCCGTATGGCCAACAAAACATCAATTCATCTACAGTGGAACCTCTCTATTAAGGACACCTTCGGGACTGACAAATGCTGTCCTCAATTGAGAGGTGTCCTGATTGCAGAGGTTGAAATGAATAGAAATGACCAATTTGGGACTGAGCATTGGTGTCCTGATTAGAGAGGTGTCCTCCTGGCAGAGGTGTCCGTTAAGGGAGGTTCAACTGTATTTCATCATCAGAGCAGTATCCACTCGCTAAGCCGTTCATGGGAAACCTGCTCTCACAAATTCTTTGATATAATTTTCAATGTATTCCATTCTGCAATGTCATCGTCTTACCATTCCACAACTGCTTGCTCTGCTAATTCTTTTGAACTTTATCGATTCACCAGTATCATGGTATTCAATTTGCCAGACTCTCTTCAGTAACTCACACATGCCACTTCACCGGATCATCTTTTCGTGCCGACTGTGGTTGGCAACCGTAGTTTGTGCCACTCGGAAATAACAAATTAATGTGAAAAACTATTTTTCCTATGATATGTTTTGAGTGCAGAGATGAGACAAGCCTAGCGGCGTAAATGGTTCACGTTGATAGAGTTTGACGGCGCAATCATGTTGAATGAAGACAAGCCGATGTGGTGAGCATGGAGTTTTGAAAATTTGGGTTGCAACCAGGGTGCAAAATGAGGTTGTTGGTGGCACTGTAGTGTTAACCCAACAGAGTTGCCTATTTTTTTTTGTTGCACTTTCCATCTGTAGCTTACACCGCCCTGAACTGCCACAAAATTTCACCACATTAAGTTGAATAGAAAGATGTATAATGAGTCAAGGCAGTTTAAGGCAGTATCGTTGTTTGGCGACATGGGGGTTTGTGGCACAATGCCGGCAGTGATTGGTGATTTTGATTTCTATAACAAGAGGTGACAAGTTGACAGAGGTGACAGGGGTTTTTGTGCAAAAGTGGGCATAGCCTTCTAGGTGGCTCACAGCATGGCGGTTTATAGCATTCTGCATAATGCATTGTGTAGAAATCGGCTAACCTCTTCCTACACTCTGCAGCAAGCAGCCAGATTCCGTGTTCAACGCTTTGGGATTTTCTCGTGCGCCCAATCAGAAGCTTTGTTTCTTTGTCGTTCATGGAAGAAAAAATATCAATGATGTCATTTCATCAAATTTTGATTGGTCAACGTCATTACCGGGAACATGTCATGCCCGTGGGTCGGTGAAGCTTTGCCGTGATTGGTTGCTATTTTTGGGACTGGGGAAATCCGTTGAACACGGAATGTGGTTTGCTTGAGTGAAGGTCAAGGGAGGAGAAGCCGAGTCTACCTGAAGCTGAACTCAGTGAAGATGGTTTATGGCGGCATGGGCTCTATTGGGTTAATGTTGGTGCTTGTTGCTCAAGTTCGGGGTAAAAAATGAAGAAAGTACAATAAAGTCTTATGACGATACCTTATTGATTTAGGATGTGACATGTTGATATGAGAAGTGGTGGTCTTGATGGAAACAAGTTGACTTGTCGTCTGATGAGAGATCATGGCTGTTCAGTTCATTGTACAACCTGCAATGAGAAAAAGTATGGTGAACTCATTGTACTGTTAGTGTATATTATATGAAATGGTGTATGGACAATGTGCTCATCTGTGTGAATGTACCAGAAGAACAAATGACAAATGTTAAATCGAAATTGTGTTTTTGGTTTCAGCCACCTGGGGTGGCCGCATAGAAACTCCGCTAGCGCTAGCGGAGCCCATCTGCCGAAAGTGCTGTACATTTTTCCATGCATTTTAACACCGATAGGCTGTCGAAGCACTTGCGGAGTTTCTATGCCCCTGGTGGCCAAGCCAAGAATCGAATCGGACCGAAACTTGGTTTCATAGGTCATATGACCTAGGGGTACTCAGTTTCAGATCAATAGCCCCAGCGGTTACAAAACGTGCACTGCTAACAGACGACGACGGATGCTGCACCATTGTAAGAGATCACCACAAGTGAGCTAAACAACTGTATTGTGAGACCAGTAATTGATACGGTGGCGCCGCCCCATGGTTTTTGGTAGAGTCGTGCTTCACATGCTCGATGTACATGCTGACGGCAAAGAATAAACGACTACGCGTCTCCGAATTCTTCTTTGAGTTTTGATGAATATTTAACTGTCTCGACCTGCAGTCTACTGATATGGAGACGTCCCGGATAAAACGCGACATTCATTATGTGGGTTGTTGTAAGTCCATGCAGGGTTCTCCACTAGTGTTAACAGAACGGGCGTGACGCCCATCCTAAAACACAGGATTGATCTCACCGCCCGATCTAAAAATCTGCCGCCCGGTCAAAAAAATTGCCGCCCGGTCAGAATTATTTACTTTAAATAACACTGAGGTTTTGCAAGCACCGACAAGAGCTAGATTTGCATTCCAAAATGCTGGGAAATCGCATTTCAGGGCTTCTAGATTTCGAATTTTTCTGGGCGAGGCACCCAGACCTCCTGCTGAGGACGCATGTACGGCAGTGGCTTCCGATATCAGTAACTGTTTGACGTCATCAGCGCCCGGTCTGTTTCAAACCCTGTGGAGAACCCTGCCATGGCGATGATATTCATGAGTTGGGGCATAGGTTGGTTGATGCAACCTACCAGAAGAGCAAAAATCAGTATTGGAGTGGTCAGCAGCGTTAATTAACTTGGCTAACTGAAAGGTTCAATCATCATCGTCACCGACTGGCTTCGTTGTCATTCAGCTCGTGGAGATGGCAGTCAGTATGCCGTGGGGTGTGCCGTAGGCCTACGACACGTTATAGTGAGTTTTTCATTGACAACTCACAAACAGTCGTTATGCATGTAAATAGACTAATAATGCACACCCAAAACTCTTCAAAGAAGCTTTTTAACAAAACAACGGCGACGGCAAGCTCCACCACACATCCAAGATGGCGGATATAGTGGCCATCTTGAATTTGATTTCCATCAAATACCTTGAGGACGCTTTGAGCGTTTGCCTTGAAATTTTTGTGATTATTGGTCTCAATGAAGGGGAACGTTCCTTTTGATGACCAGGACCACAGCACATTCAAGCTGGTGGCTATGGTGGCCATCTTGAATTCGGTGTCTTTTGGTTATCTTGAAAACGCTTTGAGCGATCAACTAGAAATTTTTTGTGAGTGTTTGTCTGTCTATGAGGGGAAGGTTCCTTTTAATGACCAGCACAACCGCTTCCCTCAAATGTACCATCTGGGCCATGCGCACAAACAACATACCAGTTGGGGGTACGTATCAACAAGGGATACCATCTCAAAACCATGAGCCGTATTCTAGAAGCTTCCTTAAGTCTAAGGTTTACCTTGAGCTATTGTTTGCAGGGCAGAATACAAAAGCTTAAAGTGGACCTTAGATTGAGGAGGCTAGAATACGGGCCCATGACTTATATTCATTAGGCCGTATTCTATAAGCTTCCTTTTAGGCCGTATTCTAGAAGCTTCCTTAAGTCTAAGGTTTACCTTTAGCTATTGTTTGCAGGGCAGAATACAAAAGCTAAAGGGCAATTCTCCGGTAACGGAATTACAAATCAGAGCAAAATTTAGTCATATTTTTTGCTCCCACCCTTATCTGGCAAATACGACGGATACGAAATCAGTCATATCCTGGGCATATCAGGCCAAAATATTTTTGAACAGGTTCAAACCCAGTCTACAATTCAAGCTTAAGGAGCAGTGTTGCCCACTTTGGTCGGTAACGGAATTAATCAGAGAGACAGTGCAAAAACAGTCACCAACTTTTAAAAAATTCCTACACAATACCCGCAGAACGTATGATTACAAAAACAGTATGATAATACACTTTAGGTTGTCAGTTCTCAGTTCAGATATTAACCGTCACCAAATCTTTCTACTTCTGAGCGAAATTAACATTTCTAAAGACAGTTCGTGGTAACGGAATTACAGTAACGGAATTACAAAAAAATTCTTCTGAAAAGAAGGCTTCAAAGTCATATTCATCCTAACTGTATTGTGTTGTATTTGTCTATTGTTCCTCAATCAGGCCTTGTAGATGTGAAACCAAGCAAAACACCATGGTTTTCATGGATGTAATCTGACCTATGACAGGCTAAAGAAGGGTACCAAAACAAGGTCATGTCAGGACAGTCTCTGCAAAAAACATGAATTTTAATTTTCATAAATTTATCTTGGCTTATAACTGAAAACACTTCACATTATAATTTTCAGCAGTGTTGCCTGAATCTCCTAGATTTTTTGCTGATCTGAACGAGTTGTAATATCAAAG
>NMRB01000581.1:309003-324306 GCA_002633025.1 Notospermus geniculatus
AAATATTATAAAGAAACCAAACGCATCATATATCACAATCCAACAGTAAAGAAAGAACATTGTGAGATGGTGGAGAATTTATATTTCAAAGGAGATTGGAGATAAATGTTATGGAGGACCATTGGCAATTCCGCGCTAACATCATGATGCGTAGACTGACTTTAGCTGGAAAATTTTGCATGCTGAATATTTTCGGGATATTCACGATAGGCGGTGCCTTGTAAAAATTTCCTGACGCCAAATTGTTATGTTTCGTCGATCTTCAACTAATCAACATCCAAGATGGCTGCTATGGTGGCCATCTTGAATTTGGTTTTCATCAACTAACTTGAGAACGCTTTGGTAGATGTACGTGTACCATTAAATCAGATCAGGAACCATGTCCTCTTATCTTGAGAATGCTTTGAGCAATCAACCTAAAAAAACATTTTGTGAATGTTTGTCTCTAAGAAGGGAAGGTTCCTTTCAATGACCAGCACCAGCACTTCCCCCAGATGTACGGTAGTACCATCGGAGCCATGTCCACAAACAACATACCATCAGTCACTGTCAGGGGCATAATGCCACTGCTCTGTGTTGCTCTTGTTACGTTTGAGTAGAACAAAAAACGACACCCCAGCTTTTTACGGTAATTATTATCCAGCTTGTATTATCCACTTTTCCTGTCAGCGGTATTGACAGCAGATGGTTTCTGTGAATCATAATTTATCAGCATCTTGATCAGTGCTATGGCAATTAGCGTGATTAGCATGCCAAACTGACAAACATTGAAATTCATCGATGAACAAAAAATAGTGCCAAAGGCACTGTGCCCGCTTGGCTTTTTTAGCACAGTGGTGGAAAGCATCTGCCATATCAGAATCCCATACAAGCCATCTTTGACAATATCTGTGACCAAAGCGTACGGTACATAGCAGATTTTGTGAGTTTGGTTTTGGCCTCCTGGCGGCAAAGTAAAAAATTAGATTTCACCAATACTTCGTCAGGAAGTCACTACAACCTAGAGGTAAATACATACAAAGGTTCAATACAATAGCTCAAACGATTATCAAAATATAGCCCTTTTAAGTTTTTCACAAAACGCCCCCTACCTACCAAAATAGGAATCGCATCGCACCCAAAATCGAACTTGACCTAGATTTTTTGGTTGTACACACCTTTATGCAATATGAAAATGATCCTTCAAAAACTGAAGGCGCTATCCATCTGACAAGGAAAAATTTGATATTTTCGTTTTGGCCCCCTAGTGGCAAAGTGGAGAATCAGATTGCACCGAAACTTCGTGTGCAAGTCACCACAAGCTAGAGGTACATGCATACAAAGTTTCATCGTGATAGCTCAAGCCATTCGCAAAATACAGGCCTTTGAATTTTTTCACAAAACGCCCCCTACTGGCCAAAGTAGGAATCGTATCGCACCCAAAATCGAACTTGACCTAGATTTTGTGGTCATACACACCCATATGCAATATGAAAATGATCGGTCAAAAACTGAAGGCGCTATCCATCTGACAAGGGAAAAGTTTACGGACGCACGCACGCACGCACGCACTAACGCACGCACGACAGACCACCACTAAAGGCGCCAAGCACAGCATAAGCCCTTTTGGCCTATGGGCCAAGCGGGCTAAAAATTTGAACCCCAAAACTCACATCGACTCCCGGAAACAACCTGCCATAAATTTGTCGTCTATCCATGAAAATTTATTGCCATAAAATCACAAGTACTTTTATGAACCATTTCCGGGAGTGCCTTATTTTTTTAGACACGAATTGGTTATGGGTAAGTTAGTACATTCAAATTATGATCTCTAATATTTGTGACATGTTACCCTTATTCCAATAAAATATTGAGATTTTTCTGTGTGCTTACCTCATTTTGTGCATGGATTTCTTGACATCATCTTCATTGCAATACCAGCAGTCTGAAAAGTAATTATCGAAATCATGTTTATTCTTGTCTTCTCGTAGACAATGTTGATTCAAACATCATCTGCAACCAATAAGATAGCACAGTTAATCTTCACAAAAAGTCCTTGTAACAACAGATACCAGTATTTCTCGATGGAACTATATTTTTCACAACAGACAGATATGAATATCAGTCTTGAACCAGCAATGCATTAAAAAAACTGCACTGTCTCAGAAATTAATCTTTCGACATAGGAATGACAACCCTTTATGAAGTATAATTCATCCTAACTTCAACATGGGCAAAGTGCCAAGCTTGGAAATGTGCACAAGTCAGTGGTAAATAATCCATGTTGCAGTTACCTATTAGAGAGGTTAAGATCTTGAACGCGAACGACAAACGTGAACGGGAATGACGTCATTGTCGTTCCCGTGAAAAATTCACGTATATCTGGTTAAGAAGTGAATTAACCAGGAACGTGAACGCCATCTATTGTTTAAGTAATTGGGCATGCATTGTACGTGTGTCGCGAAAAATGGTAGTTTATATTGGTACAATCTCCGACGCTGAGGTCAGACGGTTTCATCTTAGTGACTCTGCCACCTGCAGGTCCGGACTATTTCAGCGGAGGATCGTATATATAGGTCACACTGGTTTCCAGTAATGCATATGGAACTGAAGTATTTCATGGTTTTATCCACAAACGAAACCCATGTGACCCAATTTAATTCTCGTTCGTATGCCTCGTTCAAACGACAAATCGCCTGTTTCTACGTTCACCTCTTCCGAGAACGCAATCGGGTGGCGAGAAGCAGTGACGCAATGCCAGCCTTTATTGGCCACGGTTAGTAGTTATGCAATGGGAACAGTGTTGCTGGCATAATTGAGTATGCCCGAACTCACCCCTCTACAAACATTACATCATGCCTATTGGATTGATTCCTTGAATATGGGGTTCACAGCCAAGACCTCCATAAGAAGATCTGTCTAGGCTATTCATTCGGATCACCTGAGCTCAACACCTCCTTCAGGACAATAGATTTAGGAAGAGGAATTCCTGTACAGAGAAACGACGTTCAAACGCGAGTGGGTTTGTCACGTGGCTGCCTACTGACGTCACTCGCGTTCATGTTTGTCGTTCGCGTTCAGGATCTTAACCTCACTAATGTTAAAGTCACTTGAACAGCAAACACTCTAATGTGCCCAGTCAATTGCTCAAGTTGCCTTCGTGTCCCTGCATAGCATCTTTGTAATCAAAGAGCGATCTGCTCACCACTGCGTTACATCGCACATCACCCTTCGAGAAATAGACCGGTCTGCGGCGTATCCGCTGCCTCTTGAAGAGGAGGCCAATCAGAACCGGTGTTGTAAAATTTCCTCGTGGTACAAACAGTGAGAGCCGAAGACCCGATCGATATAAAGTGCAATATGATTGGTCGACCGATAAAGTTGGCATCGTGCCAAGATACGCTGCGGACCGGTCTATTACTCGAAGGGTGATGTGCGATGTAATGCAGTGGTAAGCAGATCACCCTTCGATTATCGAAGATGCTGCATAGAGGGTTGCTGATGCTGTGAGCCTCAGAATGCCTAAAAAATGCCTTTGTGCCCAAGCTCAAGTTGTCGAAGGCAACTTTTGGAGTGTCCTTTAGAAATCCGAATTCGAACCTGTCATCTACAAAAAGTGTGCCTAGTGATGCACGATACGAGTAGAGTAGAGTAGAATTAAAATGAAATGGTCCATGGACCATTTGCTCAGCATTTAGGTAAATGTACCAGAAGAATGAATGATCAATCAAAATCTATGGCAACATGATTACGACCAAAATTTTTGTCATACACATGCATGTAGAGGGTATCAACAGGTTAGAACGTTCTACTTGCTATCGTTGCATTAGACCACAGAGATTTAAGAGACTACTGTCGCCCTCTTGATTCTGGCTGTGATTCGTCGGAATACGTCCAATCAGAATACGAATCTTCTCTGATGACGTATCGGCGGCAGGTATTCCCCAAAGAAGCCAAGTTTCCAAGATGGCGTCTGGCATCCAACATTTCTCGCTTCGAACATTCTGCGAGGTAGTGCAACGAATGTCAACGAGATAAACACTCAGTGACCTATCCCAGCGATGTTTTGTGTCATTAGCTAAACATCCTGGGGATAGTCCGTTGAAGAAACCACCCTGCTATCTCATTTCGACTCCTGTAGCTTGCCGTTAGAGCGCTGCACACAGATGTACACGATGTAGGCATGATGTACAGGTCTGCTAACTGATGCGCGCGCATCCTGCCTGGTAGGAATTCCGACTACACTTCCGGTTTCGAGACCCTGACACCAGTTCCTAACGTGCTGCACGGTGGAACTGGATACCGGTTTATCGTTGCATCTGATACATAACATTTAGTGTAGGTGCTAGGTCATTTCAGGGATATTGACATTTAAAGCCCACTAGTGTGCCAGTCAAGTTGTCTTAATAGAGAATCAAACGCCACCATCTTGAATCTATTACAGTAGGCCAACTCACATTGGGAATTAATTTCTTATCAAATACATATTTGCACAACTGCTGTGGCTTTGCTGCCTTCGAATACCATTTAGAACACGGTCAACTGCAAATACAGGCTTATCTAGGGATGTAATCTGCTTAAATGTGAAATTTGTAATTTTGAAGTTGTGAATTTTGTGGGCCGCGAAATTATTTTTTGTGTCATTTTTGACTGCCGCGACTAATTCTCTATAAAAAACAGGACTCTGAAAATTTGGTGAAAGAATGTAGCCCCTAGTTGTCCCCCGGAGCCCTCGGAGGGGGACTTGAAAATACCGGCCGTCCGTGCGCCTATGCCGCTCGCCGCTACTAGTCCCTTCCGCTCTATAACTTAAGAACGACTGAAGATTTTGGATTCATATTTGGTGGAGGGATGTATCACGGGCCAAAGGTGTGTCACGTGAAAGAATCGGCCAAATCCGATTCTCCACTTCGCCACCAGGGGGCCGAAAGCCAAACCACAAAAACTGCGATTACGCCTTTAATACTGAATGGAATTTCACGAAATGTTTATGGTAGGCTCATCTAGCAAGGGTACATAACATATCATAGGGGTTTTCAATTTAATTCATTTTTCAGCCCTGTAGGGGGCGCTTTGTAAAAACCACATAAGTTCCCTTCCGCTCTGTAACTTGTGAACGACTGAAAATTTTGGGTTGATACTTGGTGGGGGGATGTACAATGGGCCAACGGTGTGTCGCGTGAAAGAATCGGCCAAATCTGATTCTCCACTTTGCCACCAGGGGGCCGAAAGCCAAAACACAAAAACTGCGATTACGCCTTTAATAGTGAATGGAATTTCACGAAATTTTTATGGTAGGCTCATCTAGCAAGGGTACATAACATATTATACGGGTTTTCAATTTAATTCATTTTTCAGCTGATATTTGATGGGGGGATGTACCATGGGCCAACGGTGTGTCGCGTGAAAGAATCGGCCAAATCCGATTCTCGACTTTGCCACCAGGGGGCCAGAAGCCAAAACACAAAAACTGCGATTACGCCTTTAATACTGAACGGAATTTCACAACATTTTTATGGTAGGCTCATCTAGCAAGGGTACATTATATACTCTGCGGGTTTTCAATTACATTCATTTTCCAGCCCTGTAGGGGGCGCTTTGTACAAACCACAAAAGTTCCCTTCTGCTCTGTAACTTCAGAACGGGTGAAAATTTGGGGTTGATATTTGGTGGAGGGATGTATCATGGGCCAACGGTGTGTCGCGTCAAAGAATTGACCAAATCTGATTTTCCACTTTGCCACCAGGGGGCCAAAAAGCCGAATCACACAAGCCCTACGGCTCGAAGGGGTCGCTGCCTGTAGGGGTTTGGGAATAAGGGTAATTGTTGTTTGGGATACCTATGAGGGAATTTTTTTTGAAAGCAGAAAGAAATCAAAGGCGCCCCAGAAGTGTTCAACAAAGACGAATAGACCCTAACATGGCCACACACGAATCTTTCAAGGCTGAGACTGACTTAACAGCACCTAGCGATTAAAGATGGAACTAACGGTCTGCCTTCCCAGGACACTGAAGAGGCTGGAGGAAGGGCAATGTGGCAGAGTAGGATACGGATGCACCGATCCCGACTGTGAAAACAAACAAAAAGCATAAGTTGTTGGTCACATGATCATAAAAATGGCAGCGCCCGTGATCTGATTTTCCTGCCCATAATCGTCGGTTGGCAACAGGTGATATAAAAGGAATACCGGTACCCATAAAGTGAACGTCACGTCTGCTTTCTTGAAAGCATTAGTAGTTATAGCCATCAGTCTATCTCGGGTTCGAAATCAAAGAGTAATCCACACTTTTGATGTCTGGAAGTTGTCTCTTGGAAAACTTCCTGGTTCTCTGCCACCATGTTGTTTGTACTGTATCACATGACTACCTCAAAGCAGTCTCGCGCAAAACAGCCGAACGTCCTCTACACCAGGCTCATGTGAAAATGATTCAGGGGAGAGCGAGACTAATCTTGATATTGCATCACTCGTAAAAATAGAAAAAACAACAATGCGCATGCGTAACCATGAATATCCTCAAATTTTTAAGGCAAAATTGTTTTAAGCAACAAAATTGACGAAGCATATAAAGAATAACGAAGAGGCGAAACCGAATACTTTCATTATGTGCTCATACTGCATGAATACAGCCATGATTTGAAAGCTAGGTTTTGAGTACAAATGATGTGCAGGTTTCGAGAATAGCAAAAGTGTACCAAAGTTAGTGGCGAGACTTGGCAGCTCCCCAATAAACTGTGATTGTGCCATTAATACTGAACGGAATCTTCAAAATACATGCCCATCGAACTTGCACCCGGGGCGACGGGGGACGTTCAATGCTGTGCTTGTTCAATCGGAAGTTTGAAATGACATTGAGAAAAATATTCTTTATCTGATCTGCATTTTCTCTTTTATGCTCCTCCATTTCATTTTAGTCTTGATACCTTGTCATAGTCTTTTAATTACTTTCCACATGTTTTATGCACTGCAAATACATCATATCGGATGCTGACATATTGGATGCAGTCATGCTTGAGGAAGCTAAGATCAGAAGTCTTCACCACAAAGCGAGGTTGTCAATTTCACCATGTTTTCTTTTGCCGCATTTAGCAAGGTTCCAACGGATTCATAATCTCGCCCCAGATGCATGGTTACAATCTCACCAATTGATCAATCAAGTGTAACAATGTGAAAAACTCTTACGCTGCTTCCTTTAATCATGAAATGAGACATGGAGATGGTATATTGACACGTGAAGGGTTTTGTCGGATTGCGTTTCAAAAAAAGAACCTCATCTTTACTATTTTTAGAATTAGGGCGCTTCATTGTTGACAATATATGCAACTCTGTGAAGATGCCTTTCAAAGATAAATTATTATTACCATCCAAAGATAGACTAATCCCTTTCCAAGGTAGACTACACTCTGAAATGTAGATTGTACCACCTGATGGTGATGTTCACCTACTTTTCAAGGTCACACAGGTCAAAGTTCAAAATTTTGCCATCAGGTGGCACATTTTGATGCTATTTGACTGAGTGTGTTCTAATTTGGATTATGTATCTTGGTACCCTCTACTCTATTTGTACAGTGAATTTTGGCCTGTCAATATACTTGTATCAAAATTTAGTCCACCCACCATAGAGTACGTTGCACAACTGACCGACCTTTATCGGCTTCAGTTCATTGCGTATGGTATGGGTGCGCCACACGTCTCTTCTGCATGACATCAATGCACCACGGGCGAACGACGTAATATGTCTTCTGTGTGCCTTCCATGGCGGAGTGCGACGTCCGCGGAAGACACGAGGACGATACGCACGTGGCGCTGCATGTGATACGCGGATGGTGTGCGGCACGGAAGGGAGGTCAATTGTGCAACGTACTGTATGTTCTGTTATAAAGTGTTAACAAAATTGCACGAATAAAACTTATGACAGTTAAAGAGGATAAATATTGAAGATTTGCCAGAGCAACTTTAAGCCCGGCTCAATTTCTCTCATGTTTATGGCAACAATACCAAGAGCCTGCAACACCAAGGAAACCAACCAGTCATGCCAATGTGTTCATAAATTTATACATATAGGCCGACATTGCATTTCAATAGCTACGTCTACACGAGAGACTAATTTGTCTCAGGTCAACTTTGTCTCAAGACAAAATAACCTGAGACAAGTAACGGAGCGTCTACCCAGATTATAGTTCTGGCTTTGAATATGACGTCACAAGTTGCCAACACTGGAGTACACATGCTGCAGCGGCACAGCGAAATGAGCCGTACATGCCCCAATATAGGCCTTTGTCCCGAGACAAACGGGCGACTGCGTCTACACGACAACCGTCTCGAGACAAAATCTGACTTGGCTTAACTTAACCCCCTACCCTACTGGGGTCAAATTAACCCGAGACAAAGTTGTCTCGAGACAAGGCCTCGTGTAGGCGGTTAACTGGAGCTAAAATGCTCAGTGCAGATGTAGCTATAATTTCTTTAGTTTCCAACTCGATCTGTCCAATACTCCACCCACTTGTAGACACCAATTTTAAGGCGTCTTGCTGCTTGGATCAGTAATTAATGTCTGCAGTGACACTGCAGAATCTGAATGGCACCATTTTCTTTGGATTAATTAGCTTTATAGCCATATCCCTGTAACCAACGAGTTAACAGCCTGACGGCTAGTTTAGTGGATGGCTGTACGGCTTATAAAGCCAAATGCCAACTTTTACATCCTGCTTGAATATAGATGGTACATGTACATGTAGGTCCTTGATGGAAACACTTGGCATAAGATGGGGTAATAAATCAGTTGTGGTTTCAAGGGGACTGGGGAGGGACCAATTTCTGGAAGAGATAGATGAAATTGAAACAAGCAATTTGTATTAACGGAGCAGAGTGAAACATAAAATGGAAAGGCAATTTTACTCAATCACCTCTCGTCATGTTCTCACAGGAAGGATGGGATTAAAGACATTGCCCCCATCCCCACCCCACCCCATATTAAATATCCAAAATTTGTCTCATTGTGCAGTCGTCCCACTGGGGCAACTTTGCACCAATTTAAAGATGATAGGTCAAATAGGCCCGAAATGTGCCGTGGTAACATTTCCAGTTATTTTCCAATTTTACCTCTCAAACCCGAGTGTACGTCAACAAAAAACCTGTGCATCACCTAGCCTAATCAGAAAGGCAAATTTGCCTTTCTGATCAGGCTTGGTGCACGGTGACACTGGTGGAGAACCTGGATATTGTTCCCGATACCTTCTTCATTCCCAACCCAGAACACTGGTTAAAATACACCAATAGACTCTATCACTCCAATAGAGCGCAGCACCTGATGGGTAGCTAGCTAGGCCTTCAGCGTCACGACGTCCTGTGTCCGATTCTGAACGCCATGACGTCACTCGAAAAACATCCACTAATGTTTCAGCGATCATGACGTCGTCTCAAGTCAAGATGTCATGGAATGAGTACGGGACGTCGTGACGCTGTAGTTACCCGTCAGGTGCTGCGCTCTTTTGGAGTGATATCGTCTATTGAAAACAATGGGGTCAATGTACTGATATCGTGGTAACAATTTAACCTGAGGTTGTACAAGCTGCTGACTGACAACGGAGATGACAGCGATAAGGAATTGTTTTAACTCGAGGCAAAACATTTTTTCCGATATGTAGAAGAAAATAATATCAAACAGGATGATTCACAGAGAAGAAGATCACTGCATACAGATAACATCACCCTTGTTGCTGGTATAGAGCTCTCTTTGATGCTGGAAGAGGGGGCTCTTCATCCTCAGGGATAATCATGTTGGTACATGTATTGGGATATCACTAGCCAAAGTAATGACGGACATCCTCGGATACAACATCAATTGACAGAAATGTCACTAGGTTGGTTAACCCTTTCCCTTCATGGTGGCGTATGTCTGGTGTTTGCCAAAGCGTTCGGCTTGGTTATAGAGGAATCCCACTGACGTCATCAAATCATGTGACTGGCCGTCAAAATGACGCAAACTGGTGTCAATAGGGTGCTACACGTGGATCGACATTATGCCTGACGTGACGAGACAGCACACGAAATATATGTCATCGTGGCGTTCCTTCAGGAAACACGTGGTCAATTTGACGGCCAACGTGGCCTTTATGATGTCACGTGGGAAACCTCTATAGAGGGTACCCAGATACATCATCACACCTAATTTGAACAATCCAGGACAAATTGCCTTGAAAGGTGCCAGTGGTAAAATTTCGGACTTTGACCTTGACCCTATGACCTTGAAAATAGGTCAAATCAAAAACCTGTTATATATGTTGTGTATTCTCATTAGATACACCTGTGATAAAAATTTGGAGATGATGCAGTCATTAGTTCAGGAGTTATTGCAGTTTTTGTGTTTTTGGTAGGTGGCCAAGCTAAGAATCGATTCGGACCAAAACTTGGTGTCAAAGGTCATCTGGCCTAGGGGTTCATATGTACCAAGTTTCAGATCAATAGCAACAAGCGGTTACGAAACGTGCCCTGCTAACGGACAACGACGGACACCGCGTGATGGCTACAGCTCACAGGTGACCTAAAAAGAATGTGCCCAAAACATCCATCTTGCTCCCTAGTGTTATAGGACTTGGGGCTGTCAAAAAAATTCGCCCAAGAAAGCACAATATGATAGACACTCACAATCATAGCATAATCGCTAAGCTTCCTGCATAATGATTTCTATAATATTTCAAGCCTCAGGACACAATGAAAGGTGCCAGTGTATCTGATTTACGTCTGTCGCTACCTATCACCGTAATCTTTGAAGCTGGACAATGAAGATCGATTCAAACATAATCCTCAAAGAAAATCTTCTTCATCTTCGACTTCGCCAGTTTCCGGTTTGGTTTTGCAGTTCCTGGTTGCAGTCAACATCAGACATAATGGATTCAGGAGCAGGATTTATGTGACTAGATTAAATGATCTACAAGTATATTTTGTACAATGGGGAACGCCAAGTGGTCACGTGAGACTGATAGAGCAGACGTGACACCTATAGAGGCTCATTGTTCGAGAGATGCGGTTCACCAAGCACGGCCAATCACACCTTGAATCGTCATGAATAATAGGTGGCGTCGGTGATCAGTTCAAACCCACACGTATATTCTCGCGTGGTCTGCGTGATCAGGGTTCCCCATTTGATAGAACATGAAATAGAAACGGGTTTCTAAGGTGAAAGACATCGCTTCCTACCAGATTCGAACCCAAAGACCCTCGCATTAGGCATCAATCGCCAGCACTAAGGGGCAGCACGCCTTAACCACTAGGCCAAATCCCCATCTTGTAAAATTTGATAGTGAGAAAAATAAAATATAAACTTTCTTTCTGGCTTTCAATTATATGAACATCTTCTATTGATCTTTCTGTACCGTATGCGCAAATATTTTCACGTGTAAAATTTCTCGCGAAAATCGCGAAATCAAAATTTCACCGCAAATATTATTAATACACGCATAAAAGTTTTCCGCAATAGCCTTGAGGAACTCCTTTACGTTGAGGAGCATTCTAAAATACGAACCATGTCTAACACAAAGCCATTTTGTCATCACTACTGTGGCCCAAAAAAACGATAACCCTAATATGAGGTTAGGGTTAACTGGCCAAAATATACTCTTTAGCTTTAAATAAACCATGCTGGGCACAGCCAGTACCATGCTGAGCACAGCCAGGTATGAGGAGACATGGGTTTAAAGCCGTGTTTACACCTGAGGAAATTGCCGGACCTGACCCGGCTCTGACCCGCCTTTTTTGCGTTTACACCTATGAAAATCGGATCCGGATTAAAAATTGCCGGTCGGCGGGTCTGATCCGGATTACACTTTAGCCCGGCAATTTCATAGGTATGGACAGAAAAACGCCGGGCTAAAACGTTTACTGAGCCAACCGACAGGTGTCGGTCTGCTAAAATTGAATGGGTGGTGTGTCTATAAATAGCATGGCCAGCGTTCAATATCGTAAGACGAATAATAGGTGTGGACAGAAAATTCAATGGATCCGGGTTAAATTCGAACCCGGGCCTGGAAAAATTGCATAGGTGTAAACACGGCTTATATAATACAGGAAGTTCACAGTTTATTGGTCTTCCCTGGAAATTTTCTAAGTCCAAAAACTAGGCCCACAAAGGGAGGCCTAGGACGAATCGTATAAAAGTCAGATCACTTTTGTGGCAAGCTCTCAACCAAGTGCACTATGGATTGATTTTGGGAGGAATCGATTGTAATAGACCCCTACTGATCAGTTTCACAAAGGCCAGCAAGGGGTAATTCATGGTTCCCAAATCCATCACATTTTGTGGTTTGGACTCAGTCATTGGTTCTTTGATGCCACGTCCTCAAAATCAACCATGAATTACCCCTAGTCGGCATTTGTGAAATTGATCAGTAGGGGTCTATTACAATTGATCCCTCCCAAAATCAATCCATACTGCACTTGGCCGAGAACTTGCCACGAAAGTGATCTGACTTTTATACCATTCACACTAGGCCTCCCTTTGTGGGCCTAGTTTTTGGACTTAGAAAATTTTCTCCAAAGACCAATAAACTGTGAACTTCCTGTATATTGCCTTTTTATTACCGAAGTCCAGAACATGAGCCAACAGCACTACAGCACTGGCGTATTGCAAGCCAGTGACTGTAAAACTGTTGCTGTGTTGGTTGTCAAGGGATGAGAGTCTACAACGGTATAGCTCTGATGGAGTCACACAAATGCAATTATTGCAATTTCCTCAGAGTTTTTGGGCGATGGGAAACCCGATGATGCATCTCATGTTACTGAAAACACCACCAACAAGAAAGGGACATCGGAGCTTATGTCAACGGTTTCCGATGTATAGTGTGGATGCAGGTGTATGGACACACACTTGTGCAAACCTTCTGACCATGAATGCCGCATCATTTGACCCCTTATGTCTGGAGTCTGCTTTCGGTTTGGATCTTAAGGATTTTACGTGGCTATGTCATGCCAAAAGATAAACTGATTATCTTCCCTAATTGATAATAAAAGAAGGACAGGGAACCAGTGAGTGGAGCTATTGACCCAAGATGTGTCAAGTGGCAACGGCACACTTGCCTAGTTATGGGGAACCTGCACACTAACGTTACAACGTGGTGAGCGGTTGTACCGAAGTATCTTTTTTCTAACGTTATTTCCGTTATTTCTGGCGTGCAATAAATCATTTGTGTTGGTCGCCCAAAAGTAAAACTTACATCATCTTGTAGCAGATGAAATTTTCTTTTAATTTCATTCCTTTTTTTCTTAAAATGAAGTAATACGGTTATATAATTTACAGGGAATTTTTTCATGATGCAACGTCAACACCTAAAATGACATCAATGACGTCATTTTGGTACAGCCGCTTGCAGCGCCGACCTGTCGGGATAAATCGCCGGGCGGGTTCCCCATTCCGCCATCTCCTAGATGGCGCGCATGGTGGCACCAAAGAGTGTCAGCGGTTCCACTGCTCTTTTCCATGTGGACTGGTGTTGAAATCGCTAAACAAATGGAGACTGGTTGTAGTCCGAACACTGCCTCCTGTTGCTCATTTGCAGAACTGACGGTCGCAACAAGAGTCAGATGAAGCCTATCGCGGGGGGTCTATTTTGATTTGTCCGTCCATCTCCAGGTCGTGTTTTGAATGCATTTAATGCACGGCAATCGTATCACTTGACAACACTGCTCTCAGGCATTTTACTTGCTGTTTCAACCAGCTACACTCACAATCACGCTCTCTGTTCACTCTTGGCCAGACAAACATTAAGAAAACCGCAATTTGTTATCAAAATCACGAAAAATATTCCTCTCGAAAAGCCGAATCGGCGAATGCACAGCATCGCCATCTTTACAGTTTGAGGTCACGTGATACGGGAACCACCAATCCGTGATCTGATCATGCTGATGACGTAGAACCAAAATCTGGTTCTTCGGTTACTCATCATCTGACTCTGTATTAGCGTCCAGCAGATTCCTAAAATAGCAATACGAGTCAGACGTTCGGACTAGACTGGTTGTGGAACCAGACAAAAGGCTGGTGATGAAGGATTCCAATAGCGGAATCTGTGGTTGATTCTGTTCAAATTAGATGCCATTTGAAAAAATTTGTTCGTGATCGTGAATTCCACAAAAAAAACATAGATTCCGCATACCACTCGCGATTCCGCGTTTGCACACGTCCGACCATTGGAAATGCCCCTAATTTATCCTTCATTAACCTCCATTGCATTTATGATAACTTCTACTACAAATTCAAGTGTGCATGTACACTGCTAACTTTTTTAGACCCCATAAATGTATCACCGGTAAATAGAAATATGGCACCTCCCAGCCAGATACTAGGCCTATTTTGAACACCAGTAAAACAGTATTTGATATAAAAATGGCATATTTGATAAATTTTGGGCAAAATATGCCATCATTTCTACGTCACAGATCATTAGTAGGAGACCCAGCAAACCCCGAAGAGCCACAGCAAACTAAATGGCATTACCGTAACCCTTTTGGTGCGTTTGACGTGCAATGGTATATACACTTGGGAAAATTTAGTTTGATCAGGATACAATAGATGGCGACACTTTTAAATATTTTTGGCACCGTTGCGAGGTGCCTCCACGGACGAACTGATGCGCAGCACTGCGGGGCATTGCGTAATAATGGCTGCCGCAGCGAAAGGGTTAATACAATATGGTATTTTGATTTGAATCAAACGTGATGAAGAGACAAATATTACCCTCTCCATCATGGGGACTGCTAAGACAACTGAACCCGCATCAGACAACATGCACTGACAGATCACTGCATTATCACCAATTGCTGATGTTTCCTCTCAGGCAGACTGACAAGTGACATGCCATGCCATCCCTTCTACAGCCCCGGGAAGAATTATAATGGCCATGGCTTAAATGATGACAATTTGTACACAAACCAGCAGACCTTGATTTAATAAAGCTAATTGAATTGGTCCCTGTAGTGTGGGATTCTTCGATTGGTCATTTTCCTAACCTTTTAGCTTCTTGGGAATCTACATGTACCTCCACCCCCCGACTTGAACATGTTTAAAATTACAATAAATACATCTGATAAAACTGGATTGTATAATTTCGATCACATGATCTAAGATTACAGTCAGCCAAACTTAAAGGAGCTCGACGTCCAAGTTGTAAACAAACTGGTTTGTTTACAAACAGTGGCCAGCAAACTAGTTTTATTCCTTCGTGAAGGTGGCAGCACCAGTAGCGCCCCGTGATCGTTAGACTGGTGCCCGGTCCAATGCAACTCACTCACGATATTCACGTCAGTACAAATCACCGACAATAGGTGGCAGCACC
>NMRB01000582.1:5881-26448 GCA_002633025.1 Notospermus geniculatus
GTATATGTTACCTGAACTAATCATCTTTTAAACTATCATAACGCAATCCTCTTCAAACTTTTCAGATGCGAAGAATCTCATTATCATTATCATTATCATGTTTACCTTAAAACGTAGATATCTTTATTGGAAATTGGTCTTTTTCGATGATTTTTTCACTAAAATACAGCGGAGAGTTTACCAAATTGAGTTGTCTTCGAAATAGCCGGTTATCTAATTCCCAACGTGGAGAAAAACGCAAGAATATGATTGGGTCGACGCGATATCAATAGGAGCTGTCAGCGAGTTGACCACTAGGTGTCACTACGGCCCAATTCAATGCATCTAGCGGACCCAGTCATTATCGATCGAGCAGCGATCATAATAGATTTCCTGTACATTTGGTCCGCTAAGACTGTGCTGCCATCTGTTAGCAATATGCGCGGCTGACAGCTCCTATTATAGATGGCGCTGCACTTTGAGAGTTGTGCGGAATTCATGATTGCCTTCAAGGAGCTCAGCGTGCGCACCGGACAATAGGCGGGAACAAAGGCAAACAATGGGGGCGTGGAATTGTGGTCACAGCGATTAGGGCCGTGCTCGCTCCTTCTCAATACTACCTCCATGAGCACACCAAGGTCCTGGAGACATGTCAGTATTCACTGTTCAGTGACTATTGTATTGATTGAGGGGAACGAATGGGCAGGGGCCATCTAAAAAGCCATTGACGTTGGGCTTATAGAAAAATGATATTTTCAGCACAAATTCAGTTTAAATTAGCAAAAATACAAATTTTCTTGTAAAAACAATTGACAAATTTGTCATCTGTCAGTAAGAGCTATCCGCGGATGTAAAAATTCCTGAAAAGAACTTGAATGCAAAAATGTTGATTTTAGGTCACTTTGGAAATCGCCGAATTTGGGCAATTTCTATGATAGCCGATTAAATGTCATCACTATGCGTTTATAGCCAGATAATTTGCCTATCATATGCAGAAAACCGCATTCAATTATCATCAACCAGTTCTGAAAAAAAACAACATTTTCACTGTCCATTTACTAATTTCCAAGGCTGTACATGTAGGCCTACATGTGTACATCCTGAGAATATCAGGGGTTCTTACTGCTCGCTCCCTTCGTCACCGCAGTGTTGTGTGCGGTGACGAGCAGTAAGAACCCTCGATGTTCTCGGGATGATATGTGTAATGAGGGTACATCAGCATTCAAAATGCCGCACGCGGGATGCAGATCCACTGTTGACTGCAGTTTCTTGAATTTCTTCGGTGGTGTCAACTATGGTGAAATGTTCGCACGTGAATCACCGATTTTTTCTTGCAATAGCCGGATCCGACCCGAGAATTTTTTTTCTATCAAACGGTTTGCAGTTTAGGCGCGGTGATTGAGACTTCATTTAATAGAAATTTCACTAATTCACCTTTCCCCCCCCCCCCCCCCCAGGTTTAAGCAGACAGTTGGCCTATCTCTCCTGCCGAAGTTATGAACAATCCATGAATATGGATTGGAAAGAATTTGAAGAAACATTCTTCAGTTGCCTGATAGGAACAATCTGTCTTCAAAAATTTTTCAATTTGCATCTTCGGATGTGAGGAAAGTTGGAGAGAAAATGCCGTCTGCTGGACTCTGGGGTTAGTTGAGTTACCTAGCAACGCTTTTTTTCTTGCAGACCTCGCCCTGGGTAAACCTGCTATCCAGATCGACGAGGGTTCGCGGGGAGTCCCCTCCCGGGCAGTAGATGGCAATCCCGATACTAACTATCCTCAGGGGCACTGCACCCATACTATGGCTACCACCAGCCGACCTACCGAAAAGAACTGGTGGGCAGTCGACCTCCAGGGAATGTATTACATAAACTCTGTTTCCATCACAAACCGTGGTGATTGTTGCGGTAGGTAGACAACAGGACTAGGCCTACTTCAAAGAAGCTATAGTCCGTGATCAAGTATTTGGAAGTTTGGTCCAGAGTATGAAAGAGCGATTCATAGTCGATGTCCTGCGATCCCGTGTGTACTCTGGAAGCCAGCAGCACACTAGCCTAGATCGCTCCTTATAGATCGCAAGCGATCTACTCACCACCGATATTCTCGCCAGCCCCGGCAGACAAGGCAATATCGGCTTTGGTATTGTTTGACATTGGGCGAACAGAGCTTGCGAGAGGATTCCACGTATCGCTGTCCAGCGCACACCTGGCGTCAACAGCCGATTTTGCTCCCTTGATCAGCTCACTCGGCAATATCGCCTGGTGTGCTGTTAGCTTTAAAAGTACCTTGCAGTATTTCCATTTCAGAAACGCGTTTGGCTGATTTTGATGTAGTAGTGACGAACACTAGACCAGTATATGGACAGCAGATTCAGTACACGCAAGGCCAAGTCTGCGCACATAAGCGAGGTGCCATGGGTAAAGGCGGAACCGAAACCTTCCAATGTTACGGAGTGGGTCAGTATGTGGCCGTGGTGCAGTCAAGGTCGCGCGCTCTGACCCTCTGTGAGGTCCGTGTCTATGGGGAAGTCGCCGGTAAGTGTTGGACGGGTCTTCGGTGTTTCAAGGACTGTAGGCCGACTCCANGCCACCACAGAAAAGGTGCCGTGATCCAAGGGGGCACCGAAACATACCCGTGCTTTGGTTACGGGAGATACGTGGTGATCGTCCAGTCAAGGGTTCGGAACCTGACCCTGTGTAGCGTCAAGGTATTTGGGAACGAAGACAAAGCCTGTAAGTGGTTTCTCGTCATTTACTACATTAAAGAGGATGCACAGCTTTCCGACTCTTGAGTCCGGCTTCAACTACCAGAATGAATTGCAGTCCGCTGTAGATATCCTGGATAAAAACAATTTGATATACGTTACTTTGCAAATCGTAAAATGCCTTAACTTTGTGGCAGAATAATTTCGACTCGTAATCGGAAGTGCACGTAAATTTGCAAATATTCTAGTCGTGTTTCAAGTCGTAACGACTAGGATTACGACTTTAATATTCATTATTTATCCGCACTTCCGATTTATAAGGCCAAATTTTTCTGCCTTCAATTTGTGGTGTTTGACGAATTGAACACTTCTATCAAACCGGTTTTATCGATGTCCATAGCGGACTGCAATTCATTCTCGTAGTTGAAGTCGGAGTCGGAAAGCTGCGCATCCTCTCTATTTCCCTCCCATCATGAATGTTGGCCCTGCAGGATTTGCTGTAGACTGCCATTGTTACAACAGAAGGCGCTCCTGCCTCGCACCAATGCCTGTGCAAAAGCAGTCTCACGCAAGCAGTCTCGCGCAGCCTGTGTGTACACAATGGTAGACTGCTGGTTCCGATCTTTGCCGCTCCACTCCCATGGCGCTCATTCCACAACAATGTAGAGCCCTGATACGTCATTATAACAAACCAAAAGGCGGTCTGTACCTGTCTTTGTTGTGGAATGGACAATAGCGCCGTGGGAGTGCAGCGGCAAAGATGGGAACCAGTCTATGATTTGCGGGTGATTCTTTCGACGAACAACAGATGGCAGTCGGGTGCACCACGTCTCTTTAGAGATGGCGACACCGTTTGTCGATCACCGAGAGGAAAATCCTGCTTCTCTCATCAGCAACTGTAGATTCTGTAGTTTCTATCTAAGTTCCCACCAGCATTTACGTCATTTCACAGATTGGATTCGACGTGTTAGCAGCCTCTACTGCCTAATGAGTTGGATTTCTATTTTATTGTCATTTTTCCTCTTTTTTTTCTAGAATTCTTCGGCGTCGAATGCTCCCTTAATGGAATATCTCGTCGAGACGGAATATGTCGAATCTACGATTTGGATCACGAGGATTTACCATTAACAAAATGTTTTGATCTTTTCGCCTGAAATACTTTCCATCTGATGATCACGGAAAATGTTAACTTTGGAAAAAACTTGCCAGAACGCTAAGCTTTATATCGCCACGAATGGCGAACTGGAAAAAAAAACTTCCAGAAGGAGACGCTTTGTATCGTATGGTTGGAGATGAGTTCTGCCGGCGAAGACAGAAACCGTGTCTAGTGTGTATTAACGACAACAACGACGAACACAGGAGAAAGTTAATTTTGATAATTCGCTAAATACTCTATGTCAGCTTTGTAATTTTATGTAACGTAAAGGAAGTGATTCAAGAATAAAGCCTTAACCAGACTACTCATGTCCTAATTTGGCTTGTTATGACCTCCACACATCCGTGTGTGGTCCCGTTACACCTGGACCACTACACACAGGAATCTATCATCCTCATGCGTCGATCTTGTACGTAGAAGAGCTTACCTCTCGGAGCCTTCAGAAACGCCATCCGCCATGTTTTTCAGCTCTTCGCATTTTGTCCCGTTTCCATGGGCGGCAGGTCTAAAACGGGTTAAGTTTGACCATGATCCTGTACGTAACGCTAACTGACAAATCACAACAACTTTTACATAATGATCTATCGCACCATAACATCCTGACCAATCACAGAAACTCTTGCTGCGGCCTATGATGCACGATGGTCCAATAAAAATTTCCCTGAACAATAGGATGCTAACTGTCGTTATTTTTCAGGGTATTCTTCCTGGACAATCATGTCGGCGCCAACGGGGCAATCCCTCCATCTCGGAGACACTCAATAGGAACGAATTTGTTGATTCGCTGCATACGCATCTTTCTTAAACGATACCTACTCTCCATTCCACTTTCGAGTGGCGCGAGGTTTATGAACGATAGCTCCGCGACGGCTGGGTCAAATTTGACGAAACATAGGTGAATCGATTCATCTTTCTTGCCGCTACAGCCATCGTCGCTGTCATTTCCCCAAAAAACGTGACAGAAAAAAGTTCTTTTACCAATCACAGTTCGTGTTTACGGCTGAAATGGCGGCCATTTTGAAATGACGCAATGCATCGCGCACGTGTAAACTGCACTGAACACCATGGCGAAATGAAATGGGTTTTGAGAAAGGGATCCGTTATGTCGGCCTCACGCGAAAAATGAAGATGGCAGAAAGATACCGACAACAAAGACAAGTCAATTGATGTATGGTATGTCAAATTTCACCCAGCCGTTGCGGAGATATCGGCTGAAAACCTCGCGCCACTCGGATGTGGAATAAAGTGTAAGACCTTCCTTGACGCATCATCCTTGTACCTTTTTATATACTTGAACTGAAGTGAGATGTTTCTTTACACCAGATGACTTCTGGGGCGTTGCTTCTAAAAAATGTAAGAACGCACCGTCAGCAGGATTGAAATTGAAATGTCTGTGTTTAGCATCATTGCCGTGAGGGTGAATCGGTATCTTTTTTTCCATGAAGGTCATTTTACATTGGTCTTTCATAGCAAGGCCTTGATCTGGTGTGTAGGCCTCGCGGAGATAGTAGATAGTCTTGGGTCCGGGAAGGCAGACCAAAAACAGTAAGCCAGACAACGAGTCGAACAGAAGACCGAGAGAGGAGTATAAATGAACGAATTGTATATGTTTGAAAAGATATGTCACAGGGTCATGATACATCGTATCCTGTTGGTAGACAGTCAGGGATATTGGTGCAGCATTGAATATGTATAAAGTTCTTGCCAGGACGAAATTCCAACATGGGTTCGTCAACAAAATTTTAATACCGTTGAATAACTTAATTTGAAAATTCCCTGTGTTGTTAATCTCTTTCAGATCGTATATTGTAACGATTTTGATTTGCTGTTGATAACACCTGATAAGTACCTTACCACGAAAACCGAATTTCATATTCGAGTGGGCAGTTAAGCAGGAGTCTGTGTTTGGAATGATAAGTTCACCAGGTACCGTACCTTTTGTCAAATCGTACAAGTAAAACGTCTTCCGATGGTTTACATAACTGTGCAATACCATGAAATGTTTATAATTTGAGGGGATTAGGGAGGAAAATTCTTTATAGAATTTAGTATTGTACACAACCCTGAAGGTTCTGTTGTTTAATTCATAGACTCGAACAGTGAAATACGGGGATTCGTGTGGTGGCTTAAACAACAATATTCTTCCAGAGTTATCGTCAAAGTACCAAACATCGGTCTTGTGAACTGCTAACGGAGGTAGGAACGGTACTTTCTTTAGCAGTCGAAAACTGACGACGGGTGATTCCTAGTTTTTTTTGGAAAAAAATGGAAGTGATGCAAAAATTATGAACAAAACGCTCATTGGCATTACAACATCCACTTCTCTTTTCTCGAAATATTTTTAAATGTTCACAATGTTCTAAAAATGAGTGCTGTAAACTTACAATTTACAGACAAATCAAACCGGTGTAATATTTTTAGTGTGAGCATTTTTCTGTGTGACTACCCTTGTTTGGAACACACTGGGAAACAGACTCGCTGTTTCTCTGTGTGTCACTCATTTATTAAGTCGCGCCTTATTCCACACACTACACTGATGGGTCACACGGAAAACGTCACACCGGTTCACCTCGGCGTCATGTGGCTTTTTAAATGTCTAATCTGTAAACAATTACTGCTTTGAAAAGTCTGTTCGATTTTACAGCGAATGTCTTAGAAGGAGCCATCTCCAATATATTTCGGTAGTTGTCAAGCACGACCATGCGATGTGTAAAATATTTAAGAGTATGTTGTTTGCTTTTTGTCTTAACCTGAATTTTGTGCCTCATTTCGTCACCACGATTCGAAGCACAACTAGTCTCAATCAAACTTACTTCTTTCGTTCGCGACTTGAGTGGCCAAGTCTTCACGAGTATCAAGCCTAATTTTACATTTGTATGCAAAAATAATAATTCGTGTTGGAATTTGATGGCAAATTTTCGCTTTATCGCAAAACCTTGATGGTTATATTCAAAAGTTAACACCCGAATTTCTTTGCTGGTAACTTGCAGAAAGCACATAACGGCGTCGGTTTCAAGAAAGTGAAAGTAAGTATGCCGAATGTGAAGACCTTCGAATTGCAGCGATTTGTTGTGAACCAATGTGTATTCTATTTTACCATCGTCATATTTGACTCTAGACGTATATAAAGTCAGAGCTAGACGTCCTGACTTGGACCTAAGTACCGGTATCTGGCACATCATCGCAAACGTCTTGAGGTCAATGGTCTGAATTGGGACAACTTTCTTAAAGTTGACACATTTGTCGTCGCCTGGGAGTTGTATATGCCCCACGAATTTTCCTGATGAGATATCTATTAGATAAATGCGTTGAATGACACGATACCTGCCTGATTTTATTGTGTCGAATAAAATATGGTAGTTTGTGACGAACTTTTCGCTCAGTACTCCCCGTTTAGGAAATCGTATGAAGTAGGTAAAGTTGTAGAGTAAACGGTACGCGTGGTCAGTGTGGAGACTGTAAACTAAATCCCTTCTCCACGGCACTGGGCTTTCAACATACGAAACCATAACCCAAAAACGAGTCCGATGAAATGCTACGAAATGTGATTCGGCAAATTTAATGGCTGGAATTAGTGGGCGATTCTGGCCTACCCGATACGTCAAAAATGGCGTTGCCTGTGGATTTTAGGACAGTGTGGTGTTGGTTGGTTGAAGAAACGATCAATTTCAAGCATCAAATCATTAACACAGTCACAAATCCCAACCGAACCTCCCACGCCACTAGTTGTGTTCACTCCCACCGTAGTTTCGTTCCGCTCCCGTATCACCCGCGCTCCGAAACTGCTATCGATTCAAGCGATTCTCAAAAGATGACCAATAGGTGTCGCTCGTGAGTGTTAGCATTTGCACGGTAGTATAGTATCGGTGAAGGAAGAGAAAAAGCGTATCTGACAAACCCCAATGCGTCATCTTGTCCAAACAAGGCCATCGACTGCGTCCGTAGCCTTGTCCCAATCATGTCATCTTTTGCGTTAACTCATACATGTAAATTATAAATGAATCACAACCCCTACTTGATCCCACCTCCGAGCCAATCAGAACTCGTGAAACAAATCACCATTCGGCGCTTTCTCTTCATCTTCCCGCACACATTTGTAGCACGGATTTTGATTGGCACATCGATTAGCCATCGCACACCGATGATTGGCTGAGGCTCTGAGCTCCTCAGAAGCGAGAAATGTGATGGATTCAAACTAGGCTAGACGGGCGTCAGGCCAGATGCAATACGCAGCAGCTAGTATTCATGCTTCTGACATCATCCGACGGTTGAGACTAATGTATCACTCCCACTATGTAGCTCTTCGCAACATATGGCGACAAAGTGGAAGGGGACGCCATCATATCTTTAGGGGCACTTCGTGTGCATGTATGTGTGTGTTTGTGTGTGGGTGTGGGTGTGGGTGTGGGGGACAGGATGTGCATCACTGACATGGCATAAGAGCTACCATACCTTCATCAGAAACATCCGTGCGCCTGCATACACGATTGTCTCCTCCCTGTTTTTACACGAGCCCCTTTTTCTGCTCAGCTGACAGATAAAGTGCGCCTCTTCCGGCAGGGCAACAAATGTCGAACATTTCGCTTTACAACAAAAGATTGCACATGATAATATAGATATAACTTGCTGGAAACCGAGGCTGGGGTTCGAGATTCCACGATTCAGCGCGACTATTCCGAACTTCCTGTACAGGGAAGCTGCCATTATTTACCTTGGTCATGCAAAGACATGACGAGAATTTTATTACTTTACATTGCACAGCTTATGCAGCGCAAGTTGGACACACCTATGGAAAAAATGAGATTTTATCATCAAGACATTCTGAAACTTTCATTTTATTTGTCACCAAGTTGTTGTTGGTGACGCTGCATTGTTGCTGCTGTTTTTGATCTTGTCGTCATGGTTACCATAATTCCGCCGGACGTCTTCATCGTTGTTGTTGTTGTATTGTTGTCGTCCTCGTTGTCACTATTGTGACGTCCTGCGTCGTTATTGTTGACGATGATGCTGTTGTTGTTGTTGTTGTTGTTGTTGTTGTTGTTGTATGTTGTCAACAAATCGTTGTCATTGTTTGACGTCATCGGGTTGTTGTTGTTGTTGCTGTTGTTATGATGGTAATGTTGTTGTTATATTGTTGACGTCGTCGTTGTCATTGCTTTGACGCCGTCGGGTCGTTGATGATGATGATGATGTTGTTGTTGTTGTTGTTATTGTTGTTATATTGTTGTCATTGCGTAATTGCTGTATTGCTTTTGCTTTTTCCTGTGCAGAAGTTTCGGAAATCCAGATTCCCACAATCTGGTCACATATCAGGATGGTCTTTATTAAACCTTCAAAATATACTAGGTCAACAGATTCTGCGTTGAAGAAGCATTAAATTCATTGGAGTATCAACGCAGAGACCGTAAAACAATGAAAACTGCTCATTAAACGTTCTTTCGTGATGAGTTAACCATGGTTTCGTAAGAGTAACAGCCACCAAATATGCGCCCCTACGATGGCAAGTACTGCTGTACATGTTGGAACACGGACTATAACTACGTATTTTTCCTCATGCATTGCAATAAACCGCCATAGGGAACACAATGCCGTTGTCCAGACTCATATGCGGTACGCCATCTTCATGCGTGTCATGCGATTCTGTCTTGCGGGAGAGCGAACAATAACATTTACAATTGCGATGAATAACAATGGATAAGGAAGAGCGAACAATAGTATTATCCGTCCAATCAGCTGAATCGGTGGAGTATGGCCAGGTTTATACTTCGTGCGATTCTGCCATGGCACGAACAATGTATCAAGGGGATAGGACATTTAGGGCAAGAGAAATAGGAGCTGTCAGCGACTTGACCACTAGGTGTCACTACAACCCAATTCAATGCATCTTTATAGCGGACCCAGTCGTTATCGATCGAGCAGCAATCCTGTAGATTTTCCTCCACATTACGAATTGGTCCGCTAAGACTTTGCTGCCATCTGTTGGCAATATGCGCGGCTGACTGCTCCTATTGAACGTGTCACAGAATCTAATGCCCCCTCCAACAGTAGGCCTACATTTACGGATTAAGCGGCACCATTCATTTGGCCTTCAGAGGGACAGAGACTCATTAAAAATCTCTTAAGAAACAATACAGGGGGATATCAGGAGGAGGGAGACATTCGATTCTATCACACCTGTACTGACCTTCGATATCGCAAAGGGTCTAATCGCCACCGATCTTCTCGCCAGCAACGCAGACTACGCGACGTCGATTTTGGTAATAAATTGGGTGAACATCGCTGGCGAGAAGATTCCACGCATCGCTGTCCAGCGCACACTTGGCATCAACAGCCGATTTAGGGTACTATAGGGACACACCTATCGCGAATGCGGCAATGGCTTTATTTTCCGCCGAATTGCACGCAAACAAAGGTTTTCAAAGCATTTGGCGCATGCGTGGCCCTGACGCATGCGATATCGCGTAAAGGGCGGCGCACACGAGCGACAATTTTGACCGATTTGTCGGCCGACTTGTCTTCCGACCGCCAAAGCGACAAGATTTGGCGCTTCTGATTGGCTGATGTCTAGTCGCACCACCAGTCTCGTCGGCGGTCGCCCAGATTTAGTCGCTCGTGTGCGCCGCCCTTTAAGGGCACCGCACACGAGCGACAATTTTGACCGATTTGTCGGCCGACTTGGCTTCCGACCGCCAAAGCGACCAGATTTGGCGCTTCTGATTGGCTGATGTCTAGTCGCGCCACCAGTCTCGTAGGCGGTCGCCCAGATTTTGTCGCTCGTGTGCGCCGCCCTTTAGGTGTGGTGTCCCTACCCTTTGCTCGGTGGTGATCAGATCGCTTGCGATATCGCCTAGTGTGCTGCTCACTTCAGGATTCCTATTTTCCCGTCACGACTTCTCAGCGTTGAAGCAGTGAAGCAGCCCATGTAAATCCTTACGTTTCTTGTCCTTCTATTCCTCAGTCTGAGAGTTGCTCCCTCGTTTTTACATCATCATCATTATTCAACACACGATGTTTCTGTATCCAGACTTATAAAGAATCATAGTGCTTTTGTTATCTCTTTTCTACGCATAAAAACAATGAGCTGACGCAAATCAATAAGATACATTCATACACAATATAGGCCTAGGTATGTGGAGAAAGAAAAAATAAGATGGATGCACCAATGGTCTAAGTGTGCAAAACGGTACATAGAAATTCATGTCTACACACAGTAGACACACATAAGATGTCAAGGCTGGACTGTGAGCCGACCCTTCAGGTCACATGACCTACCGGGCAGCTCCCTACAAGGTGAGCGTGGCAGAGTCTGGTTGCGCGAGGCTACTAGTATGTCTTGCCGTTACTCTTCTGAAACTTATCTTTTGTGTTGAACAAAGGACCCTGATATCCTAGTGGATCGATAGCTAGCAAGTCGCAGCTTATTCCGTCAATCTATTGTAATGTCACACTCGCACACGGGTCACACCCCAAAAAACTTACACCGGGACAAGCTGGCTTGACCTGTTTACATTTGGCAAAATTGTACCGAACCGTGGTCAGTCCGGACCGAGTACGGTGAAAATTCCGTAGTGTAAATGAGGCTAAAGACACGCGATAGCTTTTACCCCTCAGCCCAAATAGGGGTTGGAGGGGAAATGTCGTCACGTGCAATGTCCACCCGTCAGGTCACCTGTCCGTCCTGGGAACTTTTCGTTTCCAATGATAATTTTAAAGAACCGCTGGAAATTTGATGTCTTCGCGGTCTAGGTGGTCTGGTGGCGCCCTCAAGATGGCTGCCATGGCATCCATTTTTTAATTTTACTTTTGGACGATAACTGAAGGCCCGCTGGAAACTTTGGAGTGAAATTCCTGTGGTGTGTCTGAGGACCCACCAATCAACCAAGATGGCTGTCATGGCAGCCATTTTGAATGGTTTACGGATGGAAACCGAAGAACTACTGCAGGAATGGGGATTATAGCCCACTGCCTCAATAGGTGTCACTAGCGGTTAAATCTATTGAAATGAAAGTGACATCCCGGTCCTGATCAATTTCCCACCCCAAAAGGGCGTCCATTGTATAGGACCTGGTTTCGGCGTGCTGCCCTCTATCGTAGCTGTGAATCCCCCTGGTCTGGAATTTCTAAGCGGACATGATAACCACTCGGCTATCAGGGCTCCTGAGGTATCAGAGGAATAATGACAAGGGAGCCTAGGCCAAAAACCTGACAATGACATGTGTCTACAGTAAACACGAATTTCCATAAACACAGCGTCATTTTTCTCTTTTCCTTTTTTACACTTGCACCATTGGCTCATCTGTTTTTTTTTCTTCTCCACACACCTAAATATTGTGTATGAATGATTTTCATTGATTAGCATCACCCCATTGTCTTTATATGCATAGAAAAGAGGTAATAAAACACAATGATAGGCCTTTATATATCTAAATACAACAACCTGTGAATGATGATGTAAAAACGAGGAAAATCTCAGACTGATGAGCGGTGTTACAGCGAGAAGAGAAGCACAAGTTAAATAATGGAGGATTCATGCACTGTTGTAGCATCAAGGCCGAACAAGTCGTGATGGAAAAATAGGAATCGGCAAACTCATTTTTATGTACACATGAAGGTCAGCACTGGACATACAGGCCTTTTTCCTATCCGCGTGCAGTGCGAGATTCGTGGGTGTTTCTTGCAATGCAGGAAAGCAATGTATTCGGTGCTGTGGAAGAGTATGTAATCATATTCCATATTTCAACATGCACAGCGGTAGCCATCTTCGGGTCGCGTACTTGGTTGTTACTACATGTATAGACCTTTCCAACAAAGATGGCGGTCTAAGAATTCCCACCATATGACGTCAGAACCTTACATGTACATGTAATACCATTCAGTCGCCGCTGGCAGCTAATCTGGTCAAGCGGGCCAGATGCGCACAGAAGTTTAGGTAAAATAATTGTCTGAGAGGATGCGTTTGGTAGTATTAAGCCTCGCTTATGTCGCCCTACGCTGTGATAGAAATAGCGTCAACTAGTTGCAAATGATAACTTATGTCGCCACCGACTAGAAAAATACCGATCGGTCGCAACTACCTGGAACTAGTTTATCGCCGTCTTTTGAGTGCTTATGTCGACACTGATTTCTTTTGATTTTAAGTAAAACGTGCTGAAGTTGAACACGTGCGATTTTCTGGATCTGGATATTTGTAGTTTGCAACTAGTTACTCGCTGACGCCCGAGAGCTTATGTCACCTAGTAGTTGTGACTAATTAGTTCCAACTACACGCCGATTATCAGTTGCCAACTAGTTCTGACTGTACGTAAGGGCGACATAAGCGAGGCTTTATATCATGCTTGGACAATGAATGGCCATGACGTCATGTGGGAGAACTAGTAGGCCACCATCTTTGTTGGAAAGGTCTATTAAGCCTCGCTTATGTCGCCCTACGCTGTGATAGAAATAGCGTCAACAAGTTGCAACTAATAACTTATGTCGCCACCGACTACAAAAATACCGATCGGTCGCAACTACCTGGAACTGGTTTATCGCCGTCTTTTGAGTGCTTATGTCTACACAGATTTCTTTTGTTTTAAGTAAAACGTGCTGAAGTTGAACACGTGCGATTTTCTGGATCTGGATATTTGTAGTTTGCAACTAGTTACTCGCTGACGCCCGAGAGCTTATGTCACCTAGTAGTTGTGACTAATTAGTTCCAACTACGCGCCGATTATCAGTTGCCAACTAGTTCTGTCTGTACGTAAGGGCGACATAAGCGAGGCTTCACGAAGCGGCGGACTACATGTAATTCACACGAAAAAGGCTATGATGACGATAACAAGAGTCTATGGCATCACCAACAGCAACAACGGCTCAACAACAACGTCAAACAATGACAACGATGGCGACAACAGTGACAGCTGCTGACGCCCGAGAGCTTATGTCACCTAGTAGTTGTGACTAATTAGTTCCAACTACACGCCGATTATCAGTTGCCAACTAGTTCTGACTGTAGGCCTACGTAAGGGCGACATAAGCGAGGCTTTATATCATGCTTGGACAATGAATGGCCATGACGTCATGTGGGAGAACTAGTAGGCCACCATCTTTGTTGGAAAGGTCTATTACGAAGCGGCGGACTACATGTAATTCACACGAAAAAGGCTATGATGACGATAACAAGAGTCTATGGCATCACCAACAGCAACAACGGCTCAACAACAACGTCAAACAATGACAACGATGGCGACAACAGTCGTGACAGCAACAATAGCATTAACAGCGACGATGTAAACAACGAAGTTTTCAAGGACCACGGTACTGCCACTTTTTCTCGACAGCCGGCGCCACCGCGCCACTCTCCAACCCAGGGACTAACTACGCTGACGGCGAATTGACCCGATTTACTACGTGCATTTTGTAATGCATTTTTGTAGTAGGCCTATGTCTTGCTGCCGCTAGGTGGCTCCCTCTACGTCGGCGGTCAAATAACGCACTTGTATTTGAGATCCAATACCGTGCTCCTTTAAAATGTCCAGGGTTAAACCTCTCATTTTTGCTATTCATGTACATGTATAGGTATCCACCGTATTACGGCATACGCTTCATGTATGTGTATTAACGGAGTGGTACGGTAGGCCTCTTCACTTTTTTTGCCTGGCCAAGCTAAAGAATGGTAGCATCTCTCTACAAGAAGTTTGAAATAGTCGCTCTGAATCGTGGAATCTCGAACCCCAGCCTCGGTTTCCAGCAAGTTATATCAATATTATCATGTGCCATCTTTTGTTGCAAAGCGAAATGTTCGACATTTGTTGCCCTGCCGGAAGAGGCACACTTTATCTGTCAGTTGAGCAGAAAAAGGGGCTCGTGTAAAAACAGGGAGGAGACAATCGTGTATACAGGGGCCCGGATGTTTCTGATGAAGGTATGGTACCTCTTGAGCCTTGTCAGTGATGCTGAAAGGGTAAATGTCGTCCTGGGTATATACAAAGATTACCCAGGATCTCAGTCTTCACTAAAACAATACCCTGGGTGTACTTTCGGTAGTGAAGCCTAATTTGTAATGGCCCCGAGTGAAACGGCTCCTACGTTAGTTGCCAGACGAAAAGGCCTTTTAACGACGACGTTTGCTGTGCGTACACAACCATACGCTCGGGCCCAGTGTTCCATGTCACAAAGTTATACTCATTAACTACACGCTGATGTATTGTTGGCGGAAAAACTGAAGTATAACCAAAAGACGGCGCTGACGACCGACCCCGACCAATCAAAAGCCACTACTGTACAAACAGTTGAGCCGACGCCGCCGTAAGATATATGTTGATTGGCTGAAACACCTACAGCATGTCGAAGGCGCAGGTCGCAATGATCATCCCTCGCTACGGCCAGGATGTGGACCTGAAAACGGATAACTGATGGGCTATCTAGTTTGGCGCCATTCTAATGCCCACTAGTGACACCTATTGGTAATCTGAGATTGGAGAATCGCGTGAAGCCGCGCGAAACACTTTCGGAGTGGGGGTAATACGAAGCGGTTCGAAACTGCGGTGGGAATTCAATTAACAATGACGTGGGAGGATCGGTGGATGATGGATGCTTAAAAATTCAACGTTTTTTCCCCGCCAACCAACACTACGCTGCTGAAATATACAGGCAACGCCATTTTTGACGTATCGCGCGAGGCAGACCTGCCCACTGATTTCCCCAATTAATGCAAAAACACATACAGTAGGATTTCATCGGACCCGTTTTTGGGTTATGGTTTCGTATGTTGAAAGCCCAGTGCCGTGGAGAAGGGATTTAGTTTACAGTCTCCATGACCACTCGTACCGTTTACTCTACAACTTTACCTACTTCATACGATTTCCTAAACGGGGATTATTGATCGAAAAGTTCGTCACAAACTACCATATTTTATTCGACACAATAAAAGCAGGCAAGTATCGTGTCATTCAAAAGATTTATCTAATAGATGTATCATCCGGAAAATTCGTGGGGCATATAAACCAACCAAGCAATGAGAAATGCTTAGATTTTGAGGGTATTATTCCAATGCAGACCCTTGACCTGAAAACCTTTGCATTTATGTGTCAGATAACTCATATACGCGGATCCAAGCCGTCACGACGTTTATCTCTGACACTCTACACATCTACACTCAAATATGACGATGGTAAAATACAATACACATTGGTTCACAACAATTCGCTGCAATTCAAAGTTTCTCGAAATCAGGAGACTTACTTTCACTTCCTTAACACTGATATTGATATGTGCTTACTGATTGCTACCAGCAAAGAAATAAAGCTGTTGACTTTTCGATATAACCAAGACGGTTTTGCAATACAAGGTAAAGTTACCATCACAGCCCAGGGCGTAAAATATTTCTTGCACACCAATGTAAAATTCGGATTAATACTCCTGACGAATTTGCCACCAAAGTCGCCAACGAAAGAAATTAGTTTGCTTGAGACTAGTTGTGCTTCGAATCAGGGGGATGGAATGAGGCGTAAAATTCAGGTTAAGACAAAAAGCAGACAACATACCCTTAAATATTTTACACACCGCAAGGTCGTGCTTCATAACAACAGACACATGTTGTGGATGGCTCCTTCTAAGACATTCGCTGAAAAATCGAACAATCTGTTCAAAGCAATAACCGTTTACAGAACAGACCTATAAAAGGTCAGGACGCCTGCCGTGGGGAGTTTTTTTCCAGTCACACCGATACATCCCTCGTCAGTTTCGATGCGGGATCTTTACTCAAAGATGGCAGCGAGTGTTGCGTTCATAATTTGTGCACGACTTTCGATTTTTCTCCAACAAAAACTAGGATTCACCAATCGGCAGTTTTACACTGCTAAAGAAACTGCCGTTTCTACCTCCGTTAGTAGTTCACAAGAGTGATGCTTGGTACTTTGACGATAACTCGGGAAGAATAGTGTTGTTTAAGTTACCAGATAAACTGCCGTATTTCATTGTTCGAGTCTACGAATTAAACAACAGAAACTTCAGAGTTGTGTACACTACTAACTTCTATAAAAAGGTTTCAGCAATTATTCGCTCAAATTATAAACATTTCATGGTACTGTGCAGTCATGCAAACCATCGGAACACATTTTACTTGTACGATTTAACAAAAGGTACGGTACCTGGTGAACTTATCATTCCAAACACAGACCCCTGCTTTACTACAGACTTGAATATGAAATTCGGTTTTCGTGGGAAGGTACTTATCAGGTGTAACCTACTCAAAATCGTTACAATATACGATCTGAAAGAGATTAACAAAACAGGGAATTTTCAAATTAAGTTATTCAACGGCATTAAAATTCGGTTGAGGAACCCACGCAGGAATTTCGTCCTGGCAAGAACTTTATACATATTCAATACTGCACCGCCTTCCTTGACTGCCTACCAACAGGATACGATGTATCATCCTGTGATATATCTCTTCAAACATAAACAACTCGTTTATTCATACTCGTCCTTTGGTCTTCTGTTCGACTCGTTGTCTGGCTTACTGTTTTTGGTCTGCCTTCCCGGACCCAATACTATCTACTATCTCCGCGAGGCCTACACACCAGATGAAGGCCTTGCAATGAAAGACCAATGTAAAATGACCTCCATGGAAAAAAAGATACCGATTCACCCCCACGGCAATGACTCTAAACACAGGCATTTCCATTTCAATCCTGCTGACGGTGCCTTCTTACATTTTTTAGAAGTAACCCCCCAGAAGTCATCTGGTGTGAAGAAACATCTCACTTCAGTTCATATATATAAAAAGGTACAAGGGTGATACATGTATATCGAGAAAGGTTAGGTTTTGTATCTCGCGACGGCCGACGTAACCTTTGGCCTTTAGGCAACGTCGTATACTAGTATGCATCCTCGATAAGACTGTTCAAATCTTTTATTTGAATGGTCTAAGTTACCAATTAGGTATATGGAGTGTTGCTACACATAAAAGAACGAGTTGAAGCATGTTATACCTTACCTGATGAAGGGTTAGTCATGCTATAACAGCTGGTTGAACTTCTCAAGTGATGAAGGTTTCGGCGGCCATTTTTGTTTCGATATGGCATCAGTCCAGCCTCGCTGTTACCACTGGCTATACAAAAGTTGGACATGAGACCAGTCTTATCAAGGTGGGGAGGGAGAAAGAGTCACCTAAAATGCATATTTAAGAAAGACGCGTGTGCAGCGAACCAACAAATTTGTCCCTGTAGTCGACTCCGAGATGGAGGGATTGCCCCATTCGAGCCAAATGATTTTCCACGAAGAATACCCTGAAAATAGCGAAAGTGTAGCAAACTATTGTTCAGGGATATTTTTATTGGATCATCATGCACTATACATGTAGGCCGCAGCTACAATTGCTGCGATTGGTCAGTACATATGTTGGTCCAGGTATTGGCCAGTCCGCTACAGATGCCCCGATTGGCCAGTGAATGCTTGCCTTGCCGCGATTGGTCATGGGCATGCAACAGTTGCTGCGATTGGTCAGTATGTGTAATGACGTATGTCGGGAATCACCGGCATCCAAGGATTTCGTATTACAAGAAATCCACACAAGTACGTAATTATTGTCATTGCGCGTAATATTAAAATTAAGGTTGTATTCCGGCCACGCTACACACTATTGGTGAATTTGAAACTGGGAATCGTCGCCACACACATCGTCTTTTGGTGCCATATTTTAGGCCCGCAGGTATAACTTGTATTGCGAATATGATTGGCTGTAAATGCCACGTGGTTAGTCTTGAATTAATTATACTGTACATTGAACCTTGGAGAAATTATACTGACAGTATACTCAGTATAATTCCTCCAGGATTGAACTTACTCAGAGCCCAATGTCATTGACCGAAGTACTGCAAGAAGATACTACATTTTACTGAATGCACGCGAAAACGGACACCTCCATATCTTTTGTTTAATAAGTCAAGTGCACAAAAATTTATTTAATTCGAAATGAAATGCACATCAACCGCCATGACCATTATTCACCGTTCTAAAGCTTGTAAGCGCATTATCAGATATACTGGACCTTCGCGCTCATAACGTCCAGCCAGACAGTGTAGGCCTATATCACAAGACCGAGTACAGGTCAAAGTTATAGGCCTTCATGTAGGTCTATTGGTAAAAGCTGATAAAATTTATGATTCACTGAGTTTTCTTGCTATCTTCATGTTCATCTTGACGGACTACAAGCACGGGAATGTGACTATGGTGCAGAACGTAATCGCTGACACTGCCCAGCAGGGTACGTCTAACACTGCCCAGACCACGTGTACCAATGACAACCATATCCACCTTCTCATCTCGCGAGAGCTTGACGAGAGCCTCGCCTGGCTCGCTCGTGTGCTCGTTTATGTGGAATTTGTGTTTTACTTTGAACTGGAAAAGAACACGAAATATTCAGTGTTGGACGATTCAGCAGTATGCTCCATGTTTAGACTGGTCCGCTGCCCTCAAGACGCACCGCTACATTCGTTTGGTGGAGTTTTTCGAGGGCAGGGAGACCAGTCTGCTTCCTAACGTTGAAAGCGGGCCGCTGATTGGTTAATTTTGATCAACAAATGAACAACTGGTTGTTAATCTGTATTTGATGCTATTTACTTCTGTGGTAAACGGGAAAACATTGGGTTGAGGCCGATAACACTGCATTCAGTGTAACCGTTGCCTCAGATGCTCAACCAGGGCCCATATTCACGGAGCCTTCGCAACTTAGCCAGCACGCAAGTCTGTTGTTTGGCTGCACATGCCCTATTGTTCACTGACTGCCTTACAATAGACTTGCGTGTACGCAAAGTTGCGAAGGCTTCATAAATATGGCCCCCGGTTGGCTTTGAGGATGGTGTAGTTTGGCGGACGGGCCGTGCGTTTTGGTTTGTCGCCTCTTCCGCGAGACGATGCTACCGACGATCTGACGGATGTGGAAAAATCGGGTTCAGGTTGGACAGCAGGATCGGCATCACGTTGAAAGCGAAGGCACCGGGAGGCAGGGTATCTAGATTAGGCCCTAGTTGAAAAAGGAAGGAAGGAGAGGTCAGACAGATGAAATAGGGATAAAAAGGGCATGGGGAGGGGTGTGGGAGTCGCCCTGGCCTGATTCCAGAGAGTGTGGCACTCGAGTGTGGGGTACATGACTAGTTACCGGTAATTTTTTCAATAGATTTTCGTATTTTCTCGTCAAATGTCTGATCTCCCGATCCTTATTTTCGCGCAACTTATGGATGTGGCCATCGGGGTTGGGCGTGAAAACTGGAATGGCAAAAGCAGGCTGTTACATGTATAATTCTGACTGGGGGTGGATTTCAGAGGGGTGTAGGTAATTTGTACTTAGTAGTAGTTTTAATTTGTACCGGAAGAGCTTTCACCCTTTCCTCGTATGCTTTAACAAGTTGCTTGTACTCGCGTCGTTTTTCCTTTACAAGGTGTAGAAGGTTGGAATGAGGCATCGGTACAATTGCTGAAAACAGAATGTTGATCACTGCACGGAAATGGTCATTCATTTGGCACAATGTAACTTCCTGTGTAAGGTTTTGGCTTCGATTACATGTACATGTACATAGAGTTAAGGCGGTGACAGACTGGCGCGTAAGCAACGCGTCGGAAAGCGTTCAACCAATCAGGGAGACGATGACACGGACCGAAACACCTACCGAAGAATCTGATTGGCGGAACACCCGATCGGATATGGACACGGCGGTTAAAATAGGCTTCACACAAAAAGGATCGATTCG
>NMRB01000582.1:52229-212501 GCA_002633025.1 Notospermus geniculatus
ATACCTAAATCAACCAACCACATGCCAGGAATTAGGTATCATACCTAAATCGATTTAAGTATCATACCTAAATCGGCCAATAACAGGCCAGGAATTAAGTACCATACCTAAATCGACCAATAACAGGCCAGGAATTAGGTACCATACCTAAATCGATCGATTTAGGTATGGTACTTAAATCGATTTAGGTATGGTACCTAAATCGATTTAGGTATGATACCTAATTCCTGGCCTGCTATTGGTCGATTTAGGTATGGTACTTAAATCGCTTTAGGTATGATACCTAATTCCTGGCATGTGGTTGGTTGATTTAGGTATAGTACCTAATTCTATTTAGGTATGATACCTAAATGGAGACTTTTGTCCACTCCGGCCTACGATACCCGTCCCTATGCTCGCCAGCTACTGTGCCCCACGCTTACCGTAATTCTCGGCTCTTGCCACGATCTGTACTCTTTCTATGTGGTAGTCCGCCAACAAATCCACGTACCACCAGGGCTGGTAAGAAGATGGAGCCACGGAACAGGAGTAATATTTCGCTCTATACGGGCTCCTGTTGCCATCGACAGCTTTCCAGGCTTCCCCTTTGTCGTAGGTTTTACTCTGATAAGCCGGTTTGTTCTTGGCAATGTTGTCTAAAATGAGACGTTTGACTTCAGGCCTACCACATGACCTGTTCATCTCTTAAAGTATACTCAGCCTTTCAGGTCTGGGTTTATCAAAAACTACACTAAGTAGGCCTACTACCTTCTTGGCATAACAAGTTCTTTTCCGCGGGTCAGCCGGAATGTCTGCCTACGGATGGGTTCACAGTTATTGGTTTCCCATGTGTCCCGCGTGGCGTGTAACGTACACTGTTAGAAATAACAGGGGATTTTACAGAAAATTCCTGCACAGAGTCTCAGGGACTGTGTAATTACAGACTTAAATAAATGTTACCAGAGACTTGACTGAAGGCTGACCAAATTATATGTTCATACTGCTCTCAGAAAGCATGGGACGTGTTCACAGTCACATGTATTTAGTTTCCCATGACCAGATGTGCCCCGCGTGACGTGTAACGTATGCCCTTCAAAAAAACCATCCGTAAGGCTGAAAATACACAAAACAGAGCTACACGCTACACGGACACGCCGGTTTCAAAGGCTTCATGGCACCGTGTCCGTGTGCGGTGTAACTCTATTTATTCGCAGCCTTATTGCTTTAAATCAACTTACCTTTCAGCTGGCCGAAGACCTGACGACCAACGACGAAAAGGAGACACAAAATGTAAAATGGACGTTTAGTTTTCATCACTGTTAGAGCAGATTCCGAAATCAGAGGGTCGGCCGGATAGGTGTGTCTGACTGTCCTGTCGCGTCTCAGGAGTTGATTACATGTAGCTAGATGCACACGTTTTGTTTAAATTCCTCTTTTGATATCGCTATATTGCGCGTGGAGACACATCGTCGATCTGCACGCCATTAGGCACCGGAACATATTAGACAAAATCGTTAATTATTTAAAAAATAAAACGATTGTAAATGGAACACGGCAATAACTAATAAACTATTCATGTCATTGACCAACGTTGTCTAATACAGCGGACTGACAAGTTTCACAACTACATGTATTGGTCAGGATTGCTTTAAAGATAATGTATCACGCTTCGTTGTTTACATTCAATCAATGTTTGTAAACATGGATGTCAACATTATGTTATTTTGGACTTTTGGGACCCATGCCAACCCACCAAATTGCACCATTATGGTATCAAACGAATTTCTAGAGGGGCACGTCACCAAATTACTCAAACCAAATTACTGCAACAAATTACTCAAAAGACAAAGAAGACTACAGAAACAAACGCAATGTAAATAAAAAATGATTTTCGTGGCCCGCGAAAATACTCTTGACACATTATCTTTAATAATAATAATAATAAAATGAATTTATATAGCGCCACTTTCAAATAAATTGTCAGCGGCGCTTCACAGTAATTGGCAAACATAGTGACAATAAAACACGACATAAACATGAAAGTTTACATAATCAGCAAAATGGGCTTTAAAAAGATGGGTTTTAAGATTACATGTATTTTTAAACGTTTGATAATTATCAACGGCTCTGAGTGGTGTTGGAAGGGCGTTCCAGAGCGGTGGAGCAGCAATACTGAAAGCCCTATCCCCAGCTGACCCTATCCTCATCTTTAATTGATCTAATTTCGTCAGTAAAAAGTGATAGGGTGAAATAGACAGTACATACGACCCACATAGTAGCTTAAAGCTGAACTGCATGCATAAAACCAGGGCCTCGCACGTTTTTAAAAAACGCCCGCGCCACAGCGCGGGCAGTGCCTGAAATAACTTGGGACATCCGCCATGTTTTAGTGGGACTCCAAACATGATAGAGTACCCAAGCATGTAGGTGGCAGCACCTTATTTGCATCCTGACCACCAGCGAGTGATCAACGCTGCCTGTGTGCCTACACATCAGAAAGCGAAATGCTGAAAAAGTATTCGAATGAAAAAAGGAAGAGCACGGATCCGGATTCGAACCTCCAAGTATTGGCTTGGAAGACCGGCGCGTTTTCCACTAGACCAGCGGTCCGCTGCGTTTATTCGAGCCCTTTTTCTCGGCGAAGTTATTGCGTATTGGGGTATAGTCGTTCCCAGGTTTCGCTAAGGTGTAAATGCCTATGTATACCTATGGTCAATTCATCGTCGAGTATTGGTCATATGACCGAGGTTACACAGAAAACCGCAATAGGGCCATGACACGTCAACATTCGGTGCGAGGAATACCTGTGAACAAAATTTCCGCTTTTGGCTACTTTTGACTATCAGGATTGTGTATCAGGTGAGCATTCATTCCTAGTACTGTTTTACGTCTTTTTTTATTCGGCTTCGGTTCTCATGACATATTTGCTAGGCCTAAATTGGCGTGTTTTTGTTTGTCCCTTAGCTCAGTGTGTGCATGTTCCGGAGGCCTAGTATGGATAGGCGGGGCCCGATAGGTGAAACATCTGCCAAGTGAATGCTGTAGGCCAATTTTTGAGTGTATGATAGTCTGTCAGGCCTAGAAGTACAACCAGCTTCTCAGATATTTGTTTATTACAGCTGTTCCACCATTTCATGAGATGGGCGTGTACTGCCTGTATAGCCTGTACATACCGATGGCCTACATGGCCTTCTGGTATGTAGGCCTACATGCACATGTACATACAGCGTGACTTCCACTTGTTGATGGTCAAGACGCAAATAAGGTGCTGCCACCTACATGCTTGGGTACTCTATCATGTTTGGAGTCCCACTAAAACATGGCGGATGTCCCAGGTTATTTCAGTTACTGCCCGCGCTGTGGCGCGGGCGTTTTTTTAAAACATGAGAGGCCCTGGTTTTATGCATGCAGTTCAGCTTTAACGGAGCCCGGTATTGCTACTTTTTCTCGACAGCCGGCGCCACCGCGCCACTCTCCAACCCAGGGACTAACTACGTTGTCGGCGAATTGACCCGATTTTCTCTGTACATTTTGTAATGTATTTTTGTAGTTCGTCTTTCTGCCGCTAGATGGCTCCCTCTACGTCACAGTCAAACTAACGCATTTGAGGTCCAATACCGTGCTCTTTTAACCGGTTATCATTTTGACCTGCTCTTTTCTCTTCCCCAGGGGAATGTGACTACCGTCTGGTCCACCCTACTAAAAAAAATAACTTCGCGACCTTCAAAATTTACCACTTCGATAATTTCTGTACTTCTTTGGTGAATAGGAGCTGTCAATCAGTTGACCAATAGGTGTCACTATGGTCCAATTCAATGCAGCGGACCCATCTATGCCTGACTGACATGACTGAGCACCAATCACGAAAATTTTCTTATTTGTCAGCTAGAACTTTGCTGACACTTTTGGCAATAAGCGTGGACATGCCGGTTAACGGTTGCGAACCATTTGTTAACATGCCATAGATGTGGCTCCTTGTATCTATAAAACTACCAGTGAAAAAAAAGCAGTCCATCAGATTCACTTGCCCGCAAAATCAAAAATCAATTAAAAATGTCTCTAATATCGCAGTGTCAGACCGTGCATAAATAAATAGTGGATCATATATTTGTGTTTTATTGTATTTTTATTTTTCTTTCAGGACCGAAGCCATAGCATTTTGGCCCTGGTAAAGTATGGAAGAGGCCATCTCTCAAGCTACTCAAGTTCCTCACTTGGTTGCAATCTTTTTTTACTTGCAAAGGCACAAGGTACAAGGCACCACCGCGTACTGTCCCACCATGCGACGGACATGAAGAGCGCGGGATGATATCCCGTACGGCCTGGGCTGGATTCGAACCAGGTGTAACGTTTTTCAGTGTGGCTGTTTGGTGATTCCCATTGTTCGCAACACACTGGGAAACGGACTCACTGTTTCTCTGTGTGTTGCCCATTGTCAAGTCGCCGCTTATTCCGTCAATCTATTGTAATGCCACACTGGCACACGGGCCTCACTGAAAAACGTTACATCGGGACCTGCCCCTTGCTTACCAGACGTGATAACCATGCACTGGCCAATCAGAGCTCTTCAGGGGTCATAGTCTAAATCTGTCGAGTATAGATGGTACTTCCAGACTCCGATGTTGTTACGATGCCTTTGCTCGTTACGAAATTCAAACTTGACAATGAACAGGCTTTGGTATTTACTGAGAATGAGACGGAATAGCATTGCTCGTTCAAATCACACTTGGACAGGCATTCGATGACACTAACAGCCTCGACCAGAGCCAGTCTCTTATCCGAAGGAATGGCTTCGTTTGCACTGTGCAGTAGGTACCAGCGTTGACGTTCTGCAGCCTTTGGTACGAATTGAACTGAAAAATCAGAGCGAAACGTTTTCATGTCAAAGAACGACTGATTTTTTTCATCTTATGCCTGGCTTTCACTGACGCTACGAATGTCCCGAATCTGAAAAATGTCGGGTTCGCAGATAATTCTCAAACGATTCTTGCAGTTCCTAAGTGATTCTTAGTTGATTCCTGAACATTCGTACTGTTCGCGTGAGTTCCTGTTTGTCAAAAACTTTCGTGGGAGCGTTCACGAATTCCACGACACAAATTCAACTACGAAATACAAATTCAAAGAATCATGTAAGAATTGTACGAATAAGGTACGGCTCACTTACGAATATTCGTGGCCGATTCGTGATAGATCCGTACTTGATTCATAAATACATTCGGGACATTCGTGCCTGTTTCGGGATGTTTTCGGCGTGGGTCCACAAATTTGATGGAGACACGAATGGCCAACAATAGCCCAGAATGCAAAAGAATCGACTACGAAGCTGTTACGGACGATAAGAAAGGGTTACGAAGTGTTTACGATCTATACGAATTTGAAATTCCTATAGATCGTGGTCGATTCGTGACCGTCGCACGAAAGTTTTTGACAAACAAAAACTTTCGTGGCGACTCGACGAACTCACACGAACTATAGGAATGTTTTAGGAATCAACCAAGAATCATTTAAGAACTGCAAGAAACGTTTGAGAATTACATGTATCTACGTAGCGGACAACTTTCTGATTCGGGACATTCGTAGCGTCAGTGAAAGTGGGGCATCATGGACCCACGCCGAAAACAGGCAGGAATGTCTCGAATGTATTTACGAATCAAGTACGACTATTCGTAAGTGAGTCGGTACCTTATTCGTACAATTCTTACACGATTCTTTGAATCCGTACTTGTTTCTTAACCCATTCTTGACATTCGGCATATTTTTCAAGCCGATTAACCACGAATTGGAAAATTTCAGATTCGGGGCGATTCGGGACATTCGTAGCGTCAGTGAAAGCCAGGCATTACACAAGCAATGGGATTTGCTGTGGGTCTCTTGGCACCAGCAATGGAATCACATCTCAATGCAAATTACAGAAAAAAATACGATTTCTTCATTGCGGGATCACCAAACCTTTTGAGCCTTGAACCTCAACCTCGCAGAGCTCCAAATAAACTGAAGTGCCGCTGCCCACCATCTGTACGCCGACGTAGCGCCCGATCTTTTTTGCACAAGGCAAGGTAAATACTTGTCCGTCGCTTGTGACACCCCCGTGATGGTAGCAAAGGTGACCTTCGACGAATCCTGCTGGTGGTTTCGAATTTGTTACAGTCAGGTTCCAGTTCGTAAAACGGCTGCCTATAGTAGTAGGAAGTTGAATAACAGTCAGTGGTTGACATGGTTGAAGTTGAAGCAAGGATCCTCGATCGGCCGGTCGCCAGCCGAACAAGCATTCACGGTCACATCGGTCGATCGGGTACGGCGGTGTAAAGCCCGCCGCACACGAGAGAAATTAGCTGAGCAAAATGTCATTCGAGGCATTTGACTCAGTCAAAAACCTCTCGTGTGCGGCGAATTTCTTGCGAGTTTTTTGCCTCAGCGGCCACTGAGCAAAATATTCAACGTGTTTGATATTTTTTGGCTAGCGAGGAAAAAACCTCACCGTGTGCGGCGGGACTGAGTCATTTGACTCGCGTCATTTTGCTACAGAGCATGCGTAGAAATCACATGACGGCATTTCATGGCACGTCGCCGTGACGTGACGGTACGTCACCGTGGAAGTATACCGTCCAAAATCCTCCGCCGCACACGAGAGGTTTTTGACTGAGTCAAATGCCTCGAATGACATTTTGCTCAGCTAATTTCTCTCGTGTGCGGCGGGCTTAAGCAATGACGAAGTTCAAGATGGCCGACACGCACGTCACGATGCATTGCTACGCTGCATGCACTAGCGCTGCTGGCGATGCTGACACACCAGAATTTCGAACTGATTTTTGCCGCCTGTCTCGTATCAACTGAGGCTATCTACTGAACGACGATAATTGAGCATGCGCAAAATGTACAATTTTCGATCATTCTGTGACAGAAAAATATCCGCAGCTAGATCGGGCGTTTGCCCTTCAAACGACATGCGCCAAAATTGAAGTAGGCTTACTTGCCAGCCGATTAAGCTGCGTGGGCCTATTGGCGACCGAAGTGTAGGTGTAGATCCCGATATCAGCAGACATGGCAGAAACTTACCTAAATTTTCGCCCCTTGCAACAATCTGTACAGTCTCGATCTGGTACTCCTCCAGCAGGTCCACGTACCACCAAGGCTGGTAGGCAGCCTCATTCACAGCGCAAGAGTTGTCTCTCAACCTAATTGGACTCCGATTGCCGTCCACTGCTTTTGAAGCTATTGAGCCACGGTAAGTTGAAATTTGAAACGCCGGTTTGTTTAAGGCAATATTATCTGAAATTGCACGGGATATTCTTTTGCTTACAGCGTGCACGTTGTATTGTAAGCCGGCGCCGGTCACCCATCCACGTCGTGATCGCGCACTCCGTTGCTTAACTTCTAACTCTGCGGCCAATACGCCAACCACTAGGCCATAAACGAAATCCTCCATGGCCGGCGGATTAAGCCGTACATACTGTATCTGCAAGGGGTTTAACGCACCATCTCCCCCTTCGGAGAGAGATGACTCGTCCTCGAGTCTCTTAGCGCCACCCTCCGTCTCAATTCCTAACTACATGTACACTTTCAAGGTTCGACTTACACTCGTCCCCAGTGTTCAGTTGGCCATAGGTATAGACCCACTAAACACTGGCACGATTGGCGCCAAAAGTGAAGGATCATTCATAGACGGCGCTGTTTGACGAGGGATCCAATCGTAAGCCATCGTCAAAGGTTTAACCGACGCCGCCGTAACACACTTTCTGATTGGATAAGACATCTGTACAAAAGGTAATACTACTCGCGGCCGATCCCCAGCAGGGATTCCTCGAATAGGACAACTAACGCCGTCTGGTGGTGATACTTTGAGGATCGCATCACCAGAAGCCATTTCAGAGCGTGGGCAACGTGGGTAGTGGGAGGAGTTTAGGTTCCACTGGGAATTAGAAGGTCTGCCAGATGTAGGCCTACTGCACGCGCGCCGGCGGTTAAGTCTTGCAATACTGTAGTTGCAAGGGGTTCAATGCACACGTTGTTTTCTTGGGGCCGTCTCAAAATTGTTTTGATGCCAAAAAAGACGAAGTGACTTCGTCTGGGGAGGTTCTCGATTTGGGGAAGCCCACTTCATCTTTTTTGAAAAAATTGGCATCACTCTTCTTTACAGGAGAATGATTTTTTTATATTGCAGTCTTGAGAAAGGAACAAGGTTCTGGCTACACGGGCCTACTATGGACTGTATGAGTCAGAGCTATAAACGTCCCACTTGGGATGAAGCCAATGTCAAGTGCCCACTTCATCTTTTCAGGGGGAGGGGGTCAGGGAAAAATTGAAGTCACTTCGTCTTTTTGGCATCAATGTAATTTTGAGACGGCCCCTTACTGGCAAGATGGGTGCTAGCGAAACTTATCTACGCATCCGCCATTCACCTTCAACAAACCAAACGTGACCCTCAAGCCCTTGGACGAGAATTATGGACTCACCTTGCAGCTGGCCGCATACATGCTGACAAAGGAGTAGCAATGGTAAGACAATGAAGATATGACCTCTTAGTTCCATCGTCTCAAATCGAGAAGTTACGAACCGCGGTGAATACCTCCTGAAACCTCAATCCACCAAATATGCAAAAGGCATGTTGACTTCAAATGATTAACGGACCAAAAGGTCGCACCTTATCAGAAAAGTGAAGCTGTAATCTAATTTATTTTACCTTTAATAGCATTTAAATCACAGGTGAACCCTGGCTGAACCTCCCCTCATGAATTTTTGATAAAGACCAGTTATATTGGATCACGGCGTGGACAATTTACTCTGACAAGTCCATTACGTTATTAAAATGAAAGAGTTATAAATCTACAAGAACATAATTTTGTCACCAGAGAGTGGAAGTATACTTCCACTCCATTCATTGTTTATATATAAACAATGAATATAATCAATTACAATACTATAAAAAAATACAAAAAAAATATTCATTGGATGAATACACCAGACACAAAATGTTTCAGAAAAATTGAACTTAAAACAAACGAGTTGTTAAAAATTTCGGAACATGATTTAACCCTCGTATTCCCACGTGGAAAACCTCATCACTTCAACCTACAGTGAGGTTTTTGAGACCCGGCCATGTTTGTAAAGTCTGTACAAACGTAAAGGCTTGTCTACATCATCAATATTTTAAAAACATCTCTGCGACAAAACATTTTGAAAACTGTTTTAGAAATGTTGTGGCTTGTTTCGGGGTTGTTGTACACTCTTCAACTACAGGCTTGTCCACACATCAACATTTTCAAAACATTTCTAAAAACATTCAGTTGCAACAAATCTGCAACGCCCTTGTTTTGGGATTGTTGCACAGTGTGGACAGAACTTGCAACAATTCAAAACATTTTTAAAATGTTTTGGAAATGTTTTAAAAGAAATGTCATGTGAATTCTTCTGCAAACATTTTCAAAACATGATTGTTTTGAATTGTTGCATGTCTGTGTCTGTAAAAATGTCTTGACTCTCTATAGACTGGTCCCCTGTCGTATCGCTCCGTTCCTCCACCACTACTACGACAGGCCGCGTCCGCCATGTTTGCCTGTTTTCTGACACACGTATGCAAATGAGCAATAAAGACTTTCAACGTTGCGGGGAGTCTCTAAAAATAGATATGACTCATGGCGCGACCGTTGATGACGTTTGGCTGACCAATCACATGCCGAGTTGGCGTTCAAAATGCCTGTCGTAGTAGTGAAGCGAGAACTACGACAGGGGACCAGTCTAGACTCTCTATAGAAACCATCACCATACTATACCACCAAGTGAGAAGCCGAACGAGCTAGTGTATCTGACAGAATTCAGATGTCGTTTTGATAGCATCGTGGGCGTACTAGAAATGTTTCGCGATTTCTCCCAAAGAACAACCGAGAATTAAAGCCTAGGTCACAAATGCACCGGGATCCGTACGATTTTCCCCACCCAGCGGCTTGCTGCGGATTTTAGAGACTGAAACTCGGATCTAAGATGAATCATGCCGAAATCGCCTTAATAGATAGGCGGAAAGTAGGCTGGATCAAACTGGGCACCGTAGAAATTGGCCAAAATGTCTGTTTTTACTCGCCGTACGGGCCCCGGAGTGGATACTAGTATGTGACTGGGGCTTAAGCACGAAAATCCTAAGGGCCGATTTAATAGACGTTGGCTAAGCTGACCGTTGGTTCAAAAATAGATAGGCATGCGAAAAGTGCACAAGTAAATTTTCATCAAAAAGCCCTGTTTGGATGGATAGTAAGCACTGTACAGAGCTTAGAAAACGGGGCTTTTTGGTGAAAAATTTAGTTGTAACGTTACAAAATCTCACCACTGGTGAGATTTTGTAACATCATTTTTAGCAATGAGAGATTTTGTAACGTTACAAAATCTCTCCAGTGGTGAGATTTTGTAACATCACTTTTAGCAATGAGAGATTTTGTTACGTTACAAAATCTCTCCAGTGGTGAGATTTTGTAACATCACTTTTAGCAATGAGAGATTTTGTTACGTTACAAAATCTCTCCAGTGGTGAGATTTTGTAACGTTATTTTTAGCAATGAGACCTTGTTACGTTACAAAATCTCTCCAGTGGTGAGATTTTGTAACATCACTTTTAGCAATGAGAGATTTTGTAACGTTACAAAATCTCTCCAGTGGTGAGATTTTGTAACGTTCTTTTTAGCAATGAGACCTTGTTACGTTACAAAATCTCTCCAGTGGTGAGATTTTGTAACATCACTTTTAGCAATGAGAGATTTTGTAACGTTACAAAATCTCTCCAGTGGTGAGATTTTGTAACATTATTTTTAGCAATGAGACCTTGTTACGTTACAAAATCTCTCCAGTGGTGAGATTTTGTAACATCACTTTTAGCAATGAGAGATTTTGTAACGTTACAAAATCTCTCCAGTGGTGAGATTTTGTAACATTACTTTTAGCAATGAGAGACTTTGTTACGTTACAAAATCTCTCCAGTGGAGAGATTTTGTAACATTATTTTTAGCAATGAGAGATTTTGTAACGTTACAAAATCTCTCCAGTGGTGAGATTTTGTAACATCACTTTTAGCAATGAGATTTTGTAACGTTACAAAATCTCTCCAGTGGTGAGATTTTGTAACATCACTTTTAGCAATGAGAGATTTTGTAACGTTACAAAATCTCTCCAGTGGTGAGATTTTGTAACATTACTTTTAGCAATGAGAGACTTTGTTTCGTTACAAAATCTCTCCAGTGGTGAGATTTTGTAACATTATTTTTAGCAATGAAAGATTTTGTAACGTTACAAAATCTCTCCAGTGGTGAGATTTTGTAACATTACTTTTAGCAATGAGAGACTTTGTTACGTTACAAAATCTCTCCAGTGGTGAGATTTTGTAACATTACTTTTAACAATGAGAGACTTTGTTACGTTACAAAACACCTCCGGCACCCGCTTGCAACGACCGCCCTCGGCCCTGATCCCCAAAAATCCTGGATCCGCGCGTGGTGAGATATGTTATCTGCCTTTGACACTGTGCAGATTGCACTAAAAAGGCTTAAAAGCCTCCCATTATATAACGTAATAAACTTATTTCTACTTATTCGCTGCACACGGTCAGAAAAAGGAATATGTGTCTTGATATTGCAAAAAAAGAATATACGTTTGTAACTGTACGGCCTTCGATTTGATTTCTACTAAACGAATTGAGAGTGTCCACTTCCCCTTTAAGTTCAGGTGCTGGCGAACCTGTTGCATGTCGCCACGGAAACCAACGCGTCGCTCAGGAATGACAGCAACGCGACATACCTTCACCATAACAATGGAACAATCCATGATGGAAATATTTTCCAAGAGGAGCGCCCATTTTCTGAAGCTGGGGAGGTTACTTTTAGTTTTAATGTGGTGAGGTTTGTAGATTGATCGAGAATTTCTGGAGAAAAGTAACACCGGAGTACAACTCCACGGATTGGTTTCATAAAAAGGAGTCAGACGTAAGTGCCATTTTAAAATTTCTATGTCGTGCTTATGTTGTGGTTTCGTGTCGTCTGCTCGTCAGATGTCGTGTACAAATTCAATATGGATGTGGCTATTCTCTGTGGCCATACAATAGTCATAAGTTCTCGCAGTCGCGTTTTAGTACAATTGAAAATAGGTAGGTTTAGAAATCAAACTATAAACGTAAACTTTACGACAACGTTATTTTTCATACTACAAATTAACCAGATTTTATATTGCATTTTCGGTACAAAAATAACGTTGCCGTTAACGTTTACGTTCATCGTTTGATTTCTAAACCTGCCTAATGTCTTTATGTCTTTATCTTGTTTGTTGAATGTTCCAATCTTTTTTATATACCCTGGATCGAGAGTGCCAAATACGTTCTGTACAGACAATAATAGGGGGGGGGGGGGTATNCAAATCAAATAATAAACGTAAACTCGGGGACGTTATTTTTCCTACTACACATTAACTAGATTTTATATTGCATTTTCGGTACAAAAATAACGTTGTCGTTAACGTTAACGTTTACGTTTATCATTTGATTTCTTAACTAGGATCAGTCCATATTAAAGCCTGGTTTGGGCTTTTATTTTACGAATGCTATCGTACTGACCATACGTGAACTCCGGAGAACGTCGGAGTGCGCCGAAATATTCACAGGCTTGGCTCATATAAAGGCCTGACTAAGCTTGGTATTGTGAGGCGAGAAGGGCGGGACCCATGCATGATTAATTCTGACCAATACCCCTATTGTAATCAGCTATTCACAGGCTCGGCCCTTTAAGGCCTGACTGGCTTTTATGAATGGTATGACGTGGCGTGGGCGACGGACCTGCATATTGGTTTGTAACCTTTTAGAGACGAAGTTACAGTATACATGTACATGTATATTCAAATTTCTCAACGATTCCAATCCAGCGCGTGGTTTAACAAAATCTCGTCTCCGAGAGGTACTAAGTTTTAAGGGGTGGGGATACCGTTGCCAGCAGTTTTAGTGTTGGGTCCCTCAGTCATTTACCTACCACCTACCACCTCACAGCGATCAGCATACCCCGGGCTACATGTACATATACTTCTAAAGTACGTGTGATATTTCGCGAATATTGAGAAATTCCCTGGATTATTTACCTTGTTTCTAGCTTCGGCATTTAACATTTACAGTTTTTCAAAGGAATAAACACGACGATGTATGCATTTCGCTAGGATGAAAAAAAGAAGAATTTTCTTTGCAAAATCTAAAATGGTGGAATATAAACTTACCGATTAACTGCGAGCGGTGTATTTTTTATCCCCCCCCCCCTCGGAAATTTTTTGTCTGGCTCAACTGATCGCAGGGTCTGGAAACATAGACCCTTCATGTGATTGAATCCATCACACCTCCGATATTTTTCCGCTCGGAATTTAGTGATTCAACCAAAGACACGCGCGTAAATCCAAAGCATGTTTTGCACGTACTGATTTTGACTCCAAGCGGCAGGTCGATCCGGGTTCGAATCCCGGGCCATATGGGGTATGGGTTAATATTTTTCCTCCAATATCATTCCTGGCTCTTCAGTCCATCGCATGGGACAGTAAGCCGTGGTGCCTTGTACATGTACCTTGTGCCTTTACAAGGGCAAGTAAAAGACCCCATCCAAGTGAGGAACTTGAGTAGCTTGGGATGGCCAATAATGCTGAGGCTTGATCGGCCCTGATGGAAAAATTTCAAACACACAACACATTTTGGCTCACCATCGGGACTGCCATCTTCACTCGGCTCCGATCGGTATTAAACCCTGGGCCGATTTTGATGAAACATACGTCAATCTACTTGTCTTTCTTGCCGCTACAGCCATCATCACTGTCATTTTCCCGAAAAACGTGACAGAAAAAAGTTCTTTCACAAATCACAGTCCGTGTTTACGGCCGAAATGGCGGCCATTTTGAAATGACGCAATGCATCGTGCACGTGTAAACTTCACTGAACAGCATAGCGAAATGAAATGGGTTTTGAGAAAGGGATCCGTTATGCAGGCCTTACGCGAAAAATGAAGATAGCAGAAAGATACCGGCAAGAAAGACAAGTTAATTGATGTATGGTATGTTGAATTTGACCCAGCCGTTGCGGAGATATCGGCTGAAAACCTCGCGCCACTGGGATTTGGAATGAACTGTAAGTAACAATCGAATATACATGCAACATTTATTGGTACCCCGCAGGAATCTTCTACCGTGACAGAACCCCACCGACCCCGCGGGTATAAGATACATTATCAATCACTTCCAAAACATTGTATCAATTTTTCACCTGAACGGCTGTTTGGTAAAATAACACGTGATGGCTTTTCATCCCAGGGTTCAGGAATCTCGACGCCCTTCGGTGGCAACATGAAGCGCTTTCAACTGTAATATACCACCTCAGGGTCGGATCCAGGGGGGCGTAGCTCTACAGAGGTGTAGAGCACCGAGAGCGCGAAGCCGAAAGGGGGGTCTGGGGGGTCCTCCCCCAGAAAAATTTCACAATTTAAGTGCTTTTAGATGCATTTTCCTGGCATCTGAGAGCAAAAAACTCGAATTTTTATGTGATTGAAGTTTTCTTCCTAAAAAAAAATCACTGGTCTGCCAAAAATAGGGGGGGCGTACGCCCCCCACGNAAAAGTGCCATTGATTACCAATTGTTACCATTTGAATGCTGTTTTCGAACAGTGCATTTGTAATGCATTGATGCACTGTTCCATGACAACATTCAAATGGTACGGATATCCAACACAGAGCACAAAAAAGCGACACACAAAATGACAGTAAACATAATGTCGTCTCCAAATATTGCAAATTTTCGACCCCAACCGGTGTCTTCCTCAGGCACTTTTTTTTCTAGTAGAGATCCCAGAATTGTGCGGATGGCACAAGATTATCACTGATTACCATTTTGTGATTTCGAAGACAGCATTTGTAATAAATAGGAGCTGTCAGTCAGTTGACCAATAGGAGTCACTACGGCCCAATTCAGTGCCTAGCGGACCCATTCATGGTTGACTGAGCACCAATCAGGAGAATTTTCTATTGTATCGGTCCGCTAGAACTTTGCTGCCCTCTTTTGGCGATAAGGGCGGCTGACTGCTCCTACTGCTGCACTGTTCCGTAACACCATTCAAATGGTAAGAATGGTCATCATAGGTTTTTTATCATGATAAAACTGTGACGCCATTTCTATGCCATCTGGCAAACAAGGCACCAGTGGCGTCTCATCCATTTTGCATCAACGTAGGCCTATTCCATAAATAGGGGGGTTTAGAAATCAAACGATAAACGTAAACGTTAACGACAACGTTATTTTTGTACCGAAAATGTAATATAAAATCTGGTGAATGTATAGTATGAAAAATAACGTTGTCGTAAAGTTTACGTTTATCATTTGATTTCTAAACCTCCCTAATCACATGAACCTAACGATAGAAAATTTTCAAGTGTACAGGTTCAACTAACCTGTACATGTCTCACCGTTTCCAAGGTATCAGACAAATCGCCGCCAGTATACGTACCCGACGCCGCGACAGTTGCCCGGGTTCCTCATTTCGAACAAGCCTTCCATCATGTCTTATCTTTTTCGCAAGGAACTTAGGGACCATCTCAAAAATCCCTTGAAGCCAAAGAAGTGTAATTTTTTTCACTAGGGGGGAGGGGGTGGCTAACTTCATGGTCACCATTTCACTTCTTGAAAAACAATTGACTTCATGGAACTTCTAAAAAAATACAATTAGGCCTACATATTTCTTCAAAATAGAATAATAATGATAATACCAAGACTGCTCTGGATACTGTTCTTAAAGTCAGTCAAATTAAAACTGTGTTTTTAATCAACAAGCTGTTTAGTCCCTTTCTTCTTGTGAAGCCAATAGGAGCTGTCAGTGAGTTGACCAATAGGTGTCACTGCGGCCCAATTCAATGCATATAGCGGACCCAGTCATCGATCGAGCAGCAATCACGTAGATTTTCCTGTACATTGGTCCGCTAGAACTTTGCTGCCATCTGTTGGCAATATGCGCGGCTGACTGCTGAAATGCCGAAATTTCACTTCTGAGGGGGTCACGACAGAAGTGAAAAAAATTACACTTCTTTGGCTTCAAGGTATTTTTGAGACGGTCGCTTACAACCATTTTTCTCTTGCTACGTCCGTCTCTAAATGAAGCAAGCCTTTTGCTCTCCGCTCGCTGTCACACAATCCTCGTTTATTTCATTATTTCATTATCACCAATCATCTTAAGTGACAAGATGTCAGCCAATCTCTCCCAGATGCAATAGATCTCTGCAATATTAATACTTGACTCAAAGTAATACTGCTTGACAAGCCTGTCATAAGCAATGATGCTGACAGGTTCGCTGGAAGAAGCCCGTATTTTCCTGATTGCATCTAAGAAAAAAATGAAATGCATCTTAACCTTTAAAAGTGTAATAGTCGTTGTCATCAGCGATTGACAGCGAAAAACCAAACGGCCGATTTGTAGCCGTGTGTTCGTTGAGAAAGTAGAAAATGCTGGGGAAAATAGAGCACGGATATGTGTAGAACCGCAGTGGAACACCCCAAATTTAACGATTGTACCTCGGTTACGATGGACACGATGGGCTCGGCTCCCGATGAAAAATGAAGCCGTTATCTAAATCACTCGAGCCTTGGATTCTCATCACGTGACTTTCTCAGCTACGTGCGCATGCGTAGTGTGACATAGTTTCGAAGTAGGTCATAACACAACCTCGTCCCCATTGCTCAACTTTCACATCATTTACTACCACAGCTCAAGATACAGAAAAGCACAAAATTGACACACAAAATGATAATAAGCAAGAAGTCAATCTCCAGAGATTGACTTCTTGCTTATTATCATTTTACTACCACAGCAAGTGAATTTCTCAGCTAGGCCTATGTGCGCATGCGTACTGTGCCGCAATAGTTTCGAAGTAGCTCACAACACAACCTCGTCCCCATTGCTCTACTTTCACATCATTTACTACTACAGCAAGTGAATTTCTTAGCTATGTGCGCATGCGTAGTGTGCAACAATAGTTTCGAAGTAGGTCATAACACAACCTCGTCCCCATTGCTCTACTTTCACATCATTCACTACTATTACAAGCGAGTGACCTGAGCCTTTTTGTTTTGGTGAAATAAATGAGACCATCCAAAAGATACGCAATAGTCGGGAAAGAAGCTATCAAGTACATTTGTATCAACGTCAAACCGATTTGTACTTTCAATTCGTACCCTGCGAACAGATGACATAGGCTTGGCCATACACATTGCATTATACAACAGTAGGCCTGTTACCACGGGCTTGTCGGTTGGGTTGCTCATCCCCACTTCCATTTGATCGCCGATCTGTTACTCGACTATCGGTTCTGGAAAAAAATTCAACTTGATCTGAAGTGGGATAGGAAACTGAGAATTCTGACGCTGGAGCAGAATGGGTGAAAATCATTTTACGTGTAGTAAGGAACGTACTGCGTACTCAAGAGAGGGTTTATAATAAAGCAGGATTTTAGCTTAAGGGAATGCACTTCGGTGTATTTAAATCCCTCAACAAACTCTCATCAATTAATGGCATTCGTCTTTGATCTTCGCCAGGAAAGAACCAGGGGTGTAAAGGGGGATTTAGGTTGCACCAAGTTGCAAGTTGCTGCAACCTGCAGTCTACCTGTTGTGACATTTACACATAGCAACATCCAGCGTGATCTAGTTGCAGAAGTTCGCAACAAGTTGCCGATTTTGTCGACCTGAGCGCGCTTGCTTCTCCGAGCAACTGCCTGAACTCATGAGCGTGCTGTTCGAGGTAACTGCCAGTTGCTCCGAGTTCCTCTCAATCGCTGAAATGTCGACCTGCGCGTGGTAGTTTGGGTTTTTTTTTGAAGGATCCGTCGAGTTTTGTCGACCTGTAGGACTTTAGAGTACATCATTTAGTCACTCGAACGAGTCGATAAGCTCGCTCCAAGGCAGAGCCAGTGGTAATGCGTTAAGGTTGAAGGTTAAGCAGTGCGCGCAGACACCAAGCTATATGCAACTAATCACTAACGACAGACCCCATCGATCGGAAAATTGAGGTGTTGCTCGACAATGCGATGCCTGACATCGGGGAATGGTGCTGATAAAGCGATCAAGTGGTATCAGCTGGTGCCATGCTCAGTGCAGATGGCTTGCAACGAGACGGGTGCCTCCGGGATCTTGTTGTAAAGAGATTGTTCGTCCGTAAGAACCTGCTGCAATTTGAATTTTTATTTCGATAGGACCGCGGGCATTCCGTGGCGGCATAGGGAAAGATTGGTGTAACCATAGACACTCGTGCAGTAGAAGAAGACACCGAGTGACAGTTCGAATGCGGTTCGGGTATTCGGTTAAAAAAAGTTATGTTTGGGTCTGATATCAACAATGGTAGAGGTTCTCATCCGACTTTACACTTTAACCCCAGTCTATCCTAAAACCTTTCAGTAAAACTCAGATGAGCTGCTCATCCAGCGCTACAATCCGAGCATTTCCGACCGGTACCCATTTATAGGGCCTACACATGGGTGGAGAGAGGCCAAGGGGAAAGAGACTTGCCCAAAGTCTCACGCCCAGTGGGATTCGAACCCGGGACCCTCTGACCGCTCGTCGGAGGCCCCAACCACTACACCGCCGTGGCTCCTTGGTACAGGTGTGAGAGTAATCTTGTGCGAACAACTTCGAGTAGATCATGATTGTGCGAAACACCATTTGAAAAGAATGGTGGCTCCCGACAGAAAACGTCTAGTAGGTGCCAGCATTTGCATCTATAAAAATGCAGGGCAAGAGGTTCGAAGAAGAATTATAAAATTTTTTTTTTGATTAGATTGTACATCCATGTTGAGGCATCTTGACTATCAAGATCTTCGGTCACTAAGCCCTTCGATTCCGATTGAGCGAGGGTAGGGGTGATTGGAACGGTTGTCGGGACAAGACGGGTGAAGGACGTATCTCAGGACAAGTTCCAGAACATCTTGTCCCAGTCAAAATACGTCATTTTATATTCGCAAATAGGACAAGGCGTTGCCCAAATCGTTTGGACAAACCATCAGAAATTGACATAAATTGATCAAATTAATGCAAATATATTCAGAATAAATCATTCGTTTGTCTGGTTAGCGTCATCCGCATTGTCAGATTTCGTTTCGTCTGACAAGTTCCTGTTTTCGTTGGTGGGTTGCTAAGACGTAAACCTGGATCATCATTTCCTTTTGCGCCTGCAACTACAGCAACTCTCTGAACAGGGCGCATTTCCTGAAATTTCGTCGCCGCGGCGGTCCATTAACCTGCCTTTCTTTGATCACGTCGAATATAGTATCCAGCAATCATATCAGATTTATATTAGGAAGCAGGTCTATGCATAATTCAAATGTGGACAACACACTCGGTAGACATCCGATCCTGGGCGCTGCCTTTACCGAACACCAAGCAAAACAGGTCGATACGGAGGCTGAAAATAAGCATTCATAACATTATTAATAGAATGTAATGAAGAGAGCCGGCTTAGAGGACAACGAATAAATCATGTTCAGTTCTCTCCTCAGTCTCAAAGAAAAAAACGTTATTATGCCATGCATTCTTATCGGATGCACTTTTGATAAAAATCTGGAGATGATTAAGCCATTAGTTCAGGAATTATTGCGGACTTTGTGTTTTTGATTTTGGCCACCTGGTGGCCAAACTAGTAAGCAGAGTGCACCGAACGTGGTGGCTGAAGTCATGGGGTACTTTTGTGTACGAAGTTTGGTGTCAATAGCTTTGATAAAAATCTGGAGATGATTAGGCCATTAGTTCAGGAATAATTGCGGATTTCGTCTTTTGATTTTGGCCACCTGGTGGCCAAACTAGTAATCAGATCGCACCAACGTGGTGGCTGAAATCATTTGACCTCTCGGGGTACTTTTGTATACCAAGTGGTTTCAATAGCCCAGGCGGTTACAAGACATCCCCTGCTAACGGACGGCCACTCCAAGACGACGGATACCGCGACATAGTAAGAGCTCACCAGGTGACCTAAAAATGTAAAACCTGGGGGAATGTTTGAAGTTCCTCACGCTCAAAATTATCCCTCCGTCTACAGTATTATGAATTTAATCGCGTATAGCTAGCTATACGTCTGCATAATGATCGACTGGCTCGGCTGAAATATCCAGCGCATATTAACCCCAACCGTTATCTAATCCATCACTTAACGAACGCTTAACCTAATGATTAAAACTGGCAAGGAAACCGTGAGGAGTATTATCAAATGAGAGATGTGCCGCATCCATCAATGACAATGGCGCAGCCACTTAGAGTAAATAGCTAATCTGCCATTTAGGATAATTGACATAAACATCCCTTATTATGGCACTCACTGTAAGGGTGTAAGGAAAGACGCCCCCGTAGTTTAAGCATTTCTCTTTTAGCAAATTTTCTTAATTGCAATGGCAAAAAATGTTGGATGAAGACGAAGTGAGATGGGGTTCTCGTGCTGTGGTGTGCAATCTCGCGGTATGATGACGTCAGGATCTCAGACGGGATGGAGCCGGGGATAAATCCCGCATATATCTATGGGAGCGATATTCCGAACGGGAATAGGCCTACACTCCTTGCGCAGTGTCTTCTCACTCATACCTGCCGTTCACAGACACTGCTTACAATATGATGTAGTCAGCGGCCAATCAGCTCCGGCGTTGCTCCGTGTTTCGGCCTGCTGTTTACAAGATGGCTGTTGTGATCTTTTGATCATAACTTTGCTGAAAATCTCTCTCACCGTTATCCACTTCTTAAGCGATGTTTCAAAACCAAAAAGCACGACACTGAACACTAAAACACTACGCTAAACAGTGAAAAGTGCAAAGTGACATTACACTGCTGGACACTTGGGGCTGCCATTGCTGTTGTAGACTAGTCGTGCTGCGTCATAATGCAACAGTCCCATATAAAATGCTTTAAGGGCCTGTCACACTGAAGTAGTTCTCAAAACGCCCTGCCCCGTCCTAAAAAATCGTAAAACGGGCTAGAACGTGTAACCCTTGGTCAAATAATGCTTCGATGTTCTGGAGCACCCTTCCCGCCCGTGAAGTTCGTAAAAAGTTGCCACTGTCCGCTCCCCGTTCGCACACAGTTTGAGCCCGTTCGGCAACATTTTCCAAAACGTACTGAGAACTAGCTCAGTGTGATTGGGGTATTAGGACGAGTGACCAGTCTGCCGCGGTTGTCAAGGACGCCAGCGAACCAATCAGAAAATGTTTCATGTATTTCGTTAGTTCTAGCGGTAAATCGGCGGGAATCTGGCTATTGTAAGCAGTGTCTGTGAACGGGAGGTATGAGTGAGAAGACACTGCGCAAGAAGTGTAAACGGGAAGGGCAAGTTTGTTAGACAAAGTTTGAGTCATTAAACTGGTTTTAAAGGTTTTCTAGAACAGTCCTATTCTTCACGAAACTTTGCTGCATGGGAGTGCTCCGACGAAAAAATAACTGCCGATTTCAAAACCAATACGTGCACTGAAAAACTGATTACTGCTGATATCAATGGTTCTTGAACGCAGAAATGCCGCAGGCACTGATCGTTATTTGTATTAAGACTCGGGTTCGGATTGCGCGTGGGTGGCGAAGATGGAAATATGCACAAAACAGTTCATTGGCGACGACGAAATAGATCAATGAGGTAAACATGTTCTAAAATTAATATTTCATGAACAAATAAGAGTATGTCTAAATATACTGTGCTTTTTAACGTGGGACAACTTCGACACGCTTTGACACGAAAACACACAAGGTGGGGCAGGGGGGAGGTACTGCCACTCCAAGTTCAACACAACAGACTTGGTACTGTAATTTCGTCTCTAAAGATCACATGCCCGGTGTAACGTTTTTCAGTGAGGCCCGTGTGCCGTGTGCCGTGTGCCGTGTGCCGTGTACCGTGTAACGTTTTTCAGTGTGGCAATTTTTCTGTGTGATTCCCATTGTTCGGAACACTCTGGGACACGGACTTTTTCTGTGTGTCGCCCATTGCCAAGTCGCCGCTTATTCCGTCAATCTATTGTAATGTCACACTGGCACAATGGTGTGACAATGGATTAACGGAATTAACGGATTAACCGAATGAGCGACAGTCACACACAGAGAAACAGTGAATCTGTTTCCCAGCGTGTTCCGAACAATGGGAATCACACAGACAAATGGCCACACTAAAAAACGTTTCGCCTGTCTGCAACAGCTCTGTCAATCATGCATGCAGGGTCAATTTGAGTCTGAGTTCGGCAAGCCTACTCATAGGTTATTCAGAGGTTTGGCCCAGATTCAAGCCAAAGCCTGGTTGGGTTTATGAATGGTAGTGTGGCTTGGGATGGGAGACCCTTGATCAACTCTCAGTTCGCTTGCTTCGTTATCATAAGGCCAAGAACCCATATCTCCACACGCTTTTGATTTGTCCACGTTCGTCACAGCCGATGATCACCGAACGCTCCAAAACCATTTTACTGTCGTCGCAGACGGCTGACTGTTTGAACAAATCGATCAATATAAATTGTATCAAATTGAATTTTTGCAAAATGAACATCATTTATTGACCCATATTGACATTAAAAATACGTATCGATTAGAAAATGTTATGACTGAGGACATTAGTAGTGGAAACTTTGTCGTGATTCAGGGGGATGCATAAAACATCTTGGGCCGTATGCACCAAACGAAAGATTATCTTGAACTCAGGTTGAGCCACAACTTTTCAATTGTTCAGGTTTGCCAGGGCATGATGTGACAATGGAAAAGTTGTGGCTCAACCTGAGTTCAAGATAATATTCGTTTGGTGCAAACGTAAAATTTCCCTTAAGGCTGGGGGCTACCTATGCCGACTTTATTGACGCTCTTTGAAAACAAGCGTCCTAACATATTCATGACAAAAAGTAACAAACTGATGTTAACGAAATGTTTTAGCTACAACCTTTAGGCTTCCGTTCTGTGAAAGAATTGTTCATTTTGACTAATTACGATGGAGTTAATTAAGTTATAACAGGTTGTCAAAATTTGAGTTCGCAAACAATTTTGCAGACTTGGGATGCGACACATCAGTTTCCCACATAGTCTGTAAGGTACAGGCCTGATGCCTGCAGGGCGTAACGATCCGTTTTTTACGAAAGTACTTTCCGTTTAATTGGTATAAACTAATTAATGCCAAAAAAGGGCTCTATTTACAGTTTTTGAAATATTTCATATTCCCGACCAACTATTCAAAAAAGGCGATCGTGTTGCCCTAGAATGCACATATGGCAATAACATCCAAAAGAAATTTTTCAAATATATGCGTCCACAAATGAGAAAACTTGTTTTGCAAATTTGAAAAATTCCATACCACTCGCCAGTTACTTCTTTGTTATGTAGATTTGCATAATTCGCGCCATTTGAGTAAACTCTGTTCGGCCACTTGTGACCAAAGCACCAGTGACAGAGCTGAACAATACCCGCAGTGGACACAAAAGATTTAGGGTCGGCACGTACACTGAAGATTGGTTTTCGAAAACAGTATACCAGGGTGAGCGGATTTAATCTGAATGTGAATGACTGGTCGCACAAAGGCCAGTTCCGTGGATTGCCACTAGGGAATGAGCTCAGCTATAGGTAGCCCCCAACCTTAAACTACTGTTCCAAACAAAAGATAAGGGAAATTTTACACTACGGGGCCGTATGCACCAAACGAAGATTATCTTGAACTCAGGTTGAGCCACATCTTTTCAATTGTTCAGGTTTACCAGGGCATGATGTGACAATGGAAACGTTGTGCCTCAACCTGAGTTCAAGATAATCTTTGTGTATACGGCCCACGATGTTTTATGCATACGGCCCCTAATTCTTACCACTGATAGCAGACGACGAAGAAAACAACCTCTACCACTCCACTGCCTTCCCAGGCGTTACATGGAGGCCTACTGTCCCTAGACATGTTAGATGTTGTACACAGGCCCTGGCTGTCCCTAGACATGTTAGATGTTGTACACAGGCCCTGGCTAAGCCAGTTGACATTTGGAATTCTGTGGAATTTTCAACTTCTTCTCTCACACGCCGTGTTGTCATAGTAACCTATTTTGCCAAGTTTTACCATCAGTCAATTGATGCCTGTCACCCCAGGTTATCAATTAGTGAAACGAGCTGAATTACCTCACACCCACGCCGGGGACGACGATTACTTTCTCTTGGGGATCGTCGCGGAAAGATTTGTGTGTTCAATACAGGTTTCAAGCAGGGGACATTATTTAGGCCTCGCTTATTACAGGGAGGCCTCGCCCATACCGTCTCCCTGTGCTGGCTGTACAACAGAAGCAGTCAGCCGCGCGTATTGCCAAAAGATGGCAGCAAAGTTTTAGCGGGCCAATACACAGGAAAATCCACGTGATTGGTGCTCGGTCAAGAATGACTGGGTCCGCTCTCATTCTACGTTGTGAGATACTTTTTCGATGTTTCACTTCTGACGAGACGAAAAGTATCTCTACTGTATGAAGAATACCGCCATCTTGGATAATGCGAATATGAGAGGTTGTTACCGCTCCCCCACCCCTCCACCCCTCCACCCCTCCCCTCACGCAGACAAAAGACTCTGTCATCTCTTCAAAAATATACGTACGCTGCACTCTGAAGCCTGCTTTCCCCTGATCAACAATTGGCCGGGTTTCCGTCATATCAGAGAGCCTCTGGCATTATGTTGTGAAAGCACCTGGCGACTGAGTGCGATCAAATTGGTTGATATGGAGACAAGCTTGCCTTTGAAGCGAACGGGTGAACCCAGGAGAGGAAATGTAAGGCCAGATCGATTTTTCGTCAGATTCCTTCGAGTTGTGGAATACCGTGAGGAACAGGGTGTATTTTTCCTCGTCATTTATCAACATTTGCCATTGGCGACTTTCATTCCCTTCGGTCCGATCGCCACAGCTGCGTTTATGATAATTTGGAACCGGTGTAATGCGCCACAGTGTTCTCCTTTCTCAGTGTCTCCCCTCTTTGGATGGCCAACCTTATGCAACGGAATAAGTGACATATTTCGCTGTGTCCCCCTATGGGGAACGGGAGGAACTAACGTCACGACGTGGCGCTGTGAGCGGTGCGACCGAAGTTTCTTTTTTCTAACGTTATACATGTATTTCCATTTGTTTCTGGCGTGAAAACAACCCTTTTGTTTCGGTCGCCTGGTATTAAAATTTACATCACCTTGTAGCAGATGAAAATTTCTGCATTTTTCGGTGCTTTTTTCCTTAAAATGAAGAGATAGGATGACGATAATGACGTCTTTATCAGAATCACCCAAACTACAGTTTGAATGACATAACTCGGCGAAATTGCTTAGAAATGGTGCAAATGAATAAAAGTTGCCTCCACCAACGTCTAGACTCGGATATCATGCAACCTTGAAACAAAGAGAAGAAAAGCACAAAAATTGACACACAATATATGATAAATAAAAAGGCAATTTCCAGAGTGTTTGCGAATTTTCGACCCCAACCGGGGTCTTCTTCAGGCTGGAACTTTACAATCCGAAACTCTAGAACAGTCTGAGCTGAAACCCAAATGTAGATTAGAAGTAGATTGCTGTCACGTCCAGCCTGAAGAAGACCCCGGTTGGGGTCGAAAATTCGCAAACACTCTGGAAATTGCCTTTTTATTTATCATGCAACCTTGAAAGCAGTCTATTGTGGAAATCACTTTGCTTTGCCTTCGCTGGACGAAGCGATGAAATAGAAGCCGTATGAAATGTGTGGGAGTGCGGACCGGTGTTTGGAGGCAAGAAAACAAGGCGGGATTCAGGAAACATTGCCTACTGGCAGATGTTGTGTTGACTTTGACATTTAAACTGGCTTTAAACTTGTCGCTTTCAGAAAACGTGTCGCTATTTGACGTCGCCGGTCTGACGATTTTAGGGAGGTTTCGCAAGCGCCCGGTTAGGCCCTACGACGACGTTTATCTATTGTGTGAAGTATACTCAAACAATAGATAAACGTCGTCGTATGGCCTAACCGGGCGCTTGCGAAACCTCACTTTTGTGATTGGAATAACTGCTTCTCCTGAATGATAGCCCTACTGATTCAATGTGTCTATGGTGACAGCCATGACAGGTCATCTAATGTAATAAAACCGAAAACTCCCCGTCTTTCTTTCGTTGGACAATGAGCCAAACAGTTTCCCAACATTCAGAAACGGATTAGGCTAGGATAGCAGGTTTTACAAATCTGGATGGACAATCTAAATATCCCCGACAACATTCCGCCCATCCCTGTACCTTCCCCAATTTATACATGAGCAGTCTAGCCTAGTAGGGATTTCAACTTGACACTCCCGACAGTCTTCTTCTCAGGAACGTCTGTCTGCCGTCTACATACATGGAAATTCCATTGAATGTACTCTCCGGAAGACTACTATGTAACTTCAGAAAACCATCCTGAGAGGTTCTTGTCTAGGCTCACTACCTTCGTCCCATGCGGAGGCAGCTCTAGGAGGTGCTCTAGTTCGAATTGTAAACATTACGGTTTGTATATTTACATGGTTGATTATAATAGTTATTTTTCCTCGGACAGGTGGCAGCACCGTGTATACCAAAATACTAATGTTGTCTATTTTTATATCTATCTTGATAAATATTCTTGTAACTAAAATATATTTATGATTTTACGCTCAAAAACAAACAAAAAGTTGTGAAAGGCGAGATTTAATTCGATTTTATCTGATTTGTTAGTATCAAAGTTGACAATAGGTGGCACACCGTAATGTTTACAATTCGAACTAGAGCACCTTTAAGAACCACTGATTACCTCAGGATGCAACAAACGGTTTAAACTATTCTCTGCATGACTTTTTCATCTTATTCGTCTAGGGCTACAACCTAACAGTTTGGTCCCTTGGTAGTGATAGGCCTAGGCCTACATCACCTTGGCCTAGGTTGATTTTCTATTGTCTGCGTAGGGCACATTACATAAAAGTATATAAGTACGGTATACGGACACGCTGGCGAACAAAGGTTTCATGGTAATGAACCCTTTATTAGGCAATTGTTCGCCAGCGTGTCCGTATACCGTATACCTCTATGTAAACCCTTCAGCCCTGGAGGTTTCTACATGTATGTTGCCATGTACACGTACACTGTAACATGTTCATAAGATACGTCCTATGGTGATGGAAGAATTTTCATACCTGTTGCACTGTTCAAGTACATGATACCCACAATTGACAGTGTTTTCGATCAATAATCCTCACTACAATAATATCAAACATGAGCTTTACTTTGAAACACCATAGTTTCCTCATTCATGCAGAAAACGGCATTGACCATACATCAGTGATCATCCATCCTCCCACAACAGGGGTTTTTACCTCGCTCACGCACTGTTTGTGTGAGTGGATGAAGAGGAGCGAGGTGAAACCCCTGCTGTCGGAGGATGTTATGTCTGTGTTGGCTGCCTCTGTCTTTGATGATGGTTCGCTCACACTGTTTTGATGTTTTTGTTTACAAGTCGGCTTTCATATACGACTTTCATAGAATGTGCCAGGTGTAAGAGTTAAGAATGTCCCCCTGTAAAAAGTGTCCGCTTCTATTGTTCAATGACGGATTAAGGTGCATGGCTATAGAAACCAATCGCCAGAGATTATAATGTAACAATAGGGTCTTTTGTTCCTGGGGCAGTTTTTCCTTGGGACTCTTTCCTTTCACACCTGGTCACGAATCATTTCACTGACAATGGCTGATATTCATAAAAGCTAGCAAATGCTTTTACTTCAAGATCTGTAGTACATTTACATTAGACGTTGCTGTGAAAATCTTAAGTAAACGCATTTGCTAACTTTTATGAATACCAGCCATTGTCCTTTCGAACTGCACCAATGCCCTTTCCTATTCTCCACCTGTGGCATTGGCAGGCAAGTTCGAGGTCTATTCTAAAAATAAGAAGTTTTTCAATTTTTTGACATTCTCGCCGACGCCTATAAACCTTTCCAACTAAGATGGTGGCCTACTAGTTCTCCCACATGACGTCATGGCCATTCATTGTCCAAGCATGATATAACACTACCAAACACATCCTCTCACACAACCTATACTTTTTTGCCCATGGTCCGCTTGACCGGTTCTGACGTCATATGGGAAAACTAATGACCGCATCTTTGTTGGAAAGGTCTATTCTGAATAAGGTGTTCTTCAGTTCTGGAATTCAACAGCTCTGTTCATTTCTCTCCACCAAATTTGTCAATATATTTTACTCTTCTCCAGTCGTTCACTCGTTCTCAACCCGTGTCACCGATAGACCAGGCCAAGCCCATGTCTATTCTCAACTAAGATTCAACCCACTGACGCGTTTCACGCCCTCGACTAAGTGCGGCGTTCAGAGTGTGAAAACGCGTCAGTGTGTTCACACGTTAACACATTTTACTGACATTTCACCAAAATCATCTGTCCTTTCCTATTTCTTCAGCAGTGGCATGGATTCGTAACCAGAAAGCCGAGGCAAAAACTTCAAGGAAAAGAAAGAGCAATGCTGGATAGGTTGGATATTCTGACCAGTTGTTGGTAAGTTCTGCTTCTCGTCATCGGCATCCAGGGTTTAAAGCTGAACTGCATGACAGACACCGCAGCGCCGCGGCACGGTGATCTACAGAAATGCAAAGTAGGCCTACCTTGCGACACAGGGCACCTGGGCCTTATTCACGAAGCTCTCGTTACTTACGGGAATTCGTAAAACGCGAACGCCAACCCGATTGTTCGATGCCACGAAGAGAGCACCAAACAAAAAGCATACGGACGTTCGCGCTGGTGTTTCGGGGGCTTTGCGAAAACTCTATATTGTCCATTTGCGCCCAACCTATTATCAGCATGACAAAGGATTTGCGCAATACCCTTAAAGTTACGGGAGGCTGCGGTGTAGAGTTTTCGCAAAACCCCCGAAACGCCAACGCGAACGCCAAACCCATTGTTCGATGCCACGAAGAGAGCACCGAACAATAGGACAGACTTTCGCGTCGGCGTTTGGGGGGCTTTGCGAAAACTCTCTAATAAGATCCCTATCTCTCTGTGTACCGATTCCACCATGTACTGAGCTCTCCATGTACCGATCCTTCATTCTCCCCAAGAGCAATGCGCAACAACCAGTTCAGCCAGCTCTGTCATAAACAGACATCCTGCAGATATAAATGTTCCCGATCGATTGATCAACCTTCGGTATGTTCTCGTGTATTCTTCCCTCATCATTACCTGCAGAGGAGAGTTAGTTATTTATCAGGTGCAAATCAAAGGGTGGGGTACCTGACAAACAAACGCCCCCCCCCCCTTCCTTTTTTGTATCAGCCTGACATTTTGACAGTGGAGATTACATTATGATAGAGCTTTCGCAAAGCCCCCAAAACGCCAACGCGAACGTCTATCCTTTAGTTCGGTGCGCTCTTCGTGGCATCGAACAATGGGTTGTGGCGTTCGCGTTGGCGTTTTGGGGCTTTGCGAAAAGTCCCTAGTAGGGAGTTTTCTCAAAGCCCCCGAAACACAAACGCGAACGTCTATCCTTTTGTTCAGTGCTCTCTTCGTGGCATCGAACAATGGATTGTGGCGTTGGCGTTTTGGGGCTTTGCGAAAACTCCGTATGTATTCGAAAAGTCCCCCGAAACGCCAACGCGAAGAACGCCAATCGCAGCGTTCGATGCCACGAAGATAGGAACAACAGGTTGACGTTTGGTTTGGCGTTTCAGGGGCTTTGGCATAGAAGTATACGGTATACGAAAACGCCGGATAACAATGGCTTCACGGTCGTGAATCCATTTGAAGCCTTTGTTAAGGCTTCCTTTACATCGAAGTGTACGGTATACGAAAACGCCGGTTTAGAATGGCTTCACGGTGGTGAATCCTCGGAATGCCTTTGTTAACCGGCGTTTTCGTATACCGAATACTGCTATGTAAGGGAAGCCTAACCGGCGTTTTCGTATACCGTATACTTCTATGTAAAGGAAGCCTTTGGGAAAACTCTGTGGACTAATATCTTCGATTTTCCATATGAGAAAGATTTACATATTGGTATTGTCTTGTGAGTACAGCATGTAGTATGCTGGACATCAGACAATGGAGAGGTCAAAAACTTTTGCATCATCACAAAATAAGCAGATGTTAATATTTTGAGCTTTCTACATGTAGGCAGACAAAGCTTGTTCGATTTTCCATGAGAAAGCTTTTTCATTGGTATTGCCTTGTGAATATAATACTGGATTTACCAGAGAGAGGTCAAAGCCTTTCGCATAATATCACAAAGTAGGTTAATTTTCAGCATTCTTAGCAGTCAAAGCTACTGTTCATTCCCTTCCACATTCTATTCTTTTCCTATAATAAATGCATTGTACCAATAATGGCCACAGAAATCTCTTTCCATTATGTTCCACAATGACGTCAGTTCTGTCAATTTCAGTATGTTTGTCGGTGAAAAGGGAATTTCACTGATTTCCTTGATTAATTTCAGCCAGTTTGTCCGATTTCCTAAGGTTGAGTTTACATAGAGGTATACGGTGTACTGACACGCCGGCGAACATAGTTTCATGGTCATGAACCCTTTGTTAGATCTTTGTTTGCCAGCGTGTCCGTGTGTCGTGTACCTCTATGTACATTTTTCATAGAGGTATACGGTATACGGGCACGCTGCAAACAAAGATCTCATGGTCATGAACCCTTCATTAGGCCATTGTTTGCCAGCGTGTCCGTATACCGTATACCTCTATGTAAACCCGGCCTAAGCTATCTTATATTTCGTACGTTGCTTAATTTGAGACGCCAACTTGATCGAATTCTGCATACCGCTTTGCGCTTCAAAAAGCACCCACTTCTCCAACCAGAATTCTTCACCCCCCCCCCCCAAAAAAAGTTGTTCATACCTTTCATCATATATATGCACCTTGTAAACCAAATCGGGGCTACAGGAAACAAGGAGAAATGGCAAACACCCCCATACCTATTACCAGAGGCGTAATAAATTGTCATATCCCACGCCAGCTAATATCTTATTGACATGCACGAGCATGTCGAACGACATATGACCGATCATTTGACCCTTGGTTGTCCTATCAGACAAAAGTTAATGAGCACAGTCGAGTTGATTTATGTTGGGGAAGACCTTTGGTTTCGAACCCATGATCAGATTCACGAGCTATTCTGCATGGTTCGAAAACAGGATGCTTTTAAAGCCCAATCTCGCTAGCCCAGAGGCACGGCGTCCCGTGTTTTCGGTTTGCTCCACTTGTCGGTATAAGGCTGCAATCACATAGAGCTACACGCTACACGGACACGCCGGTTAACAATGCCTTCACGGTCGCGAAGCCTTTGTTAACAGGCGTGTACGTGTAGCGTGTAGCTCTATGTGATTGCAGCCTAATGGGAACCCGCCATACGTTCATGAGAGTTATCCGAGCCGTCGATTCGTATTTTTGTTCGAACACAAGTCAAGAAAGCCAGGTGAAAGTGGCATGCTGCGATGATTGATGATCTACTATGACCATAACAGTTTTTTTCATTATCTAACTGTTGCTAACAAACTTTCTCAACTCTTGTTTGAACAAAACACTGAATTGACGGCTAGGGTAGCTCTGGTGAAGGCATGGCGGGAAGGCCTGCAGGCGGTCATAAAACTTGACGGGCCGTATTTACGAAATCGCGATTAGGCCAACACGCGTGTAAATTCATAGTTATTTAGGTTAAGGGCCTAGAAAACTATTGTGTTGCTACCTTGTACGCTGCTTAATCGGCAGCGTTTACTCACTGGATAACCACACGCGGTTTGCGTGTTTTTTCCTGCGTTTGCGTGCAGGAGGATCGAAGAAAAGAGTTGAATGACTCTAAACAAGGCCTGTAGGTTGTTCAATTTTTTCTTTTGTCCTCCTGCAGCTAGACAACGAAACTATGCCGGCGAACGTGAGCACTTTCTGAATAGAATACAGTGTGGCTTTAAACTTAATGGGCCAAATTCATAAAGGAATTTATGAATTTGGCCGCGGGTGATCCACTGACTTGACGACGAGTTTACGATCAGTTGGCGACTTGTTCACGACGGCAGTCGTCAACAAGTCGTCAACTCGTCGTCAACTAGTCGCAAACTGATCGTAAAGAAATGACGTGACATTGAAGCTGATCCACCGAAAAAATACGTACTGCTACAGAGCAAACTTTACGACGAGTTGACGACTAGTTTGCGACCAAATCAAACATGTTTGATCTCGTCGTAAACTCGTCGCAAACTAGTCGTCAACAAATTTCAGTCGTGAACGAGTCGCAAACCCGTCGTGAACGAATCGTGAATGCTGATCCACCTGCCACGATTTTTCGTCGTCAACTAGTCGCAAACCCGTCGTGNTCAATTTCAAGGCGGCGGGCGGAAAAAATATAAAAATAAAATTTTATTTTTATTCTATTTGGTGTATTTTGCAGAGCGGAGGGCCCGAGGACAGGCTGAAAATAAATATTTATTTTTATTTTTTTTCTTGACGTTTTCCGAGCGGCTGGCCCGAGGACCAAGGTATAAAAAAATGATTGCCTAAGCACTTTCTGAATAGAATACAGTGTGGCTTTAAAACGTAATGGGCCAAATTCATAAAGGAATTTATGAATTTGGCCCTTAGACTTCAGACACTATCATTAGTGTCTGAGGTCCATTTGATTCTTGTAACTGCTAGAAGTCTCTCTTCCTTGAGCACTCGTGCAGTTCATGTTCAAGTTTTCAAAAGAGCTTGAATTGAATCGAAATAAGGTATAGTATTTTGTCATGACGTCCATCAAGTGGGATTAATCTTGAACTGGAGCTTTCGCAACCCATCCTCCCACAGCAGGGCTTTGGTCTCGCTCCTCTACATATTCGTGTGAGTGAACGAGGAGGAGCGAGGTAAAAACCTCTGCTGTGGGAGAATGTCACAGTCCTACAACTGAAATACATTGACCTTTACCTAAGTTGTGCTAATTACATTCAAAGAGGAAATTACCTGAAATTGCCAGTTTAGGGCAACTAAACATTCAATTTATAAAAGAGGGTGCCTGTGGCGATCAAATAAGGGATGCAAATCAGGGACAGGAGTGGAATAATGTTACATCCACCCACGTCATCCACTTTACTAATGTAAGCCACGTACGGCAACAAAAGCTACAAAGAGATGGGGAAAAATAACAAAAAAAGGGTAGTACGTTGGCTGTCTTTTTGTGTGAGCATTGAACGTCGTAAAACCTTAAGGGTCAAAGCGTTACTTTTGCCCTTAATTTCATCACTACGCTAAGATGTCATGGTAACGACCAGGTTGGCATGGAAACGCATTCAATGCTTTCTAACGATCTCTACCCACAATGCAGTTTGGCTTTTCAGCCGTCACGTACGGCATTAAAAAGCTAATGTCTTGGCTATTGAGCGAGGATGTTGAATATGATCACGAATGCGGGGGGGGGGGTGAGGGTTTCATAATTGAAGGAATGCCAGGAGGCGGATTAACCCTTTTTGTTAAATGATGAAACAAAGTTTGAAAAATTTGCATTGGTGGGAAATAGATACAGTATACCCATTTGTTCAAAAGTGGTAATTGGTTTTTCGCGCACGCACTCATAAACAGCTCAAACCTGTGACGTTGTTAATTTAGAGCCAGCTGGAAGTGTCGTTTCATTTAAAGGATATCTGTTGCCATTGGTTTCCATTGCTTTTACACCACTCGTGAACTTGTCAAACTTTTTACTCAATCATTTGTTGCAGAGATTAGCTTGCATTGGCATCAAGTTTATAATTAATACAGGTGCAGAAATCTAGCATCAGGTGGTGAGGTGAGTACATGCGGGAACTGCATTAGCTAAGAAACAAAAAATTACGGGCGAAGATAGGTGATGTCATTTCATTTCCAACTCTCCTCTGCTGCTTATAAATCGTACAATACAAAATGCATCCATCTCCAAGCGCTGTTCCTTGCTCTAAAATTCAACACCCATTTCCCACCACTGTTCCTTTTCCACGCTCTACAATACACCCATTTCCCCATACTTCCCTTTTCCGCGTGCTCTACAATACACCCATTTCCCAACACTTTTCCTTTTCCATGCTCTTCAATACGTACTTCACCCATTTCCCAACACTGTTCATTTTCCATGCTCTACAATACTTCCATTTCCCAACACTTTCCATTTCCCATGCTCTACATACACCCATTTTCCAACACTTTTCCTTTCCCATGCTCTACATACACCCATTTTCCAACACTTTTCCTTTCCCATGCCCAACATAGGCCTACACCCATTTTCCAACACTGTTCCTTTTCCTGCCCTGCATACACCCATTTCCCAACACTTTTCCTTTTCCATGCCCTACATACACCCAACACTGTTCCTTTTCTATCTCTATCGAACTAATGCCTCTGAAAGCAACAGCTGAGGGCAAAAAAGTAAATCTTTTGGTATCTATACATTTTTCCTCTGCAGACATTCGGTATTCACCTGTGGCAGAAAATTCTCCTACCTTTTGACTTCCCTGGATGACTTCAAAGTGTCTTGACACACTAGGCCACTTTGTGATAATTTTTTGGATTTCTGTGACATGACTGATGAACTGTTGGCTTCTCTACTGGCACATCCTGCGTGTCGGAAGAGTATTAAGAAAAGATAAAATCTCACCCCGTTTCTTTTTTCGAGAACCTTGTGTAGGCAACCCGCCGACACTGTTGCATTTATAGGGCGTTATTCATTCTGATAGTGACCTTATACAAGGTATTCATTTCATGACAATTAGTGGAGTTGGAACATGATACTGTATGAAGTGGATAAGGAGACTGGAATGTTGCAAATCATTCCCTGAAATCATGTGCACAATGATCGACGTCGTCATCGTATGTACTTCGGCAATTTCCGTCGGGCCTCCGTACATATCTCGACTGTATTACGGGGCGCCATCTTGCGTAGCGATACAGCGGTGAATTCTACCGCACTGCGCCGGTAGTGACGAAGCGTGACCGCCTAAAATCCTAGTTGCATCCGCATATTGAATAGCCCATTGAACTATTTTAAAGGTGCTCTAGTTCGAATTGTAAACATTACGGTTTGTTTATTTACATGGTTGATTATAATAGTTATTTTTCCTCGGACAGGTGGCAGCACCGTTTATACCAAAACATTAATGTTATCTATTTTTATATCTATATCTTGATAAATATTCTTGTAACTGAAATATATTTATGATTTTACGCTAAAAAACAAACAAAAAGTTGTGAAAGGCGAGATTTAATTCGATTTTATCTGATTTGTTAGTACCAGAAGTTGACAATAGGTGGCACACCGTAATGTTTACAATTCGAACTAGAGCACCTTTAATACAGAATGATGTATACTCTCGTAGTATACTCTCAGTAAATTAGAATTAAAATTACTATAAATATCACACCACAAAAATACGAGGAGGTGGGCGATTCATTTCCATGCTCACTGAAACTTTACATTGTGAATGTTAAGAAAAAAAGAAATTTATTCTCGGCAACATGTTAAGACACTAATCTTCAGAATTTTTTTCCTGGAGAAGCTTTTTCTCATCCTGTCTTTGTAAAAAAATAAGCTCGAATAAATCCTGTTCAGTTTTCAAGACATAATCAAGCTTCCACAGCGGACCATCCTCCCGCAGCAGTTTTTACCTCGCTCCTCTACATCCACTCACTTTGTTAACGAGACCAAAGCCCGTCTGTGGGAGGATGTCGTGAACACCCTGACACTGGAAAATCAATAATCAGCTTAATATAATATAGTTCTTACAATTTCTTCTCATGAATGCCTTATTTTTTGTTCTGTAGAAATGGGTAGGCTGCCTTTTTTCCAATTTTTTTTTTGGGGGGGGGGGCGATACTTGAGACGAGGAATCTTGCATTTGAGCAGTTGCGCTGTGAAAGGGTCTGGTACAAGTTGAGGAAAGGAAAATTCACTGGTTTCCCCGATATCTCAGAAAAGCGCGGGTGAGGGCGAACGAAGAATGGAGTGAATTCGCGATCTACGGCCACGTGCGTCGCCGTCCCCGTCCCCGTCGTGATCCCATGACGCAGAAATCGCGTGGACGACGTCACGGCGGACTGTAATACGGCGTGGAAGCTCTGACGACGTGAGCAAATTTCCAACTCTCCGTCGTGAATTTTGACCAGTTTACTATCGAATTTCGGGTATATTTAAGGCATATACTTTTGCTTAAAGTCTCCCAGCGTGCGGACATCACGTTTATTTACGCAACCTTTGAACAAATTCACGGCAATCGATGGTTTTATTGATGCCCCAAAAACTGTTCCGTGTTCAGGAATCAGGAGTGCATGACGCCGTGATGTTGTTTGCCCACGACGGGGACGGGGACGGCGACGTGACGGATCTTAAGGTCTCTATTTTTGCTCCATTCGGCGACCCAACTGAGCGAGTTTTTCTGAATATCGCACCTGATTGTGCCTCCTACCATTTCTTCGACATGAAATCTTCAAATTATTCTCTTGTTCCAATATTCTGATGATTACAACATGACCGTGGCCTTTAGCGTTACTTCCTTGACCTATCCCCAACGGGCAGCATGACAATTAGTTTTCATCACGATATGGGAACATCACGACATAGGTCAATATCCCGTTCGATTCATCTACTAATTAGGACAGAAACGAAGGTTGTTCATAACACGGAAGTCTCATCAGCAAAAGGGGCAGCAAAAAAGGGGTAAAGTGGTGTAACATTTTTCAGTGTGGCCCGTGTGCCAGTGTGACATAGTGATGTTTCGCAAATCTGACGAAACACGAAGTACGAAATACGAAATTCAACTTCATTCTTCCATGACCTAATTTATTTCTGGCGATGGTTGGTACCACAAATTTCCCTGCTGCCAGTGCGTCTTTTAGCATTCCCTGTAACACCGAGAGAGTTATGGTGCATCTTGAATTTTTAAATTTCCATTTCGTGGCTTCGAAGTGGAAACGAAAGGTAAATTTCAAAGTTTAATATACGCCGTAACTCTATCGGTCTAACGTCATATGCTAAAAGACGCTCTTGCAGCAGGCGATATTTGTGGTGCAACCATCTCCTGAAATACATTACGTCATGGAAATGAAGTCCAGTCCAATTTCGTATTTCGTACTTCGTATTTCGTCAGATTTGCAAAACCTCCCTATTACAATAGATTAACGGAATAAGGCGCGACTTGACAATGAGGGACACATAGAGAAACAGTGAGTCTGTTTCCCAGTGTGTTCCAAACAATGGGAGTCACACAGAAAAATGGCCACACTGAAAAACATTACACTTGCACAGAGCGATCCCACAATGAATAGAACAGCCCAAGTTACGGTGTGAAAAATTGACTATATTTCCTAGTCAAATAGCTTCAAAGTTACGCAAAACAGGCAATGAAGTGAGTGGGAAGGTGGGGTAACCCGGCCTGATGATTTTCTTGCCTTGCCATTTCTCATCTTTTTCTCATTCTGTGCTGTTTTCAATCGTTTTCTGGAAGTAACAGATGTAACACTAGGGAGGTTTCGAAATCAAACGATAAACGTAAATTTTACGACAACGTCATCCGTTATTTTTCCTACTACACATTAATCAGATTTTATATTGCATTTTCGGTACAAAAATAACGTTGTTGTTCACGTTTACGTTTATCGTTTGATTTCGAAACCTCCCTAGTAAAGACTGTCGCCCTGTAACGACAACGTTATTTTTGTACCGAAAATGCAACATAAAATCTGGNCAGCGCAATACAAAAAAGGTGATGGTAAAATGTGCCGCTCGATGAGTGCAGAAAAGCCATTGATTCTGCAAAGCTCGCATCACTTTCTGGCCTAAAAGTAGGTGGAGGACACTCCCTAAATAATCACTAAACATTCCCAAACGTTGTTGTCTCTGGTCAATGCGTAGTTTATGAGAATGTGCGTGACAAAGACCCATGTTTGCTCGTTGACCTAACAGCTGTACACATTGCTACACTGTACACCTGTATGATGCGATCACCTCCAGTTGGTACGGACGTATTTCAAACTGGAGTCCTTCCATTATAATAAGATTTCACGTTAAAAAGGCACAGCTTGTGGCAGTCTTTTGTAAAATAGGTTCAGGTACTCTCTTGTCCCTCATAGTCATACACGACAAGACCGTTTCAGCCAGCGGAACCTTGTCTGTTGTCTACGAGTCATTTACGCGGCGGCAATCCGCCTCCCACCCACACAGTCTACTTAATGGCTTGCAAACAATGGAAAAGCTGTAGTCACCTTGGCAATACGGGAGGCTTATGTGACAATCTCCATCAGATGAGGTGGCTAATTTCCCATAAGGATTTTTCATTGTTTGTCAGGTTGAATCAGATGTGGATTCTGTTAAAGCCAATCGAATGATGTCAGGATTTTTGTCAAATAACTCCAATCTTTCCTTCAGCAGTTTTCAAAAGAGGCATCCAAGTATGTATGCGTTCTATTTCTTGAAAATTTTGTCCGAACGAATTTTGACCTGTGCAAGGGCACGGGGAATCGCCAAAACGTGAGGAGCCGTGATAGCCGAGGAGTTATATCACGTCCGCTCAGCAAGCGGCAGGTCCCGGGTTCGAATCCAGCCCGGGCCATATTATATGGGATTTCATTCCCGGCTCTTCACGTCCGTCGCATGGGACAGTAAACGGTGGTGCCTTGTACCTTGTGTCTTTGCAAGGGCAAGTAAAAGACCCCATCCAAGTGAGGAACATGAGATTTGTGCCATTGATTTTCCAAAAATCAAATGTAGTATTTGATAATATGTTAACTATTAGTTTCTCCATCTGGGATGTACAGTGTACACTCATTTGAAGGAGGGTATCAAAAAATATTGAGCTTACCAGCAAAATCTATCGTTCCGACACCAAAACTACTTTCTGCTGTCAGACTTTAAAGGGTTAATAGATCAGTTAGTTTGCAGTGCCATAATTTAGAGCTCCATGATACCTAGATCTGACATGAATATTGTAGAGTTTCAAGAAACAGCCTTTCACCAGTAGACAAAAGAATGGTGAAAATTTTCTGGTGTCGGACGGAACACTTTTTGAAACACACCCAGGGCCACCGTCAGCCTCACCGGCTGCATATCGTCTTGTATAAATCACGGTCGTCTGGCCAATATTCTGTACATGACAAGTCAACATCAGCATCCATCAACAAACTGACAGATAATCCTTCCCCTGCAATGTGATTAATAACTATTGGTAAGCTTTGAGGCTCGTGGCGACCGAGAAAACATTTTCTGATCTTCTGAGTGCTCCATTTTTCACTTTATCTCATATTTTCCTCTGAAGACGAACCAGAGCAGTCAAAACATTTTTTACCATAAAATCTCTGCAGCACGTACATGTAGGCCTACGTTCAAATACCCACATTAGGGAGGTTTAGAAATCAAACGATAAACGTAAACGTTAACGACAACGTTATTTTTGTACCGAAAAATGCAATATGTGACCCGTCACAGCAAAGCCAGGCGCATGTCGCTCTAATAGCTTGGCAGGTTGAGACCAAAATGTTTGTCAGTTTCAGTATTGTCTGGCTATTGTGAAATCTTAAACAATCTATTTCTTCCATTCTCTCCTGGTGTCATCTTAGTTCGTTGAGGCTCAACTTCTGAGCGACATGCGACTGGTTTTGCTGTGACGGGTCACATATAAAATCTGGTTAATGTGTAGTAGGAAAAATAACGTTGTCGTATAGTTTACGTTTATCGTTTGATTTCTAAACCTCCCTAATATATATCATCAACCGCAGGAGAGAATAGCGCATGATGCTGACCTAGATACCTCATATCTTACATAAAGGTACCTCCTCCAGTGATCGTCCCAAAACCAGCCGACTTTGATTGGTTAAAAATCATTGATTGTTTTTTTGTTGACCAATTAGCACGTTGGAAACGATCTAGCGCTCCCGATCCCAGTATTAGACTGGTTCCAGGTCCCAAAATAGCTCACGCAATACCAGTCCCTTATTGCTGTGTTGGGACCGGGAACTAGTCTATCTCACGAGAGCTAACCTAGCCCCGTCGATTCGTGTGTTTTTTTCAAATAAAACAGAAGTTGAGAAAAACTGTATTGTTAGCAACAGTTAGATAATGAAAAATTAAGTGTTATGGTCACAGTCGATCATTAATCAGATTATTTCAAATGGAAACATGCCACTTTCACCTGATTTTTTACTCGTGTTGGAAGAAAAACACGAATCGGCGGCTAGGGTAGCATTCATGAACGTATATGACTAAATTTAACCATAACCGATCGGATCTGGGACATAACGTTTTAATCGTGCTCCCTATCCTCTGAAAACATATACTCTATGACTAAACCATTGTCATTAACTTTTCAACCATTAGCCGCCAACGCGTAACCATGTCAAACAAAGCTTTGTCGAATGCTTCTCCATCCATTAACTACTTTTAGGACATAAATTAAAGACCTTCCTGAGATGTTTGATGTTTGTGCCTTTTATGACAGATCAAGCGGTGGTGGTTGATGAGTGAGAACGTCTAAATCATCAAGGGTGTGTCTTTACGGATCCTCTTTTGCCTTAAAGGGAACATGCCGCGTCAGTAAAAGTGATAGAAAGAAATAATTTCGCGGCCCGCAAAATTCACTACATGTATTTCAAAATTACAAATTTCTGTATTTGTGTGAATTCGATCTGAGACAGCCTAAATCTGCGGTTGATAACCTGCTAAATGGTATCCAAAGAGACCGAAGCCATTGCAGTAGTAGGCCTATGTAGATTGGTTCCCCTCTTTCCCGCTCCACTCCGGCGGCGCTACTCTCCGTTTTTAGTCTGGTTCCTTGACCTGCCGTCTCGTGGCGCTGGGACTGATTTGCGATAAGATAAGATAAGATAGTTTATTACACTCTCACCGCACAGCAGTACACAGAGGTTTTTAAAATCAGTCAGAGCCACGATACGGCATGTGAGGGAACCAGACTGGTCCATGTTGAACGCAGCGGCAAAGACTGGAACTAGTCTATGGAAGTCGACCACAGAGTTAGTACAAATATATCGAAGATGGCGGCGATTTTTTTTATTGTGTATTTACAAATATACACTTTGACTGGCTCGAGCAGTTCGACCTTTGATTGACAAAATTTACTGGATTGTCATTTGTCATTTGATGCCAAATCACTTGAAACAAGACAAAATATGTCCTGATTTTTGTAAAATACAGTAGGGAAAGTATTGGTGATGACTTGGTCACAAGTGCTCAGTCAATAGAAAAAGTTGAACTTCCTCGCTTCACTGCCAACCCTCTCAAAGTCACGGTGATTTTTTTACATAATATTTCCAAAAATAGACAGCCTAGAGATCAATGCCTAGGGATATGCTTGAAAGGATTTATTGAAATCAGAAATCTTCTCCATGATTTAATACACAGCTGTCTCTCCTTTATCCAACAGCAGTGGATAATTCAATTTTAAGAAACCGCATGCTGGATATGGAGAATTTCAAAGATGAACCACCCACATTCGTCGGCGAAAAGATTTTTTGTTCGAGTTTGTGAAAGAAACTAAAATAGATGCAGAGATGGCTTTGATTCCAAATGATGCTGCGCACCAAAAGGAAGATACAGGTTACATTTCCAAATCAGCCGTGTTTATTTTCAGGTGTTTGAGAATAAGGGCAATGCCCTGTGGAATGAATTTGAGGGGAGATTTTGGTTTTCACTATTCTTCTGGCCATTAGAACATCTTGCCATGGAAGTACATGTATTCATAGGGAACGTAGACCTTTCCAGCAAAGATGGCCGTCTAACAGTTCTCGCCACATGACATTAGCGTTAGGTCCTGAGATATTGCCGAAAAATGGCTATTTCGGCGCCCATATTTGAAATCAATATGGCGGCCGCCAGGGGGAGCGAATTTTTGGGGTCCATTTTTTAATGATCCTTAGGTGTCAAAGTATCCCTGTGGGAAGTTTCATGTTTTCTTGAAGAAGTGAAAGATTCTGGCGAAAGTCAACCCTTAACCGCTCTACTACATAAGGTTAATACCATTCAATGGCTGCTGGCACACAAAGCTGGTCAAGCGGGCCATGAGCAAAAAAAGTTTAGATAAAATAATTGTCTGACTCTGAGAGGATGCGTTTGGTAGCGTTATTTCATGCTTGGACAATGAATAGCCACAACGTCATGTGGGAGAACTAGTAGGCCACCATCTTTGTTGGAAAGGTCTATACTGTAGTTCCTCACTTGAGTGGTCAGGTCATCAAATTGCTGACCACATCTGTATGAGTAAATGTAATACACTGTGTGGTTGTCAATGCCGTTGTATTGTGGAGTCAAAATAGGGACAACTTCAAATGTTTCTATTTTAGTCACACAGAACTACAATACACCATTTTTGCTCGAAAAGGTTACAATAATTGCGGAATGAAATGCAGGGGTTAAAAATAATCAAACCAGCCAAATTCTGAAATGTTACATACTAGTAACTGCCACATAGGCATTCATTAGAAAGCACACCCATAACTTTCCCGTAAATACCTACATGTATGCGACAGGCCCATCGTATACCTTTCCAAATTTTTCCCTCTTTTTATTTTTGACAAATTGGTCGTGGCGGTGTGACAAGTTTAATGTCCCTGCTATCTCTTTGTCTTAGCGAACCGTAATGAAATCGAGCAGCTCCCATATTTCAGCCCATTTTCTCGTATTACTTCGTACAAGAAGGTACATTTGTAAACCTAAACCCTCACTGCAATGGGGATTTTCAACAAAAAGAATCGATACTTGTAAGTATGCTGGAGTGGGTGGGTCTAATGTTACAATCCAATAATGGGATAAGAAGACAGAACCGGGTCGTGTTTCCGATACCCAGGAAGGGAATTATCTGGTAAAGGAATTATACAGTGCATTATCAACTCTTAAAGAAGATTAATTATTAACTATTCAAAGGGGATTCATCCCAGTGGACTGAAATTTCTGCAACATGTGTCCTTCTGTAAGAAAGGAAGCTTGCCACCACCCCCACCCCACCCCTCCCCCACCCTCGCCCATTCCCACAGGCTAGAGTCGCGGCGGAGTGCTTTGTCCTGCTTAAGCTTCTTGTGGTTGACTTGATTTGACCAGACTTCTTATTAAAGCGAGAGTCCCTCTACCTGGAATTCGACTCCAAAAAGGAAGATGTCCCATCGTCCCATTCCAACCAAACCCAGGCGCGCACCCGGCGCACGCCCCCCCCCCCCTCTTCGGCCAACAAATCTGTAAAATCTATACCGTGAAATTCTGAAATTTGGAGCAAATCATTGAAATAATTCNTCCCTAATGTGGGTATTTGAACGTAGGCCTACATGTACGTGCTGCAGAGATTTTATGGTAAAAAATGTTTTGACTGCTCTGGTTCGTCTTCAGAGGAAAATATGAGATAAAGTGAAAAATGGAGCACTCAGAAGATCAGAAAATGTTTTCTCTGTCGCCACGAGCCTCAAAGCTTACCAATAGTTATTAATCACATTGCAGGGGAAGGATTATCTGTCAGTTTGTTGATGGATGCTGATGTTGACTTGTCATGTACAGAATATTGGCCAGACGACCGTGATTTATACAAGACGGTATGCAGCCGGTGAGGTTGACGGTGGTCCTGGGTGTGTTTCAAAAAGTGTTCCGTCCGACACCAGAAGATCTACACCATTCTTTTGTCTACTGGTGAAAGGCTGTTTCTTGAAACTCTACAATATTCATGTCAGATCTAAGTATCATGGAGCTCTAAATTATGGCACTGAAACTAATTGATCTATTAACCCTTTAAAGTCTGACAGCAGAAAGTATTTTTGGTGTCGGACGGAACGATAGATTTTGCTGGTAAGCTCAATATTTTTTGATACCCTCCTTCAAATGAGTGTACACTGTACATCCCAGATGGAGAAACGAATAGTTAAAGGTCCATATTATCAAATACTACATTTGATTTTTGGAAAATCAATGGCACAAATCTCATGTTCCTCACTTGGATGGGGTCTTTTACTTGCCCTTGCAAAGACACAAGGTACAAGGCACCACGGCTTACTGTCCCATGCGACGGACGTGAAGAGCCGGGAATGAAATCCCATATAATATGGCCCGGACTGGATTCGAACCCGGGACCTGCCGCTTCCTGAGCGGACGTGATAACCCCTCGGCTATCACGGCTCCTCACGTTCTGTCGATTTCACGTGCCCTTGCACATGTCAAAATTCGTTCGGACAAAATTTTCAAGAAATAGAAAGCATACATACATGGATGCCCCTTTTGAAAACTGCTGAAGGAAAGATTGGAGTTATTTGACAAAAATCCTGACATCATTCGATTGGCTCTAAGAGAATCCACATCTGATTCAACCTGACAAACAATGAAAAATCCTTATGGGAAATTAGCCACCTCATCTGATGGAGATTGTCACATAAGCCTCCCGTATTGCCAAGGTGACTACAGCTTTTCCATTGTTTGCAAGCCATTAAGTAGACTGTGTGGGTGGGAGGCGGATTGCCGCCGCGTAAATGACTTGTAGACAACAGACAAGGTTCCGCCGGCTGAAACGGTCTTGTCGTGTATGACTATGAGGGACAAGAGAGTACCTGAACAAATTTCACAAAAGACTGCCACAAGCTGTGCCTTTTTAACGTGAAATATGTGATAAACGTGCAAATTAATAGGGAGGTTTAGAAATCAAACGATGAACGTAAATTTTACGACAACGTTATTTTTCATATACATATTCAAACCAGATTTTATGTTGCATTTTCGGTACAAAAATAACGTTGTCGTTACAGGGCGACAGTCTTTACTAGGGAGGTTTCGAAATCAAACGATAAACGTAAACGTGAACAACAACGTTATTTTTGTACCGAAAATGCAATATAAAATCTGATTAATGTGTAGTAGGAAAAATAACGGATGACGTTGTCGTAAAATTTACGTTTATCGTTTGATTTCGAAACCTCCCTAGTGTTACATCTGTTACTTCCAGAAAACGATTGAAAACAGCACAGAATGAGAAAAAGATGAGAAATGGCAAGGCAAGAAAATCATCAGGCCGGGTTACCCTGCCTTCCCACTCACTTCATTGCCTGTTTTGCGTAACTTTGAAGCTATTTGACGAGGAAATATAGTCAATTTTTCGCACCGTAACTTGGGCTGTTCTATTCATTGTGGGATCACTCTGTGCAAGTGTATATGTTTTACAGTGTGGCCATTTTTAGGTGTAACTCCGATTGTTTGGAACACACTGGGAAACAGACTCTCTACAGCCCTTTTTACACGGTGCTGGTTCGAGGAAACCTACCTCCACCCTCTTTGGGCGGGTTCCGTTCAGGATGGATTGATCGCTTTTACACGGTGCGGGTTACCGAACCCGCCTCGATCTAGTTCGAGGTCGGTTCGTTCAAATGCGTGCCACCAGATGGCGTGTATCAACATTTACAGTTATCGCAAGTAAGAAATATCCCAAAAATAATCACTTAAAATCGATAAACTATGCTTCTAACAACATGAGCAGTGCTTGAGAAATCTCGTGCGTGATTTCTTCACAGGTAACTTACAGCAATGCGCCAGTGATGCCATTGATATTATATGTAGCGTGCTCAATCCCGCACGAGGCCGGTGGAGGTCGGTTCGCTTTTACAGGAGAGAATAACCAGCCTGAACCTACCTCCACCTTCCCGGGACTCACGCGGCGAACTGAACTGGCCCGAGGAAGGTGGAGGTCAGTTGTTTCGCTTTTACACGGGGAAAAATAACCGAACCCTCCTCGATCTAGTCTCGATCCGGAACGCACCGGCACCGTGTAAAAAGGGCTATATGTGTCGCTCATTGTCAAGTCGCCCCTCATTCCGTTAATCTATTGTAATAGTGAGGTTTCGCAAATCTGACGAAATACGAAGTACGAAATCTAAAATTGGACTTCATTTCCATGACGTAATGTATTTCAGGAGATGGTTGCACCACAAATATCGCCTGCTGCAAGAGCGTCTTTTAGCGTATGACGTTAGACCGATAGAGTCACGGTGTATATTAAACTTTGAAATTTACCTTTCGTTTCCACTTCGTAGCCACGAAATGGAAATTTAAAAATTCAAGATGCACCATAACTCTCTCGGTGTTACAGGGAATGCTAAAAGACGCATTGGCAGCAGGGACATATTTGTGGTACCAATCATCGCCCAAAAAAAATTAGGTCCTGGAAATGAAGTTGAATTTCGTATTTCGTACTCCGTGTTTCGTCAGATTTGCGAGACATTACTAATGTCACACTGGCACACGGGCCACTCTGAAAAATGTTACACCATTTTACCCCTTTTTTTCTGCCCCTTTTGCTGATGAGACTTCCGTGTTATGAACAACCTTCGTTCCTGTCCTAATTAGTTGATGAATCGAACGGGATATTGACCTATGTCATGATGTTCTCATATCGTGATGAAAACTAATTGTCATGCTGCCCGTTGGGGATAGGTCAAGGAAGTAACGTTAAAGGCCACGGTCATGTTGCAATCATCAGAATATTGGAACAGGAGAATAATTTGAAGATTTCATGTCGAAGAAATGGTAGCAGGGGCGTAGGCTGGGGGGGGGGAGGGTACTGGGTGCACGCGCACCTCCCCACAGCAGTAAGAGAGTTCCGCTCTGGGCAAGCAGAAAAAAATCAACCTTGTAATCATGTAAATTTTGGCTAAGAATAGCACTGGAATCACGTCTCAGAGCATCTAGATTCCAAAATTTTCTGGGGGAGGCCATCCCCCCTCCGGAGCAGACGTTTGTTACTCTTCAGCATACTGTGAAAGTTCATGCCTACGCTGCACAAGGAGTTCGCCTTTCACAAAAATGTGCACCTCCCCAGGCTCAGACCAGCCTACCCCCTTGGGTAGGAGGCACAACCCCCGGGGCACAACCAGGTGCGATATTCAGAAAAACTCGCTCAGTTGGGTCGCCGAATGGACAAAAATGGCGACGTACGTGGCCGTAGATCGCGAATTCACTCCATTCTTCGCTCGCCCTCACCCGCGCTTTGGTGAGATAGCGGGGAACAGTGAATTTTCCTTTCCCCAACTTGTACCACGCCCTTTCACAGCGAATTTAAAGGGCATTGAAGAAAATCCCCCAAAATGCCGCCGATTGCCGAAATCCTTCGTTAAACCATGAAAACACACCTGCTTCCGTGTTGACAGTCAAAACGGCAAACTGCGCATGGGCGAATTATCCATGCAATGACCTAATTATACGAAGTTGCAAATCATCTACAGGAGCAGTCAGCCGCGCTTGTTGCCAAAAGATGGCAGCAAAGTTCTAGCGGACCAATACAAAAGAACATTCTCTGTGATTGGTGCTCAATCAACCATGGGTCCGCTTGGCATTGAATTGGGCCGAAGTGACACCTAAAATTGGTCAACTTATCGACAGCTCCTAATTAAATGAGGAACAAGCAGGCGGCGCTACCACCGATCCTACCGAAAGATGCCATCGACGTCACTTTTTTCTCAGCTGAATTTGTCGACGTCCATCTCAAATGCAAAATTCATCGTCTCAAGTATCGACCCCCGAAATTGGAAAAAAGGTAGCCTACCCATTTCTACAGAACAAAAAATAAGGCATTCTTGAGAAGAAATTTTATATTAAGCTGATTATTGACGTTCCAATGTGAGGGTGTTCACTGCATCCTCCCACAGCAGGGCTTTGGTCTCGCTGACAAAGTGAGTGGATGAGAGGAGCAAGGTAAAAACTCTGATGTGGGAGGATGGTCCACTGTGGAAGCCTGATTATGTCTTGAAAACTGAACAAGATTTATTCGAGCTTATTTTTTTTACAAAGACAGGATGAGAAAAAGTTTCTCCAGAAAAAAAATTCTGAAGATTAGTGTCTCAACATGTTGCTGAGAATAAATTTCTTTTTTTCTTAATATTCACAATGTAAAGTTTCAGTGAGCATGGAAATGAAGCCCACGTCGTATTTTTAAAGTTAAAGTTTGGGTTTATAGTCTGATATCAACAACGGTAGAGGTGTCATCCGCTGTACACGATGTATTTTGAATTACAAGCAAAATTGTCGTCGTTTAAAATTGTTCAAGGGGCTATTCAATATGCGGATGCAACTAGGATGTTAGGCGGTCCACGCTTCGTCACTACCGGTAGAATTCACCGCTGTATCGCTGCGCAAGATGGCGCCCTTCAATCGAGATACGTACGGAGGCCCGACGGAAATTACCGAAGTACATACGATGACGACGTCGATTGTGAACATGATTTCAGGGAATAATTTGCAACATTCCATTCGGAACTTCCGAAGGCAACTGCTCGGCAATTTCCGTAGACACTCGCATTTCCCCTCGGACACAATTCCAAGGCAGCCATCTTGAACGCGCAACGATTTCAATGCGGTGGTTTGGATGCGGTCGCATCATCACACCCTGCGCATGAACGAAATAGGTCACACAAAAACGTTGCGTTATTGATCTATAATTGGCAGATTGGGTGAGATATCGGTAAGTTTATATATAATATGCCTCAACTTATCCAGGAAATAAGGTTGGATATCTTAGCAGGCCAAAATTCGGCGAAAGTAGTCCCACGGTCGGTCACGTGGGTTTGTTGATAACAACATGGCTGCCTTGGACTTGTGTCCGAGGTGAAATGCGCCGCCCAGTGGACAGATAAGCAGTTCGCCTCAGGTCGTTCCGAATGGCAACATTCCAGTCTCCTTATCCACTTCATACAGTATCATGTTCCAGCTCCACTAATTGTCATGAAATGAATACCTTGTATAAGGTCACTATCAGAATGAATAACGCCCTATAAATGCAGCAGTGTCGGCGGGTTGCCTACACAAGGTTCTAGAAAAAGAAACCGGGCGTGATTTTATCTTTTCTTACTCTTCCGACACGCAGGATATGCCAATAGAAAACCCAGTTCATCAGTCATGTCACAGAAATCCAAAAAATTATCACAAAATGGCCTAGTGTGTGAAGACACTTTGAAGTCATCCAGGGAAGTCAAAAGGTAGAAGAATTTTCTGCAAAAGGTGAATACCGAATGTCTGCAGAGGAAAAATGTATAGATACCAAAAGATTTACTTTTTTGCCCTCAGCTGTTGCTTTCAGAGGCATTAGTTCGATAGAGAAAGAAAAGGAACAGTGTTGGGTGTATGTAGGGCATGGAAAAGGAAAAGTGTTGGGAAATGGGTGTATGTAGGGCATGGAAAAAGAAAAGTGTTGGGGAATGGTTCTATGTACACTGTTAGAAATTATTAATTTTACAGTAGTGATTTTGCAGTAATTTTACAGAAAGTGCCTGCAGCAGAGTCCCCAGCACTTTCTGTAAATTTACATAATTTTTTTATGGTATGATTCATGTTTTCCTGTGGTTGGACTCCATTGGACATCCCATTATGATGCCTTCTGAGAGCAGTATGAAAATATAATTTGGTCAGCCTCCAGTCAAGTCTCTGTTAACATTTATTTAAGTCTGTAGTTTTACAGATTACTCTGTAATTTTACAGATCCAGTGCTGGGGACTCTGCTGCACAGATTTTCTGTAAAATCTTCTGTTATTTCTAACAGTGTAGCGCACGGAAAAGGAAATTGTTGGGAAATCGGTGAAGTATTTTAGAGCATGGAAAAGGAACAGTGTTGGGAAATGGGTGAAGTACTGTAGAGCATGGAAAAGGAAACGTGTTGGGAAATCGGTGAAGTATTTTATAGAGCAAGGAAAAGTGTTGGAAAATGGATGTATGTAGGGCATGGGAAAGGAAAAGTGTTGGGAAATGGAAGTATTGTAGAGCATGGAAAATGAAGTGTTGGGAAATGGGTGAAGTATTGTAGAGCATGGAAAAGGAAAAGTGTTGGGAAATGGGTGTATTGTAGAGCATGGGAAAGGAAAAGTGTTGGGAAATGGAAGTATTGTAGAGCATGGAAAATGAAGTGTTGGGAAATGGGTGAAGTATTGTAGAGCATGGAAAAGGAAAAGTGTTGGGAAATGGGTGTATTGTAGAGCATGGGAAAGGAAAAGTGTTGGGAAATGGAAGTATTGTAGAGCATGGAAAATGAAGTGTTGGGAAATGGGTGAAGTATTGTAGAGCATGGAAAAGGAAAAGTGTTGGGAAATGGGTGTATTGTAGAGCATGGGAAAGGAAAAGTGTTGGGAAATGGAAGTATTGTAGAGCATGGAAAATGAAGTGTTGGGAAATGGGTGAAGTATTGTAGAGCATGGAAAAGGAAAAGTGTTGGGAAATGGGTGTATTGTAGAGCATGGGAAAGGAAAAGTGTTGGGAAATGGAAGTATTGTAGAGCATGGAAAATGAAGTGTTGGGAAATGGGTGAAGTATTGTAGAGCATGGAAAAGGAAAAGTGTTGGGAAATGGGTGTATTGTAGAGCATGGGAAAGGAAAAGTGTTGGGAAATGGAAGTATTGTAGAGCATGGAAAATGAAGTGTTGGGAAATGGGTGAAGTATTGTAGAGCATGGAAAAGGAAAAGTGTTGGGAAATGGGTGTATTGTAGAGCATGGGAAAGGAAAAGTGTTGGGAAATGGAAGTATTGTAGAGCATGGAAAATGAAGTGTTGGGAAATGGGTGAAGTATTGTAGAGCATGGAAAAGGAAAAGTGTTGGGAAATGGGTGTATTGTAGAGCACGCGGAAAAGGGAAGTATGGGGAAATGGGTGTATTGTAGAGCGTGGAAAAGGAACAGTGGTGGGAAATGGGTGTTGAATTTTAGAGCAAGGAACAGCGCTTGGAGATGGATGCATTTTGTATTGTACGATTTATAAGCAGCAGAGGAGAGTTGGAAATGAAATGACATCACCCAGCTTCGCCCATAATTTTTTGTTTCTTAGCTAATGCAGTTCGTGCATGTACTCACCTCACCACCTGATGCTAGATTTCTGCACCTGTATTAATTATTAACCTGATGCCATTGCAAGCTAATCTCAGCAACAAATGATTGAGTAAAAAGTTTGACAAGTTCACGAGCGGTGTAAAAGCAATGGAAACCAATGGCAACACAATATATCCTTTAAATGAAACGACACTTCCAGCTGGCTCTAAATTAACAACGTCACAGGTTTGAGCTGTTTATGAGTGCGCGAAAAACCAATTACCACTTTTGAATGAATGGGTAATATCTATTTCACACCAATGCTAATTTTTCAAACTTTGTTTCATCATTTTAGTCCATGAGCCAGCCCGATTTTGAGTACCAATTTGCAGAATAGATCCAACATGGTTTTTTGATCAGTCTGATGTCTGAGGAGTCTGAAATCATGTGATGGACATTTCAATTGTGTAGCTTTATACCCCTAATTAAGATTCTTAGAATCGTTCATTGGAATTCCATTGCAGTACTTATATAGGCATGTATTACAAATTCAAGTGTCCATGTACAGCTAACTTTTTTCTCGCCGGTTTTATACCCTATAAATGTATTACCAATAGATAGAAATATGGTACCTATCATTCAGATAGCTATATTTTAAACATTGTATGACATCACTGTAACACAGAAACGACATATATGTCAAATTTTGCCTAAAATCCATCAAAATCACCGAAAACGCTATTTTTACAACAAAACTTGTATTCTTAACAGGCTTATCCGACTGAGAAGTACCATATTCCTATCTATTGGTTATACATTTTAAGGGTCTAAAACAGGCGAGAAAAAAGTTAGCTGTACATGGACACTTGAATTTATAATACAACTCTGTAATGATATTGCAATGGAATTCCAATGAACAGTTTTAAGAATCTTAATTAGGGGTATAAAGCTACACAATTGAAATGTCCATCACATGATTTCAGACACCTCAGGCATCAGACTGACCAAAAATCCATGTTGGATCTATTCTGCAAATTGGTACTCAAACTCCAAAATCTTGGGTCTGGCTCATGGACTAATATGACGAAGAGGCGTTTCCTCTCCGTCAACGGTTTCAGTTAGGGTTTTCGGAGAAAAACCTTCCATTTCTTCAGTCCGATTCATTTCTGGTTTTATTTGAGAAGATCGAGGATTTGACGAACCACATTGGTCATGATTTTGGTGATTGTGCACGGGCAAACAAAGCATCGTTAATTGGTTTAAAGGTAAGAAAGAAGAAAAAATTGGTTAATTAATTAATTAATTGGTTACTGTTGGTAGCCCTACATTTACGCGGAAACTTAGTCGCACTGATGCAGGAGAGAAGTTGCAACGCAACTGAAGATAATGTCATTGTTTACCTTCAGTGTTTGTAAAAATGGATGTTTACATTGTGTTATATCGTACCTCAAGAGAGAATCCGTAAATATGATTGGCCGAGACGCGTCACGTGAGCGGTGAACATTAATTTTCAATATCTCCCGCTCAAGATGCAATGTCCACCGCTCACGGAAAACAAAATGGCGGACGTTTTTTTTCGTTTGACCGCTACGAATATTTGAAGTCGCATATTAGGCTATCGAGCTCCGATTAAATCCTATTCTGGTGTTGATTGGCGTAGTATTAGCATGTTTAGCACGAATACATCAAAAATGTTGAATGGAATAGAGGGAATAGCATGTTCAACAGTCATAAATTCTAGGCCTACCGGTCCGCACACCATGTTGTTGTCAGCGCCAAATGCTGCCAAGTTCAATCGCAGCAGCACAACGCACGTGGAGTGGACTTCCAAGTTTAACAATACTGATACGCAATGTAGGACTAACTGAATGGTACTATGTCACATTTGGAAGAAAATTACCACCTTTCCTTTGTTATTTAACTCACTTAGGCCTCACAGCTTTTTAGCAAGGAAATTTTTTTCCCGAATCGTGGTTGACCATGATCTGTCGTCTTCACGCATTCCGCCGCTGCCGGGCACAGCCGCAGAGACGGGTTGTGACACATACATGTACACCGGTACGATGCACATGTCGGGGGACAGACCGAAATGTCAAGCTCTGGGTTTGGACATCTGGTGTTGTGGGTATTGGCATTTCTGGATCAAGATTTCAGAGGGCTTGTTCAGCTAATGTGTGAATAAACAAGCCTGATACTAACCACTCCAAATAATACGGAGGTTGAAATCAGAGACTTATCACGAATCTTTATACCTAAACGGATCGAAATGTACACAAAATTAATTTGTCACTAGCATAACCCGCGCTCCGCGCGACATGTTAGAGGATATGTGTGTTTGAATGTGGAATAATTTGTGGAAACTTTGTTGTCCGTGGTATGAGTTCATTTATCTTAATGTAGTGGGTCCAGGTGTTGGATAACAACGTTATTCCAGCGCAGAACTAACATGACTAAGTTGAAAACAGTGGTACATAAGTTCAAATTAAAAAAATTGTAAATTCAACTTCAAAATGTTGATTGCAATCACCGTTTTCGCGCCATTTATCGGCTATCTATTGTACCACGCACATTCTAAAAATCAATATGGCGGCCGCCAGGGGGAGCGAATTTTTGGGGTCCATTTTTTAATGATCCTTAGGTGTCAAAGTATCCCTGTGGGAAGTTTCATGTTTTCTTGAAGAAGTGAAAGATTCTGGCGAAAGTCAACCCTTAACCGCTCTACTACATAAGGTTAATACCATTCAATGGCTGCTGGCACACAAAGCTGGTCAAGCGGGCCATGAGCAAAAAAAGTTTAGATAAAATAATTGTCTGACTCTGAGAGGATGCGTTTGGTAGCGTTATTTCATGCTTGGACAATGAATAGCCACAACGTCATGTGGGAGAACTAGTAGGCCACCATCTTTGTTGGAAAGGTCTATACTGTAGTTCCTCACTTGAGTGGTCAGGTCATCAAATTGCTGACCACATCTGTATGAGTAAATGTAATACACTGTGTGGTTGTCAATGCCGTTGTATTGTGGAGTCAAAATAGGGACAACTTCAAATGTTTCTATTTTAGTCACACAGAACTACAATACACCATTTTTGCTCGAAAAGGTTACAATAATTGCGGAATGAAATGCAGGGGTTAAAAATAATCAAACCAGCCAAATTCTGAAATGTTACATACTAGTAACTGCCACATAGGCATTCATTAGAAAGCACACCCATAACTTTCCCGTAAATACCTACATGTATGCGACAGGCCCATCGTATACCTTTCCAAATTTTTCCCTCTTTTTATTTTTGACAAATTGGTCGTGGCGGTGTGACAAGTTTAATGTCCCTGCTATCTCTTTGTCTTAGCGAACCGTAATGAAATCGAGCAGCTCCCATATTTCAGCCCATTTTCTCGTATTACTTCGTACAAGAAGGTACATTTGTAAACCTAAACCCTCACTGCAATGGGGATTTTCAACAAAAAGAATCGATACTTGTAAGTATGCTGGAGTGGGTGGGTCTAATGTTACAATCCAATAATGGGATAAGAAGACAGAACCGGGTCGTGTTTCCGATACCCAGGAAGGGAATTATCTGGTAAAGGAATTATACAGTGCATTATCAACTCTTAAAGAAGATTAATTATTAACTATTCAAAGGGGATTCATCCCAGTGGACTGAAATTTCTGCAACATGTGTCCTTCTGTAAGAAAGGAAGCTTGCCACCACCCCCACCCCACCCCTCCCCCACCCTCGCCCATTCCCACAGGCTAGAGTCGCGGCGGAGTGCTTTGTCCTGCTTAAGCTTCTTGTGGTTGACTTGATTTGACCAGACTTCTTATTAAAGCGAGAGTCCCTCTACCTGGAATTCGACTCCAAAAAGGAAGATGTCCCATCGTCCCATTCCAACCAAACCCAGGCGCGCACCCGGCGCACGCCCCCCCCCCCCTCTTCGGCCAACAAATCTGTAAAATCTATACCGTGAAATTCTGAAATTTGGAGCAAATCATTGAAATAATTCNAAAACAACCTCATAATCGACGTTCGTTCGATTGATCGGTGGTCTAAATGAGTCCTGCATCATCCATGGCCAATCACCCTAATCCAGTAATCAATCGAAAACCACTCACTGGAATAGTGGTAATTAATAGTTTTATTTATAGCTGCCTCTATTAGCTCGTCAATACATGTTTGTTTATAACAGCCACCATATTGCATGCACTTTTATTTGGAGAGTTATTTACATGATTTATTGGGAAGGCAGTGGTCTTTAATGTTGCACTCCATCGCCAAAAGGTGGACTGGAAATGCTGCATAAATATTCTTTTGATATCTGATCCTACCAATCTGCGCGCTGCAGTCGGACGTGGCTTGTTTGGTAGGACCAGTATTGGCCGCCATTCTCCAACACTGGGGCGAAAAGCAGAAGTACGGTATTGGAGAATGATCCAATCACCGCCGGTGGCGCCGGCTGTCGACAAAAAGTAGCAACCCAGTGGCCCTAAGGGACAGCAGGTGCAGATGTTTCATACCCATAAAAATCTGCATCGCCATCTCCCAAAAGCCCTATTGTAGGTGATTGAATCAGAAAGTGAAAAATCTGGTAAATTATTGTCTCATATTTCTGCCCATTATTGCCAGGCAATCAAACAGGGATTAAAATGGCCGTAAATCCTTCCAACCTCTTGACATTAATAACACTTTATGATATAATGTATTGTACCATACATCATGATTTAGTATACATGTACGCACTGCACCAGTATTGTGCAGCCGCAACTTATAATGTCAAACTTGTAATAAAGTGACACTTAAAGGTGCACTGTATTGGCTCTCAAAAGCGTCATTTGACTGCCGACGTAGAGAGAGCCGCCTAGCGGCAGTAAGACGAACTACAAAAATGCATTACAAAATGTACGTAGTAAATTGGGTCAATTCGCCGACAACGCAGTTAGTCGCTGGGTCGCAAAGGCACAAGGTACAAGGCACCACGGCTTACTGTCCCACGCATCTTCGATAATCGAAGGCCGATCTGCTAACCACTGCGTTACATCGCACATCTACCCTTCGAGAAATAGACCGATCCACGGCGTATCTTGGGACGATGCCAACTTTACCGGTCGACCAATCAGATTGCATTTTATATCGGGTCTTCGGCAGGTGCTTCGGTTACCACTATTCATACTACGTGGGAATTTTACAACACTGGTTCTGATTGGCCTCCTCTTCTCGAGGCAGCGGATCCGTCGCAGACAGGTCACTTTCTTGAAGGGTGATATGGGATATAACGGAGTGGTGAGCACATCGCCGTTCGATTATCGAAGATGGTCCCACGTGGCAGACGTGAAAAGCGAGGCGTGGTTTGTCCCCTATGCCCGGGTAGGTTCGAACCCGAAGGCACTTGCTAAGCGGACCGTGATAACCCCTCGGCTATCAGGGCTTCCTCTAGTGACCCGAGATGTTAGAAAATTCTGCATGCATCGTCGCCCTCTGCTGCTTTCTAATGGCCATAAGGTTGCCCTAAGTGTTTGCCGCAAATAGGATTATTGCCAAAATAAATGGCCCGGACGTGAATTCTGATTGGCTGCGGAGCTAATCCAATTATCATCCAATCAGAACGATGTCCCACAAACAGAGGCACTGACAATTGACAGTCACTGATTTGGGTGATTAGATTATTGATCGATAGGTCACGTGGTAGTCGATGGCCTTGTTTGGACAAGATGGGAAGGCCTGGCGTTGCTGGAGCTCAAAATCTATATAATAAAAATGCTGGAAGTCGGCTCAAAAAAGTCACACTTAGAAGCTTTGTTTTGCCTCGAAATTCGGCACGGTAATAGAGGATACCATATCCTGATGCAACGGGTGGTTTAATTTGCAAAGAGAACTTGGTTGTGGTCGCAATTTTACTTTTGTTGTTCGATTGCTTTCCAAATTCTCCCTACCGCACACCGTTGCACCAATTCCAGCCATGCCGTGCATTCCAACCTCGGCCAAACTCAGAATCGCCGATTCCCACGGGTTCTTGCTAGTAAAAAATAATACAACACATCATTTCCTTAGAAGTATAGTAGCCTACTTCTCATGGTAATTGCATGATTGCCCATGCATAAGGGTTAATTAGGGTGAATTGGAAAAACCACCTGTGCATCTTGTGTGTACCGATACACGCCAGAGTGCACATATGTCATGCAAACTTAGCCTGGCACAGACCGTTTACTACAACTCATTATCCTCTTGGTTTTACTCAGAAATTGTGACTTGAGGCGATTCCCGATTACGTCGCCATGACAACACATTCCATTATTCAACAAGGTTATAGATATCATATTTTCGTGAGTATCTGGTTTTACTATGCACATTTTGTATTTGCTTTTGGGAGAAAAAAATAGTGATGCTACCAAACGGTTTCAACCGGCAGTGCAAAAACGTTTTTTGCAATTTCAATTTTCATGTACCTGTTGAAAAATGATGAATGCAGTTAATCCTATGTACAATCACTTACAGTTGTGCAAGCTTCAATGAAGCATTAGTTTCCATCATCGCCATTTCTCTTATACCTTTTGGCACCCTATAGCCATTCCACATTCTGCCACTCTATTTCCATTCCACCTTCTGCCACCCTATTGCCATTCCACCTTTAGCCACCGTATTGCCATTCCACCTTTTACCGTTCTATTTCCATTCCACCTTTTGTCACTCTTTTGCCATTCCACATTCTGCCACTCTATTACCATTCCACCTTCTGCCACCCTATTTCCATTCCACCTTCTGCCACCCTATTTCCATTCCACNCCACCATGTTTCCATTCCACATTCTGCCACCCTATTTCCATTTCACCTTCTACCACCCTATTTCCATTCCACCTTTTGCCACCTTTATTTCCATTACCTGGGGGTAGAGCACATGGAACTAGGCTTGTTTTAAAGAATATTGCGAAGCGGATGGAGAGGATGGTGACCGTTCCATACTTTTCTGGAAAAATCTAATGATGTTTAGAATAATTTGTCCTGCTTTAAGCACTTTGATGGGAAACACTACACTAGGAATCCAACCTTCAACTTCAAAGGGTGCAGAATCTATGTCAAGTGTATTTGAACGCTATGTTGAGAACAACAATGATGCAAATGGCAGCCTGTACCAAAAATATTCCTGGGGCGATTCTCCATTTGGCATTATTTTCTGTGTCAAAATCAAACTGAATAACAGATTTTTCATTGACATACGCCCCTGCTCCAGCCCGTTAGTGGCATCAACTGGATCAGCTCTGTTTCAAAAGGGTGCTGTAAAAAGTCCCTCCTTTTCCCGCCATGCCTTTGGCATCGTTAATGCTGGTAAACTGGTAACCATGGGAATGGAAATTTCAGTCTTGCCATCTATAATCTTCTGCAGAAACTGCCCTGACTGCCCTGTCACAATTCGTGCGGCTTGTAGAATGTTCCTCTTCTTCGAGAGGCTTCGAACGACAGGGGGACAGTCTAAAATTTAGTCTTTTGAGCAGTTCGTTTAGTGTACCGGTACATCCCATTTCAATGGCTGCTTTCGTAGGCATTTTGAAATTTGGTACAGTTTCGAGCTCTATTGCATTGCTACAAAAATAGACTAAAGTGAGCGACAAAATGATATACCAAGATTGTCTCAATTGGTTTGATATTTAAACACACTATGAAGAGCAGAAAATTGGTCTTTTTGATGTATACAAGTCATGTAGAAAGATTTTTCGCTCACTTATCCATTTTTGATTGTTACAAATATTTCAGTTCATGCTTATTCCTGTAGATGTCTCACCTATCGCAATGCAGGTGTTCCATCCACCAAGAGATGGCATTATTGATTTTACTGCCTGCTGCTGTGACTGGTTACTGATACACCGAAGGAAATTTGACTTACATGTACCACTATCAGTGTCGCGGCAGCTTGTGACTACGAAAGAAGAAGCATTGAGTGTGGGTATTAGCACAGGCCCTTGTGAAGTTGTGTGTGGGGCCTAGCAACGGTAAACCAAGTGGGTACCCCACTATTGTGAAGTTGTGTGTGGGGCCTAGCTATGGTAAACCAAGTGGGTACCCCACTATAATATAGTGGGGTACCCACTTGGTTTACCGTAGCTAGGCCCCACACACAACTTCACAAGGGCCTGTGGTCATCTGCAAGGGCCTTGCAGATGCTGCAAGGGGGAGGAATGGGGGGGGGAGTGCGGGGGATGGATGCTCATCAAAGGGTGGGGAGACTTCCTAAGGATGGAGTAAGGTTAGAAACATTGAAATATGCCGTGAATTTCAATGATTAGCTCCAAGTTTCAGAATTTCTCGGTCGTCAATTTTACAGATTTGTTGGCCGAATATGGCGGTGACCAACATTCATAACATAACAGTTCCTTATCCTACTCTTTTAACTTGGTAAATTTTTCTCAGTGTGGCTCAAGACACTCTGAGGGCCGATTTAAAGGAGCTGGACGTCCAAGTTGTAAACACTCACTCACTGGTTCTCTATCCACGTGACGCCTGCGGTGCTGCCACCTATTGTCGGTGATATGTACTGACGTGAATATCGTGAGTGAGTTGCATTGGACTGGGCACCAGTCTAACGATCACGGGGCGCTACTGGTGCTGCCACCTTCACGAAGGAATAAAACTAGTTTGCTGGCCACTGTTTGTAAACAAACCAGTTTGTTTACAACTTGGACGTCGAGCTCCTTTAATTGACGTTTGCTAAGATAACCATTGGTTCCACCAAAAATAGCTAAGCGAGCGAAAAGTGTACATTCAACTAAATTTTCACCAAAAAAGCCCTGTTTGGATGGATACGCGCTACACACAGCTTAGAAAACGGGACTTTTTGGTGAAAAATTTAGTTGTACATTTTTCACATGCCTATCTGTTTTTGGTCATGGAACCAATGGTTAGCTTAGCAAACGTCTATTAAAAATGGCCTCAAACTGATCATTGCAAGTCTCACTGCTATAGTTTAGTGTCTTCAAGAAACCTTCATCTCACTCCATCCAAGTTTTTTCCAAAGCATTTTATTGCCCGGACTTAAAAAGTGACTTCATCTCATTTGAAATGCACAGTGTAATTATACTAAATCTGACCTTTCCAGTGTCATTTCCCGCCGGGAAAAACGACTAATCACGATCCAAGAACACGAAATTCTCAAAGGGAATAAGTTATCAATGATTTTAGAAAAGTCGTTAGTCAATTATTGTGCAGCTAAATGACATGGATTTGCTGGCTTTGAGTGCACGCCCCCACCGCCGATGAAATCTATGGGAGTTTCTGTGTGATGTTACTCCACAGAAGCGAGACACCCCAGGGAATTTACAGATGCTATTGAAAGGATCAGCTGGCCTGAAACTTTAGACTGGAAGCCAGTATTCCCATCGATATAACGTTGGCTGATTCATGTTTGCATTGTGGCATTGATCAGAGCAGAAAATCCTTGATTGTGCTTAGCCTCCGTAAAGATTGGCTAGTATTCATAAAAGCAAGCAAATGCTTTTACTTAAGATTTGCACAGCAATGTCCAATGTAAATGTATTACAAAACTTGGAGTAAAAGCATTTGCTATCTTTTATATGAATATCAGCCATTGTTTTATATCAAGCATGCAGCTAGTGATCCCTGCTGCCAATTTCAGCTGCTGAACACTAAACGAATGAAAGGCTCTGATTGGTTGCCTTTTCAGCTGCTGGACAAAGAAAGGCCCTTATTGGTTGACTTCACCAAAGTTGCTGTACAAAGGAAGGCTCTGATTTGTTGATTTCAGTCGCTGAACAAAGAAAGGCTTTGATTGGTTATTTTCAGTTGCTGAACAAAGGCCTTTAATTGGTTGATTTTAGTTGGTGAACAAAGAACGGGTTTGGTTGGTTGAATTCAGCTGCTGAGCAAAAAAAGGAATTATTGGTTGATAAAAGGTCCTTATTGTTAATTTCAGTTACTGAGCAAAAAATGCCCTTATTGGTTGATTTCAGTCGCTGAACAAAGGAAGGCTTTGATTGGTTGGTTTCAATTGCTGAACAAAGAAAGGATCTGATTGGTTGATTTCAGTTGCTGAACAAAGCAAGGATCTGATTGGTTGATTTCAGTTGGTGAACAAAGAAAGATTCCGATTGGTTGGTAGCCTTATATCTACCAATCTGTTGATAAAATTTCCATGTGTGGGTAGTCACTTTATAGTTTCCTTACAAAATACCCCCAAGGAACAGGGCCTCGCCCTCTCCTCCCACCATCCATTAAACCGTATGATCTCCATTTATTTTCACAATAACGTTAATGACTTAATGACCTATTCCTTGTAGCCAGAATAATGAAAGCGTAATGTTGTGTTATCCAGTCATATAGGTCAGGTTCATTAGCAGCCATCTTGGGTTATTACTGCCCTGGAAATTCCAGGAATTCAACCCTCTGAGTGCCAACTACTGACCGTTTAAAGGACCACGCCGATAATTGCCACTTTCTGTCGGCAGCCGGCGCCACCAACGGTGATTGCATCATTCTCCAATACTGGTAGTCTAGCCTTTCACCCCAGGGCCCAGTTTCACAAAGAATCTTAAGTCTAGGAAAAAACTTAAGTCTGAAATGAAGTCATCTGATTTGCTGAAACCCTGGTCACATGATGACTTAAGTCAAACTTTAGACTTAAGTTTCTTTGTGAAACTGGGCCCAGGGTAGGAAATGTAGGCCTACGATGCAATGCATAATAAGTGGATACCCTAGGAATGAGAGCTGCTCTACATGGGGCGAGTTTAACAACATTGTCAATAGAGGTCTCACTTATGTTTAGCACAAGATCGGGAGGGAAAACCATGGCTCTTTAATTCCATTTTATTGTCATTTCTTTCTGGGACACACTGTATGAACGCTAAAAATCCAGTCGTAGAGAAGTCATCCTCCGCGGATGCTGAAATATAGACGTTACGCGAGTCCAATCCCTAATTTCTGTCAACCAATCCAATTTCAGGATGTAATGGTCAGCCCGAGGTCGTTGCTTTGGTAATAAGGTCAATTTAGCGTCTGATGAGTGTCACATGACCTCCGGGCAGATGATGATTCGGTGTCCTTCAGCAAAAAGTTCTAATCCTGGTGATGGTGTCTGGATTAATGACCTTGACCTCGACCTTGACCTGGATTAATAACCTTGACCTCTTATGAATAGTGGCAGTCAATTAATTGCTGGAACTACATTCATAATTTGCATCGCCTGCACATGTATTGGGGATTATTACCATCCTTGATTGTATTTATACAAATGGTTTCATTTTTACCCAGGCTGAGTATCAGAAACCCTCTTATCCAAAACTGATGGCCTGGTGTAATAAAAAAAGACAGTTTGGCCTCAAAAAAGATGACAATAATAGCAAATGATTTCTGATGCAATTCATCACCTGACCTTGTCCATTCCATCCCATCATGGGAGTTGTTGATTACTGTTATGGAGTGCCCCATTACCCTGGTAGTTGTCCCAATGACCTCCATCACATAATAACCCTCTCCCCTGAAACGGCTCTGATCAACAGTGTTGCAAGTGCAGTTGAACTCCCCATTGGTAGAGAGACTTAGCTGTTCAATCCAATTGAACTCCCTATTGCTAGAATAAGCTCCCTATTGTTAGACTTAGCTGTAGTGTTAACTGGTTAAGTCCATTTTATCTCCCCAATATTGAACTAAGCTGTTCAATCCAATTCAACTCCCCATTCTGAGACTAAGCCCGAACTCCCCACTTGTCTGTTAAATCCATTTGAACTCCCGTCGTTAGACTAAGCGCCCATTGTTGGACTTGTCTGTTAAATCCAATTGAACTCCCATTGTTAGACTAAGCTCCCCATTGTTAGACTTAGCTATTAAATCCATTTGAACTCCCCATTGTTATACTAAGCTCTTCAATCCAATTCAACTCCCCATTGTTAGACTTAGGCCTAGCTCCCCATTGTTAGACTTGACTGTTAAATCCAATTCAACTCCCCATTGTTAGACTTCGGTCTATCTCCCCCATTGCAAGACTTTAGACAACCCCATTGCCCACTCTTTGACTTAGCTGTTCAATGCTGCTACCCAGTTTGAACTCGCCGTTGCTGGACTTATGTAGCTGTTACATGTCACCAGTCTGACAATACATTTGAACTCTTAGAAGTTATGTTTCTGCGTAATTGTATCATTTACGTAAATGTCGCGACTGACCTAAATTGGGACAGAGAACTTGTTCCCCCATCGCAATTACATACGATAATCTCGTGGCTCTGACATTAGTCCAAAGCCCATGACTAGTTTGCGGCCCTCCAAATTATCCTAGCATCTCCCCACTCCTAATCAGCTGAATCAGTGAATTGTCACTAGACTGGAAGCATCATTATGGTGACATGCCGCTAAACATTCCCGGGCCCCAGCACAAATTAGCCCAGTCGAGGTCTCTGCCTTGGGCTACTGGGGTATGTGAGCTGTACGGTACCCTTGGGTGCAGTTTCATACTGTAGAAATTTGGCAATATGACAAAGCTGGGGCCGGTTGCACAAAGAATCTTAAGTCTAAGAACAAACTTAAGTCTGAAATGAAGTCATCTTGTTTGCTGAAATCTGGTCACATGATGACTTAAGTCCAACTTTAGACTTAAGATTCTTTGTGAAACTGGGCCCAGTTTGCATATGATTATGAAGAGGAATAAACTTTCTGCTATTTCCAATATGGCTGCCAAGGAGGCCATCTTTGGGTGCAACTTGGTAGCAAACAGTTGTGACGATTCAACATGGATTTCTAGATATTTAGCAATCAGTGTAGAAAATTTGGTAATATGACAAAACAGTTTGCATGTGATTATAAAGAGGAATAAACTTTGTGCTATTTCAATATGGCTGCCAAGGAGGCCATCTTTGGGTGCACTTAGCAACCAGAAGTGACCAATCAAATTTGAATTCCAGATTAGATTAGCCACTCATTGTAAAAAGAAATAAAACTGCTGGGCTGTTATCTCTGTTCAGGTGGTCCAAAAATGACTGTTTTTAGTATGACCCGAATTTCTTATAAAACTTTTTCTTCATTTTCGGCAGTAGCTGTCACTGTGTTGCCCGATAAGTGACAAGTTTTTCAACTTTCAAGGAGCTAAAACAGGGTTTTTAGTATTTAGAACAAATTCTTACAAACTTCTTTTCCTCTCTTTTCAGATTAACGTTGCCATGACGTTGTAGAGGGTTAATCCACCGACAGCATCAGTATCACTACAAGCCAATAACACCTAATTATGGGAATTACTTACTACCATCAATGAGCCTGCCCACCCCCACAATGGTATACTCCGACCTGCCGAGCTATTTGATTGCAGTCTATGTACTGATTCCCGCCATCGTGTTTGTCCTTCTTGTCATTCTCGTCTATATCTGCTGTTCTAAGCGGTTCCGCTTAAATTGGTTTGAGAGGTCGTTACTTGAGAGCCAAGAGGAATGCCAGAGGATAAATTGTGTGAGTTCACCGTCGCCGTCATCGCACACTGCGCCGAGATTATCCTGCGGATCGCTGCGTCGGACTAGTTTAAAGTATGGACCGCTGATTGCAACTCCGAGAACAAGCATGGGCTCGAACCCAAGCACCCCGGCTGGAACAATCGATGCACAGTCGTCGGATAGTAGCGAAAACTTCTGGGTGCCGCCCGATGTGGTGAAAAAGAAGCGGGCGCAGAGTTTGGTCGCCGCCATGCTGCATCAGGAAAGTGATGAAGGTAGGAAATAGTTTATTTATTCATTTATTTTTCATTCATTTTTCACAATTTGTCTCTTCTGTGAATAATGTCATGTGAATAAGTGTTCTAGTAAATGCTTTTACTTCAGTTTTGTACAGGAGTCTCCAATGCATTTGTACAGCAGCAAGAAGTAAAAGCTTTTACTAGTTGCAGTTCATATTACCCATTGTCACTTGCAGAGGGTTTATCATCAATTCTTTTCTATCAGAAGTTAAGTGCAAAGGATACTGAAAGCAACAATGCGTGATTCATTTCAACTGCGTGTTTTAAAACTTGACTTCAACTTGGAGTGCGTGTTTCAAAACTTGATTTCAACTGTGTGTTTTAAAACTTTATTTCAACTGTGTGTTTTAAAACTTGATTTCAACTGCGTGTTTTAAAACTTGATTTCAACTGCATGTTTTAAAACTTGATTTCAACTGTGTGTTTTAAAACTTGATTTCAAATGCATGTAAAACTTAATTTCAACTGCGTGTTTTACAACTTGATTTGAACTGCGTGTTTTAAAACTTCATTTCAACTGCGTGTTTTGAAACTTTAAAGCAGAAAAACTTTCAGTGTTTCTTCGCTGATTGGACGATGAGTGATTTCAGTAGGAAAAGAAGGAATTTATAATTAGAACGGTAGCCATGTTTCCACCGAGTGATGGATCTGTGGGTATGAATAGGCACTTAGCGAAACAAACCGTCCGTTGATGTCCCTTTGACACGGCTGACATGCCATGTGACTAAGCTGTCAAATCCTGTTTAACTTAATAATAATAATATTGTCATGTGTTATCAGAAATCAAACAGTCATTTATTCATGCATATTTACTCATCTCTTCAAACTAATAACTAACGTTGTAATGAATTTCTGTAGGTTCTGTCCTGTGTATTTACGGGTTTAATCAAGTTTTTACAGTAAACCACCAGTTTTTACCATTTTTTCACACAAAGTAAAAAAAGGAATTCAGGAATTCTGGACAGTTGGTGTTTCTTGGATAATTCCATGGAAGTCAGTATTACTTGAATCCAAAGGAGTGTTACTTGGAAAATTCCATGGAAGTCAGTATTACTTCAATCCAATGGAGTGTTACTTGGAAAATTCCATGGAAGTCAGTGTTACTTGGAAAATTCCATAGAAGTCAGTGACATTTTGTCCTAGGTACGTTTTGTCCGGGTATGTTTTGTCCTGTCACCCAGTGACAGTGTTACTACTAGGAAAGAGAAGAGTGTTAACTTGGAAAATTCCACTGGAGAGTCATGTCTCATGACAGATTTTGAAATAGATTTGAAGTTTTTCTTTTGTAGTATCCTAGGAGAAGAATTTGTTTTGATTTTAATGGGCCACTTTCTGTGTTCCCACTGAGAAAAATCATCAAAATATCTTGCTTTTTCTCAGTCAGGGGTCCACGCGGAATTTCAATGTCGAATACCCGTGACAAACGAACTGCATTGGCTGATGAAAAACTGACAATATATCACATATTGGTGAATAACAAGAAACTGTAATACCTTTTAGAAATTTCCTCCTCAACTTCATAAGTTCGCCGTTGCTGTTTTTCTTTACAAAAATCCATACCAGACAACCAACTGACTACAATCTGTTAAAATTTCAAAAGATTTTATGTGTTTTTCATTTAAAGCTGGCATCATTTTTCATCCAATCCTCTTGATATTATTTATATGACGATATCAATTACGTGTCAGATCTTTGACTGGCGGAGATCTTTCTGCGTCTGGCAATTGAAGTTTTTGTCTCAAAGTTGCACAATTTTCTGGCAGACTACATTTTCTTTGCCGTTTTTCTTTTATTCATCTAAAAGGTATCGATTATTGATTTATCGTTTGGCAACTTGATGTGATCTATCGAGGAAGTAGGGCCGATTGGATATTGTTCAGTAATCTTCGGCGTTTTTCTTGATGTTTTGTCTGACTAATACAGAATGGATCAAGTCATATTGCGGCATTTTGGCTCATGGTGGATTTGAGCAAGGTGGTGAAGTTTTTCTACAGTTCTGGCTGTATATACTCAACTTTCACAGCTGAAAGGTCATTCAACAATTTCAGGTTCTAACCACTAGTGATAATTATGTGGGGAGCATTTAGATTAGTTGACCAATGACAGAAGGCTTTCATTTACGTTGGGAGAGGCTAGTTTGGGATTTTGCAAAACGTATATCTTGAGGCAGACCATATTATGTCAGGCTCTAAAGGGCCACGATATTGCCACTTTTTGTCGACAGCCGGCGCCACCGGGGTGATTGCATCATTCTCCAATACCGTAGATCTGCCTTTCGCCCCAGTGTTGGAGAATGTATGATTACAATGCAGTGCATATGTGGATACCGTAGGAACGAGAGTTACTCTACATGGGGTGAGGTTGCAAGCGGTAGTTCATGAACATTGTCAATAGAGGTCTCCCTTAACTCTAGTATGTTTAGTGTAGGATAGGGAAGGAATACGGTGGCTCATTAAGTTGCAGATGAGGATATCCTTCAAACTTGCATGTCCTATAATCAACATTTATATTTTTACCAAAGATTACATCAGTTTGGAGTAAACAAAGAAATTCCAACATGGGTATGAACTTGCCTGGAGTGGAGGTTATGAAAAAATTAGTCCAATTTTAGGTTATCGAGAGAGCAACACTTCAGATTCCCTATTTAGCATTCAACCTTTTGTCTGGACGTTGGATAATTTCCGTGGCCGTTAATACTTAAAGGGGAGATCCTGTCGTTGGGTTCATTCTCTCTATATGAACGATATGTCCTGTTGGGCATCGACGCAGAACCTTAAAGTTGTCTGGTGCCGTTTCCTGGATCTTCTGGCGGAAATTACCAGGAGGTCCAAATTGTGAGCCACTTCCCTGCAATCATACAAAAAAGTGGAAAAAATTGCAAGTCGTGACAGACCAGAATATCCATAATTTATCGAGGGTTGTTCCCCTTTAAGTGTGATCAATTTAGTTGTTGATTATCACTTAATGATCAGATATAAGAGCAAAGTATACATTTGTCTTCATTGACATGAATTCCTTTGTTATAAACATTTGTGGTGACAGGTCAGTACATGGTGCCAATACAAATATACCTCTTAAATTTTTAACAACTAAATGTCACTGACAAGCATGAACTTGCATTGACTGGATATTTACGAAAAAATCAGACAAATTTGATAGTTTTTGATAATCAATGTTAAGCCTGGGTCACAAATGCCACCGGGCGCCGTACGATTTTCCCCACCCAGCAGCTTGCTGTGGATTTTTGAGACTGAAACTCAGATCGAAGCTGAATTATGCCTAAATCGCCTCAATGGATAAGCGGAAATTAAACTAGATCAAACTGGGCACCGTAGAAATTGGCCAAAATGTCTGTTTTTACTCGCCGTACGGTCGCCGGAGTGGATATGTGACCTAGGCTTTACTGACGAACTGGTGTCATGCAGCCATGAGCGCGTCACGACAGGTTTTGCATTGTTAAAGGACCACTGCATTGCCACTTTTTCTCGACAGCTGGCGCCACCGTGCCACTCTCCAACCCGGGATAACTACGTTGTCGACGAATTGACCCGATTTACTATGTACATTTTGTAATGCATTTTTGTACTTCGTCTTACTGCCGCTAGGTGGCTCCCTCTACATCGGCAGTCAAATAACACATTTGAGATCCAATACTGTGCTCCTTAAAGGGACCCGACAGTCAGCCTCCTCATAGCATTTTGATGTGCTCATTACACCGATCGGTTGGCATGAGAATCTAACTCTGACATGTACATGTATTACAAGTAAAATACACTAAACATCAACATTTGAGCACAAATCTGTAAGTTGTCGGTTGCTAGCGCCACCTGGGATGAAGTGACCACGTACGGCGTAGAACAAAATAGTCCGTCTCTGACACAACTGCAAAAATGTTCACACGATCGCTCATTGACTTGGGGGGGGTGGGTAGTACCTACTACCTCAAGACACCGGTTCCAACACGTCCACTTTACCACCCAGGCAAAGCACCGTCAACAGCACTCAACCACTGCAGACGGTCTGAGTCTCATTGAGTGTCAACGGTCGACCTCGGTGTCCATTATAAAGACCAATATTCAATCTGGTATTGGATGTTATTATTTGCCAACCAATAATTGTGCTCTGAGTGGACATTCCGCTCTGCTTGTGAACTTTGATATGCGTTCGTTGCGTCAGGATTGATCATGGACTGGGAGGCCGGTCGGTTTTTGCACACCGATACCGAGAGCGAATAACAGGCCTTGCCGTTTGACGGGCACGATTTTGCATGCACCTCGCAAACAATAGAATTTCTATTGTTTGCGAGGTGCATGCAAAATCGCGCCCGTCAAACGGCAAGGCCTGGAATAAAACTGGATGTAGCTTAAAGCTAAGAATCCACTGCTGATTTTCTGCGTTGCGACTTGCTTTGCAACCTGCTACCTGCGATCGAATACGATCGCAAGGAACTGATACCGGTCGCCGACTGATTGCCGACTGAAATTGACCACATCTTCACCATTGATGGAAATCACGTCTAGCGAGTCCACTACGGCGATCGATATATGGCCCTTCAACATCTCTTGTATATGTCCAAGAGCAAATTTTAAGGAAAAAATTAAAATATCGTGAAATTATCACTGTTTCAAAATATCATTGAAAATGAGATTTTTGAAATCTTGACGTTTTTCATAACAAACAAATTTATCATGAATCTATGAAGAGTTCTAAGACTCATGGTGAAGAAATTACTGAAAAATATTTGCCCTATTCTGTGTTATTCAAGGAATTATGCATGAAAAACGGGACACTTTTCAACACAATTTAAAGAAAAAGTTTAATTTCTCTGTGACCGATGGTAATATAGTTACCGAATCTTGGTCAGTCTTAATCTTTTAGCGAAGGCTAACACCTCAACCGAAAATTTCGTGAAAAATCTCAAATTTCAGATTTTTGATATTTTCGATAATCTCAAATATCGTCAAAGTAAGTCAAGATTTTCAAACACTTTCTTCACCATATTTCTTAGAATTTTCCATAGATTACTTGAAAAGTCATTTTTGGTAAAAAATGTTAAAATTTCAAAAATCTCCATCTTGATGATATTTTAAAATAGTGATATTTTCATGATAATTAATTTTTTTCCATGAAATTTCCTGTCTGACATACAGAGGAGATGTTCTAGGGCCAGGTATCAAAGCTGCAACCCCATCGTGTGCATACCTCAGCAACAGTAGACAAAAACTTTTGTCCATTTATTTTTTGGGATGAGTGTACAAGGCTACTTTTGCACAGTGCAAAATGCATTGTTCAAGGCGGATGAATTTCTGACCGTTGCACAACCAATTGCGTAGGGATTCGAAAGAGTTCATACTTTGTTCCTTAATGAAACATTGAATACCCAATGGAATGTTAAAATAGCAGTATTTTTACAAATAGTGGAAAAAATTTTAATTTTTGGTACGATCACTTTATCAAAATAATTTGTAAAATCGATGAGCACAAGAATGTTGTGCTGGGTTTAGCCGTTTTCAGAGGACTTAGCCGAGGAATGATGATGGCGACCTCTTCAGATTGACCATAGGCCTTGATTTGTGAAGATTGTTTGAATTCGACTATTGCTGGTTTTGGTCGAACGCCTTCGAATTTGACTCATTCCAAGAAAAATCACTCCCCCTCAGAAATAGCCAGGATTTTTTTTTCGGGGGGGGGGCAAAAGATGTCACGTCAGCATCTTTTCAGGGGAATCGCCGTATTTGTACATTTCATGACGAGTCGATTCCGCTAATGGACAAGCTTTGTCTCGTGTGTTGTCGTTTATCCCTTTATCAACATGCATAGACGGCGTCAGGTCAGTTCCGTCACACTGTATCTCGAGTGGATCCTCGGCATTTTAATCCAGCGGCAAGATAAATAATGCATGGCGGTTGGGGGTGGCGAGGAAGGAGATGAGCCTTCCTATTAATTTATAGATGCGAGTCCATTAGCTCGGGCCAGAGGGTCAAAATTTGTGTCCAAGACAGGGGTTTCATTTAAAAGCAGGGTTCACTGACTGGTGATGGCTTGTCCATTAATGCTGCCAATTTCTCTGTTAAAGGAATCATAAACTGAGGGGTTTAGTCGCTAAGAAAATAAGAAAATTTTCAATTTAAATTATTTCTGCTTTTTTCTGCCAGTTTCCACGTCAGCAGCAGACAGTGCACATCATCATTATGATGTCATCACAGTGTCACAAAGTGCATTTTTGTAAACGACGCTCGTGCACTATGTTTGTGATGCAATGGCAGTGTCGCGACGTCACAGACCAGACATGCCGGAAAACCAGTCTGTGCTAGTGAAATGGTAAAAGTTTGGTTTTAACAGTTTCAATGGATTGTCTTAGGAAAAGTATTTGAAAAATTTCTGACAAGAGTTTGTCATACTGATAATTTTCTTTTTCCGTGTTGTGGGTTATTTGACTGTTCTGTCACCCTTCAGGGCCCATATTAATAAAACTAACTAAATCTAAGTGTGACACTTATCCTTTGTTCAACACAAAAGATAAGTATCACACTTTGACCATGCTTTGACTTATATGTGTTTATGAATATGGACCCAGGCATTTAGACTTATAGTTTCAATACCAAACTGCATTCACACCATCTGAGGACGTGAAAATCATCTGGATGGGAATCCAGGACATTCCTAGAAAAGTTCCAAGTTCCAATCCTTTGATCAAATACCATTGGCAGTTACTAGTAATTACATACACTGATGTATCTTTCAGAAGACACACTTTTATTATGGGTATTCTTGTCAGCTGCTCATTTATAAATCCATCCATTGTTTCACAAAATACATTCTGTACACACTGCTAGACGTTAATCAGTAGTTATCCATTCATTTATCATACTCCTTGTTTCCGTAACAATTGTAAATCATGATTTACTAACAAATTTTCATTTTGGTCATCACCTGTTTATTTGACTTGCATTAACCAAGCCATTTATCAAGTCATTATCCACGTAAATACTCACAATAAATCATCTGTTCACTTTCATAGTTCATTCACCTATTGTTCACACATTTACAGTGGAACCCCTCTAAGTCGACCACCCATGGGACCAGAGCGAAGTGGTCAGTTTAGAGGGGTGGTCGCTTTAGCCAGGTTGAGATGGGGGGGGGGGCACTTTGATTGCTAACTCATGTGATCAAAGGACTTTGATTATGATGATTAAAAGGTGAATTATGGCCAGCAGCCTCAATAACAAATGAATACCTTCACAAAATCTTACACTTTGGAAGCTTGGTTTAGCTTGGCTTTGGTGTTTGGCCCAGAAGATCATTCTGACCACCTCCATATTCTGACTACATGTACATTTGTACATGTATTTCAAAAGAGCCCATGTTCAAATACATACAATTTTGTGGTCGTGGTCAATTTAGAGGGGTTGAAATGAAGCTTGGGACCCACCATCTGGGTGGTCACGGTCGGGGTAGAGGGGTGGTCGACTTAGCTAATGGAAAATGTGAAGGATTTCATTGGGACCGACAAAAATCGGTCAGTTTGGAGGGGTGGTCAAGTAAGAGGGGTGGTCAAACTGAGGGGTTCCACTGTACTCCTTTATTACTCATTCTTCGCATATTTGCTCATTCATTCCCTTATCAGTCACTTCTGTACTCCTTTATCTACTCATACATGTAGTTCACACATTTACTTATTTATTCCCTTATTGTTCACAATTGTACTCTTTTATTTACTGATTGTTCACACATTTACTCCTTTATTGTTCACACCTTTCATTTATGCATTATTCACACATTTACTCACATCTTCATATACACTTTTTTACTCACTAAATCTTCACACAGTCACATATTCACAATTCCACTGAATCATTCACAGTAATCGTTCACATGATTACTTCTTTAATTACCCATCATCCACACGTTACTCATTTATTCCATTATTATTCACACTTGTACTCTTTTATTTACCCACTTGTGCTCATTTATTTACTCATCATTCACACTTGTACTCATTTACTTACTCATCATTCACACTTGTACTCTTTTATTTACCCACTTGTACTCATTTATTTACTCATCATTTACACTTGTACTCTTTTATTTACTCATCATTCACACATACATGTATACTCTCAAATACTCATCATTCACTGCAATACTCAGTTATACTCATTTTGACATTTTTGATTTGATATTTTATGTGCCTAGGGAAGAAGAGACTGAGTCGACTCCGTTCAGCCCCCACCCCAAATCATATCTTAAGAGAAATCGAAGGTAATTCCCGTTCTTCCATATCAAACTATCTTCCATTTTAATTCTTCCGTTTAACAGTAGTGGCGTTACTGGTGTTAGCCAAAATGGTGGTGGGTTCTGCATCAGATGTTTCATCAGTCTAAATTTGATGGCTTGTAGTCTTTCTCTCTACTTATAAGCTTAGAATCTCCTTAGCAACGTGACTTTTGCAAAATTTGTGCAAAAATTGTAAGATACAGCCACACCACGTTCATGCAAAAAAACAGTTTTGTATTGAGAAATAGCAAAAATAGATAATTTAATTTTTGATTAATAATTAATCAATCAATTAATTATCTATTATTAATTAATTATAATTAATTAATTAATAATAGACAATTAAATTATCTATCCAGATTTACCTATTTAATTAATTACCATTATTTAGTAATTAATTACCATAAATTTGTAATTAATTACCATTAATTAGTAATTAATTATTATTATTATTATTATTATTAACAAGGCGTGGCTGTATTTTCAATTTTTCCTTCTATGGTCTGCATAAAATTTTGCAAAAGCAAAGTTTGATGGTTCTGTTCATGTTTTTTCTCTTTGCTTGGTCAGTATTCAACAGATTCATGTCTATTTTCACATAAAGGTTGTCCCGTAAAAATATTGTGACATTTTTTTGTTCTTTCTTCTCATCGGAGTACGCTTCTTGAACTTTTTTAGTTCTTTCTAAAAGTTTTTTGTCTATTTTCATATGAAAGTTGTCCCGTAAAGATATTGTAAGAAAATTTTGTCGTAATATGCTCTTGTTGGAGTATGCATATTGGACATTTTGTTCAATATTTTTTTTGCTTATGATAAACTTTTTTTGCTTGTGCCTATTCAGGAGACTTATACTTACAATTCAGCTTCTTTTGCGAGTTTATTGTCTGTTACATACAGGACACGTTGTCTCAAAAGCTATTTAACTCCAAGTTTTTTCTCTCTCTCGAGTACCAATGTTCAGCATTCGATTGTGTTGTTCAACGTAACGTTCTGTCAAGAATATTGTAAACGATGACAACCTGGGTCCATATTCATAAAACCTTGCTACATGTAGGTTTAGTTACTTGCTAAAGTGCCCACCAGTTTGTACAGGCCAACTAGCAAGCAACTAAGCCAGCAAAGTTTTATGAACATGGGCCCTGATGATCAGACAAGTTCCAAAAAATGGCCATATCTTGGCAGGATTTCTATTGTATTCTATTGTGTAGATGAGTTTGGTTGGCAGCCATCTTGCCAAAATTAGGTCATCGTCATGGAGATTGCCCCCACTAGAGATAGGGGAACCAATCATCTGTCACTTTGGAAAAAAATTCCCATAGTGATGACCTAATTTCAAGAAGATGGATGCTAGCGAAACTCAGAGTAGGCTACTCGGCCTATAGGCCTATTCATAAAACTTTGTTAGTTTAGTTGGTTGCTAGTTATGTACATTGGCCTGTACAAACTGGCCACTTTAGCAAGTAATAACAAGCCTAAGCAAGGTTATGAATATGGACCCCAGAGTTTAGCAGTTGAGAGGTAGACTTCCATATCTCTGTTCGGTTTGAGATCACCATAATAAATAAGAAAAGCCTCAGCACATGTACCAGTATGCATATGCTTGTACCTCGCTGACTTATGGCCTGCGGGATCGACATAACTTGACAACGAATGTGTTAAAAACAATCCTCCGTAGAAGTCTCCTGTTTTTCGGGAGTCTCAAGTTGGTTGTTTTGAATTTAATTGCCTGAGTTACTTGAGTGAAAAGATCAAAGTCATAAACTATAGATTGAGATTGTTATTAAGCACTGAGCCCCAGGAACATAAAGCTGACATTTCGTGCAAGGAAGAAAGGGCAAGTTCCTTATAATATCAACCTACATTGTAGTTTTTAAGTGTTTTCCATAACGTATGTTTTAACCCTTACGAGAGTGTTCAAAGGGACTTGCATTACTTAGCTGAAGTGTTGACTATATATAGTGATACCACTCCACCTAAGTTCTTGCACAAGTTGGCTCTCTATGGGTAACTCATCTGAAGAAAACTATGGGCAGTTGTTTGGGTTATTTGTTTGAGCGTAATCTTATGGAAACCATAGTGAATTGCTCATTGAGAGCCAACTCACACGAAAAAACTTCTAGAGGAAGCGTGCCTTAAAACGCCAAATCGGTTAATGTCATCCTGGGTATAACAGAAGTATACCAAGGTTCAATGTCATCCCACGAAACTATACCCTGGGTATAGTATCTACAAAAGTATACCCAGCCTAGGTACGAGTTAGAAATGGATCTCGCATGATCAACAACCAGAGCGTGCGCGATTGGTACTTCTGTCGTATACCTGGGCGGCATGTTCGTGACAAATGCGTGAATTGAAAACATGTTTTTTGGCATTTTTGCGGTCATGTGACATTTGCGAGAACAGTCTCATTTTCAGGTGCTGTATCCAATCCTGGGTATACTTTTGTAGATTGAACTATACCGAGGGTATACTTTTGTGCAACGACATTGAACCTGGGTATATCTCTTTTATACCCAGGACGACATTAACCGATTCAGCTTAAGTAACGAATGTTTTGTCTCAGAACAGATTCCTGTAGTAATAAAGTTTTGGAGGCATATTGTTTCCCAAATCCACGCCCCATGATCACCCACGTCCCAAAAAAAGGAGAAATAAGGATTTTACATGTCGTAGCATTATAACAGCTCATCTACTGTGAAAAAAACATATGTCAACAATGGGGTAAAAAGTTCTTTGATGTCGGAATATCACTCCAGGCGTGATGTAATCTACCATGAAGGGACCGTTACTGGGAAATACGTGTCCTGCTCACAAAGCTAATGGCGACATCTTTCTGTGTAGGCTGGGCATTGGGAGGGACGATATTTTGAAACTCATCAGACCTGGTGAAGTTCTGTTGATAGTTCCAAGAAGTCAGGGGCGGATCCAGGATATGGAAAAGAGGGGGCGCTCTGTGCTAAGAACATTGAAATTTGCGCCCAATTCCAGAATTTCACGGTCAATTTTACAGATTTGATCGCCAAAAGGGGAGGTGCACGCCTGTTGCTGATTCGTTGAGCAGTGGCCGAACAGAATCTTAACATTTTTGGCACCACCCTGTACAAAGATCAATAACATCTTTGATCTCATAATTGCATCACTTTGCAAATTGTTTCCATCGTGAAATGATTGACAGGCCTGTCGTCATGACTCCCTATCGAATATTACACGGCGTTAACACGATGATGGATCACACCTATGGCGGCGTGTTCACATCAGTTACGTCTCTCGCTATTCATCTCCGTGTTCATCAATCACGAACCGTTTCAAAGACTTTCCACATCTTTGTCATTCGCTGTTGAAAATTCATTAAATTTCTCCTTCTAAATGCAGTCGTTTTGTCATGTCTAAAAAAAGTAGATAAATTTAAAGTGCATTCCACTGACATGTAAACAACAGTTTCTCCTCACAGTGAAAGCAACCGTGAGCATCTGCAAATGCATCTCTGATGTCACGTGTTATTTAATACCCCTCTGTATTAAATTTTATGATATTTTCAAAATATTAGGAGAGTGCAGGTGGAGGTTTCATAGCCTCGTGAAGGTCCCCAAAATGCTTGCCTGATACGTACTTCAAAGAATCAAGACCTATTTGCAGCACACATTGAAAAAACTGCAGGCAGAGCTCTAATGTATTCAGATAGAGCATAGTACATTTTACACTACACTAACATCGGTGAACGTAAGCACTTTCTGAATTCAATACAGTGTGGCTTTAAACAGCACAGTATTCTTTCAAATAATCTGAGAAATCAAAAGTTAAAAAAAACGATGTCTTTTATTGGTGTTGACCAAACGTAAGTTAGCAAAACTGAACTTCTCCCAAGAAATCAGTAGTCAGTTGTAATGATGGTTGAACAAAAAAATTGAGCCCAATTTCTGTTCAACACCAAAAAATTGCTGTTGAAGACTAAATAATTTCTGTTGAACAGAAAGTAGTTTCTGTTAATAGAAGTAGCTCGATTTTCGGTCACAGCATTTCTGTGTTTATCTCGTAACGTAATCTTGTCCGTGGCTGAGGAAATCCACCGGATATCTGCTGAAGTGACCGCGATGAGTGACAACACACGTCAGGAGATTAAACGCTTGTCTCTTTATGATATTACACGAGATAACAGCGGAATGATTCGGTAGAGATATCACGTATCACTCCTTTGGGCACCGACCTTCACGTAGGTTACACAGCAACGAAAAAAATACACCGCAAACACAAAAAAGTCGTGCTATTTCCACCGATGTTGCAAATTGCGATTCGGATCATGAATATTTAATCTGTATCTCCCACGCTTCTTGCACCAAGACGTTTTTGCTCGAGTGATCAGAGCTCTTCTTTCTTGGAGGTAAAATGCTTTGATCGCGTGATATCGTACGTGATCAGCAAAGTTGTAAGTGAAATTGGTGTTCAATTTTACCATTTCTTCGTGTTGATTGGCTGTGAAGGAGTGATGCATTTCTCCCATTGCACCTGTATGGGCTGGAGTCTAAAAGCACCTCTCCACATGAGTGTTTTTTTGCGAAAGTTGGCTCTCTATGGGCATTTTCCCCATAGAAAGGTATGGGCAGTCATTTTCATAATCTGATCTTTGCGAAAGTCGTAAAAAAACCAACAATGGTGAATTTACGAACTTTGCAAACTGTGCATGTATAGACTTTTCAACAAAGATGGCAGTCAAATATTTCTAACCATTTGACGTCAAAAGCTTAATACCGTTCAATGGCCGCTGGCACGCTAAGCTGGTCAAGCGGCCATGGCCACAAAAGTCACGTAGGTAAAATAATTGTCTGAGAGGATGCGTTTGGTAGTGTTATATCATACTTGGGAACGAATTTAGAATCCCCAATCACTGCCCAAAAAAGATCGCTGATTGATGGAATAAATCGATTTCGATTTTGTGCCATTTGACCCATACTTGGACAATGAATGGCAACAAGGTCGTGTGGGAAAACTAGGCCACCATCTTTATTGGGGAGGTTTATACTGTAGTTCCTCGCTTGAATGGTCAAGTCATCAAATTGCTGACTCCATTTGTAATGAGTAATACATTGTGTCTATGTTAATCAATGCCGTTGTATTATGGAGTCAAAAGTCAAAATAGAGACAACTTCGAATATTTCAAATTAATAATCACAAAACGACAAACCTGAACAGTAAAAAAATAATTTCTTCATAAATATGATTGACGAGTACAAACGAACGTCCTGACCTTTTGGTCCTGAGCACCGCTGAATGTCACGCCGCATGGCAATGTTTAACGCTTTCCTTTGATCAAATATGGAAGATTTACAGAGATCATAGATTTAAAATTAGGTAATTTGGAAGTCTCTAAGTAGCAGACATTGCCATTGTTACGACTATCTCACTGGAATTATGTAAATTTAGAAGCACAGCCCGAGTTGGGGACCCCTGATATCGTCATACCCTATAATATCATCATGGACTCGAATGTAAATTGCAAATTGTCCTAATTCGAAACTCCTGATCGACATTCTGAGTGAGTCAATTCATCCAGATCGTCTATTTTAAGATGCACCATTTCCGACACTTTGAGAATGTTGACTTTGGAATGACGGCTTAGGCAGCTCCGTCTGATGGTTCATCGAGGCAGATGCTGGTTGATTTGGAAGATCACTGAGTGATAGTAGCATTTTACAGACTCCTTGCTGCAGAATCCTGGGGTCATCCATCTGCCCCCAGGTTTGAGCAGACGCCTGACAGTATCTTCTGTTGAAGTTTTCTAAAATCTTTGGAAATTAATTGGAAAAAATTTGAAGAAAAATTCTTCAGATGGTTGATAGGAACAACATTTCTTCAAATATTTTTCAATCAGTCCCATAGGATGTGAGAAAATTTCACAGAAGATGCAGTCTGCTGGTTTTGGAGACAGATGGGTTAATTGACCTGTGTTGGACAGAGTGTCAATCTGATGTCAAGTTAGTAATCTAGTTTGTGGTTCCATAACCTAATTTAATTGCTGTCACGTGACTGGTGTCAATCAAGCGTGGAAGAAAATCTAATTAACTTCCTCAGGTTTGACCGTGAAATATCATAAATTTTTCATGTGTAATATGAACCTAATTTATTGATGATAACGAACTTTACAAACGAATACCGAAATTTCATCGCCAATGTGTGACAAAATTCATTCGTTCACCTGATAACTGAACAAAGTAATCAAATACAATTAGACGACTGCGTGCTTGAGAGCGCTAAATGGTAACCATAGCAACCTGGGATGCTGGTTGGAGCCCTGTGTGAGATATCGTGGGTGGTTCCAGGTGAACACACCCGCTGTCAGGTGACCAGGTACTAATCCATACATCGCTGTGTTGCGTTTTTCTTGAAATCGGTAAATCGTGAGTTATTGTATTTTTGCGATGGGTGATGGCCATTTTCTGGTTTAGGACTAAGGTTAAAGTCAGGTTTTATTCCTCCAAGGTTAGGGCTAGAGTCTGTATCGGCCCCTGATGGCCTTCGTGATTTATAACTGAGTTTTTACAGGGATAGGTAAATTTAAACCCCTCGAGAGATCATGTGATTTCGGATGAGACGCACTTTGCTTGTCTAATGATGAAGTCGGCCATGGACAGAATTAGGGGGTCAGAATTAAGCCGTTCTGATAATGTGCTCAAATGGACAAAACGTCAGAACGACGCAAAGTTTTGAAAACCTAACCCACGTCTCACAGTACATTGTAAGTTGACCTGAAATTTGCATGCATTCACTCAGTAGACTTCTAAACTACGAACCGTCACCAACAGAAATTTGATCTCATTAAGGTCAAACATTTTGAGAAGATGCTCTTGACACTAAGACGATTTGCTTAATTCCGTTACTTAGAATTTTCGTTACGGTACTTAGAATTTCATGGTCAGTTTAGGTATGTACTGTATTTGAAAGCTGTTATGGTATGCGCCAAGAGCTGCCCTTCTCACTTGGTGAGATGATCTGAACAGGACTCAAACCTAAGACCCCTGGAGTGACAGGCACTGACGGATTCACTGCACCACTTGAGCTGCCTTCCTTGGAACCTCAAGGTCTGATCACCGATCTTCTCCCCAGCTACCGCAGACAAGGCGATATTGGCTTTGGAAAAGACAATTCTCAAATTGACGTAAACGAGAAAGATCTGCGCACTTCCACCGAAATCGCAAACACAACCTTGGTCTGAGAACTCCACGACATTGACTTCGACGATGTTGCGTCAGAGTCAACCATTGCTGAATCATGGATTGCGTCACGTCAGCTGGTTTCAGAGCGAGGTTGAGTTTGCGATTTCGGCGGAAGTGCGCAGATCTGTGAATGCGAGAATCATCTGTTGTTTGACATTGGCGAGCATCGCTGGCGAGAAGATTCCACGCATCGCTGTCCAATGCATACCTGACATCAACAGCCAATACAATTTCGCTCGGAGGAGATCAGGTCACTTGCGATGTCCCCTGGTGCCTTGCCTGCTCCACTGCAGTTTCTCAACAAAACTGGACAAATCAATCATGGAAATTAATGCATACAGGAGGAAACCAGAGTGTGCGGAAAAATTTTTTGTGTGTTGAAGAGCGTTTCCCTCACTATCATGAATGGATCCTATGAGAATTAAACACTCAGCGAGTTAAAGTTCATCAAAGGAGTACAGTAATTTGAAAATGCCAACGACTTCTCTTTATTCTCCTGGGTCGAAGCCCTGGATCTAATCCGCCTTATTACAATGAGATGTGATAGGAAATGCTATAAAACATGTCAAGACACATCACCAGTCCGGGGATCGGGTAATAGACACGTGTTATGGACAGTTTATTCTGCATTCCAGATGAATCGGGCATCACGTTTTTATCTGTGGGTCGGTTATTTCTCAACCAGTTTTTATGTGGTTTTCACGAAATTTGATCATATTAACCCCAATCTTTCTGCTATCTTCATTTTTTGCAAAAGTCAGACGTAAAAAATCCCTTTCACAACCTCAGTTTGAGTTTGCTGTGGTGTGCATGCAATGAAATACACACTACCGGATACAATGCATTGTTTTCAAAATCGCCACCATGCGGGCGTAAAGCCGGCAGCACACCAGGCGATATCGCCAGCGATCTATCGTCAACGATCTTCTCGCCAGCCACCGCAGACTAGGTGATATCGGTTTTGGTATTGTTTGATACTGGGCGAGCATCACTGGCGAGAAGATTCCACGCATCACTGTCCAGCGCACACCTGGCGTCAATAGCAGATTTTGCTTGCTGGCGAGCAGATCGCTTGCGATGTCGCCTGGCGTGCTGCTGGCTTTACAACCATGACTAACTTGCTGATGCATCGTTTATTAGGAAAATGAAAGCTATAATTCGTTGCAATGGAAATATGATGTAATTTAATGAGAAATTTGTGGAAAAAGACAAACGCACTAACATATTTGAACAAAGAGTAGACTGATTGCCTATTGTCTCCGTGACAACCGCACTGCTGTTCAGCTTTAATGTTCAGCACCACTGTGAATAAAATTGGTTGAAAATTTTGATGAAATTTTTTTTCTGGAATATCCCCGACAGATCCATGCAGATAATTGGAATTTGTACAGGGATATCAGGGGATATGGTGCAGCAACTTGACTGACAGCTGTATCGGTCAAGTTAATTGACATCATCACATTCAATTTCATATTGGAATTATCCTGCCAAATATTGCTCTGTCGATGCCCTCAAGTCGAGCGACACTTCATTGCTGTTTTTGACCTTCTGACCCTTCGGTACTCACCCAAAGCTTTCCAGTGAATATGATCTGAAGGGTTTCTGGTGCAAGCATTTCGTACACATTTTCATTTTAACCCATTAACTATGGAATTATTTTTAGTTCTAATTTTTTCTCTCAAAATAATGCATTTGACACACAAGGTTCCAAGCCTATATAACGTCCTACCCACTGTGATGCGCCATTTTCTTGCAAGGCGTACTATTACGCCTTATGCAAGCTAGGATCCTCGGGTGTTTCCAGGGATTTCCCCGGATGCCGTAATGATGTAATGTGGTGTTCTGCCCAGTTAGCAGGTTAAGAAAATTGGTCTCGGCAGCAAATAAAGTTTCGCTGGCAGCCATCTTGCCAAATTTAGGTCATCGTCATGGGGATTTCCTCCACTGGGGATGGAAGAACCAATCATCTGTCATCCTGGAAGAACATTCCCATGGTGATGACCTATTTTTTGCAAGATGGCTGCTAGCAAAACTCATCTACAGGAAGTTCTTTTGAAAAGACTTTGCAAAACCATCAGGGCACGTCTCAACCAGGAAAAAGTTTCCAAGTCCTCAATAGAGGGTCAACCATAATCATCGTGATGGTATAATGAGTAAGTTGTAAAAACTTTTGCCACGTTTCTGACGAGAATTAATGAGACGTTCTTTCTAAAGGATTGGCCGTGAATTGTTAATGCTGCACATGATAGATGCAGCACCCCGTTCTGCCACTGAGGTGCTGTTTTTCCTGCCGACTGATGATTCATGGTCATTTTCCGGCATTTACATAATGTTGCTGGTCCGTTGTTTTTTTACGACACAATAAGTATTCTGGAATATTGTGCAATCATTTTCTGTATCTTCCCAGTTTTTGAATCATTGCAGAAAAAGCGAGCATCAGATTCGGAGATTGTTTGCCGCACAAGCGTAGAGCATCAATGCATAAATGCAGGAGGAAACCTGGCAGAGCTGTATGTTGAAGACTCGGGAGAATAGTGCATCCAGAAGTTTGGCGTGGTCTCACTGTTCTTTAATAAGTGTGACATTAGATATTCCTTCTGTGTTGAAGCTATTAAAGCGAATTGGTCGTGCCGGTCAAGGTGTCTTACTGCTGTGGCTTTACTACTTTCAAATAACATTTAGAACACGGTTGACTGCAAATCTAAGCTTTAGTATCTAGGGATGTAATCTGATAAAATACTAAATTTGTAATATTGAAATTGTGAATTTCATGGGCCACAAAATTAATTTTAGTGACATTTTTGATTGCCGCGACTGATTCCCTTTAAGGAGGGAAGGCGACTGACAAATTTGATATAAATGGGTGCTTTATTCAACCCTGCAAACTTGTAATGATACAGCAGCCTCGTCTGTCTTTAAGACTCCTGTACAGCCCCTCTGCACGCTTTAAAGGGGCGCTGGCCTATATGGCCACATCTGCACCACCCTGATATATCACCTTACTTGTAGGGGGTTAATCCGATCTTTACGTTTCTTGATATCTGCAGATGAGTCGACGCATACAATTTATCTCATTATCCACACCGTTCAATTCACACAAATTTCCCCTGAAACCTAACTATTGGTTAGGGCTCTGCACATTTATGGATGAAACAGACAAACAAATTGATACTCAAGTCAGCCTCCGTCCCACGGCAGTAGGTAAAAGACTCGTGAACAGAATATGACATCACTTGGCATGTTGGCAGGCCAGTCACACCAGTCCCAAACATCAAAATCCCCCTGCGAGATTCCGCACGTACCTAATGCAATTATTTCAAAATGAGTTCGTCGGTGTGGGTATTATTTGATCCGTCTGAAAAAGCCGAAAACCGTAAAGGAAAAAATCCCCAGACCGTAAGAAAAAAACCCCATGATGAACCACAACGAATAGAGTAATACATCTGATTGATCTTCTAACTTTGAGACGCGATGTTCTTATTCTGAACAGGATCGTCCTGGTCATCTTGTTACATGTTAATTCCACTACGGGCCGTGGCCAATTATCACCAATTCAGTTTTGCATAACAATCTTTATATGAACGTAGCAGATTTTTTGCGGGTCATACAGTGCTGTCGGCTTTCATGTGCACCACAGTTTGGAAGAGTAGCCTACTAGAGGTCTTCAGTCAAAGAAAGTATAAAAATGTGTGGCGGTATAGACCGTTCTCAAATTCCCAGATCTGCGCACTTCCTCCGAACTTTCAACTATAACCTCGATCTGAAACCGGGTGACGTGACGCAATCCATTATTCAGCGATGGTCAAGTCTGACGCAACGTCGTCGACGTCACTTCGTGAGGTTATCTGCGTCACGTCATTCAGCTTCAGACCGAGGTTATGGTTGAAATTTGGGCGGAAGTGCGCAGATCTTTCTTGACTCTGTCACGTCAATTTGAGAACGGTCTATCGGAAAACCCATCAGAAGTCGCTGAATAATCAACAAGGGCTGTCAGATTGCCTGTGCATTGATCTGCTACTGTTTACCTGTTACATAGTACATTTCAACTATTGAAATGTGCGGGTTCACCAAGGCCATAACACTTTCCTCAAACATGACATCCAACGGTTTTTCCTTGACCACCTCACATATTATTTCAAGAGTGCTAGCGCCAACTCACAGCATTAAAGCTACCAGTACTCATCAAACAACACTAGGCGATATTAACGATATGTAGGAGGAAACTGGAGCCCCCGGTGAAGACCTACGATGTCGAGGAGAGATCGCCCTCTCTACCACATAAAGCCGCCGGAACGACGGGGGATCGAACCCGTGACCTTATTGGTGCAGGCGCGGATGTTTTCACTGCGCCACCCCGACACCCCAGAGTCAAAAGTATGTCTCCCCCTTCCCCCGCATGTACGTATCATCTGTCCAAGTTAAACAAATCTATTTATTTACCCGAATATTCCCATCAGGTCCGCCACCACAGACCCTAATCATCGCTAACTCTAGGACGGCAACCGCATTACGGACCTATAATCCGTGGATAAGTGAACAAACATCATGAATAATCACTTACAATGTTTGTACCAACCTGACGAGAATTTCAGAGTAGGTGTCACAAAGAAATTGACTGATATGATTGTGGCTTTCACCTTGTACAGCTAAGTGCTCGTAGAATCAGACATCCTTTCAAGGAGGCCTTATCTAGCTGATCAAAAATCGTCTGGTTTTGTTTCCAATGGCCTCGGTGCCAAAGATCACGTAAAGATATTGATATAGACTGCCTAAGCTCGTTCATATAATGTCCATTGACTGCTACTGATGGGCTTTTAAATGGACCTAACCATCCTCTGGACTGCACGAGTCATACCAGCCTGAACAGGTCTACAGCCCCTCAACCATTTCCCCCAAACCACTGGTCAAGTACCAGCCAAAACAAGTCTACAGTCCCCCAACTATTCCCCCAAACCACTGGTCAAGTACATGTAGCCAAAAGAAGTCGACAGTCCCACAACCATTCCCCTAAACCACTAGTCAAGTACCAGCCAAAACAAGTCTACAGTCTCACAACCATTCCCCAAAACAACTAGTCAAGTACGAGCTAAAACAAGTCTACAGTCCCCCAACTATTCCCCAAAACAACTAGTCAAGTAGCAGCTAAAACAAGTCTACAGTCCCCCAACCATCATCCCCTCAGCCCTGGTCATGTAGCCTGCACAAGTGCACACCCCCAACTGTCCCTTCCCTAAAATCTCCCAGCAGCCCCCTGAAAACGCGGATGATGAACCTGCCTGCATGATTCCACAATCACCGAACCAATCAACCACTCAAGATATCTCCCTCTTATTTATTATCATCACTTGGTAAACATACTGAAGCAGAAGAACATTGTTGTCGGTCAACAATCACAAGTCTTTGATGTCACACTTGGAATATGTAAGTATTTGTCTGTACCAAGGACAGCAGTTGATCGTCATCCTTGTGTGAGTTTAAATGGGAATTCCTGGAAGTGAGGTTCAGTGTCATGGAGGTCAGGAGAAAATGAAATTCCTTGAAAGTAAGGTTGATATCGTGTCGGAAGGGTGAAACCTTGGAAGTAAGGTCTGGTGTAGCAATGGTCACCAACCAGGGAGAAGATCGTGGAAGCAAGGTTCCATGTAACAGCAGTCAACAGGAAGGGAGAGTCGTTGCTGCTTGGAAGCAAGGTTCACTGTAACAGCAGTCAACAGGAAGGGAGAGTCGTTGCTGCTTGGAAGCAAGGTTCACTGTAACAGCAGTCAACAGGAAGGGAGAGTCGTTGCTGCTTGGAAGCAAGGTTCACTGTAACAGCAGTGAACAGGAAGGGAGAGTCCTTGGTGCTTGGAAGAAAGGTTCCATGTACCGGTAACAGCAGTCAACAGGAAGAGTCCTTGGTGCTTGGAAGCAAAGTTCAATGTAACAGCAGTCAACAAGAAACAAAGGATGCAGATTCCTTTGAATCAAGGTTTGATGTCATGACAATCATCAGAAACAGAGATTCAAAATTATATTGATAGCGCAAGTCTCTGTGGTAATTGTTATATACTTGCCAAAATAAGAAAAAAAACAGTTAAAAAGCAACAAAGGTTGCACACCATTGATGTCCCATTGATTTGTAAATGGCGATGGATCATCTTCTGTTGATGACTAAAATTTCGAGCATCTTGAACTTAAAGGAACAAAGGTTAAGAATCAGGAGGAAGATGAAGGACTTCATTACTGTCCTCTTCAGGGATCAAATAAATCACTTCTCTCATTAGTCAAGGAGGTTTGATGAATGTTGTTAAGAAGACGGTGCCTCGTCGGCCGACAGATTCCCTGATTCGGGTTTCAGGAATGGTCTAGTCAAATTAGTCAACACAAGGACCAATCAGGGGCATTGTATTTAAGGTTCACACAGTGAACTCAGTAACAGGTTTTTCGATTGGTTCTGATACTGTAGCATAGGTGATATTTGGAAGGTAGTGGCTTCTCCCATTATTTACAGCCCTGATAGCTGAGTGGTTATCACGTCCGCTCACCAAGTGGCAGGTCCCGGGTTCGAATCCCGGGTAAGGAATTTCATTCCCGGTTCTTCACGTCCGTCGCATGGGACAGTAAGCCATGGTGCCTTGTACCTTGTTTCTTTGCAAGGGCAAGTAAAAGACTCCATCCAAGTGAGGAACATGAGTAGCTTGAGATGGCCTCTTCCATACTTACCAGGGCCAATATGGCTTCAGCCCTGATGGAGGAAAAAAATCAAATACAAATACAAATTTGTCAAGGATGCTTGATAAACATAGCTAACCAGACGGCATCCCTTGGCAACGGATTTCCTCATGCTGGCTTTGGGATGACCAAATCAAATTCGACAACACAAGACCAATCAGGGCAACTGTATTTAGGTTTCAGACAGTGAAACTCACTCAAACAAGTTTTCTGATTGGTTGTGCCATTTACCATTGGGTACTTTGATGATATTCTGGACGGTTGGGAGAAGGTTAGTTGGAAGCAGAGGTTTGCACAAGATTAGTTCTTTTCACATGCAGAGTGCATTCTTTTCTCAATTCCCTGCAATCAAATTGTGATGATGGAACACTGTCCAGAGGTAGCAGAATTGAATTCAGCTGCTGGGACTGGGTCATGATCCATCTTCAATTTTGGTTTTAAAATGCCATTCCTAGTTTCTTCCCTTCCGTGGATAATGCCACCCGACGCAAGAGTGCAGGCCAAAATTTGGTTACCAGAAGTTACCATGCCTGAGTACTAACAGTCCTCTCTTGCGATTACGAACCCTTCAGGGTCCAAAGGTTAAGTTCATACTAACATACATGTCATGTAATTTTGGGAGCCAGGCATTGGGTTCATAATATCCGGGAGTTCATAAAATTAAGGTTCGTAAGAGCAAGGGTGCACTGAACTTCTTTAACCCAGACTCCCAATAGGCTGCCCGTCAAGTCAGATAGCAACGTAAACAGGTTTTTGCTTTTGCCAACCCCTAAGTCATGAGAATGATGAATAGACATGACAATGCAATGTGATCGCACGCATCCTCAGTCAAATTCGGTATGCATGACCACCGACTCAATACCCAGCGAAATGTCAGGACTGATTTGTCTGTCGAAGTGTTCAACCAGCTCTTGGTCAGTGCCGAGACCTTTGCATGGGGGAGATCAGATGCTGACGTGCTTTGACTTACCGTTGACACATCGCGTGTCAAAGGTACAATTTCTTGGTTTTGTCTTGGTGCCAAAGTTACAATGTAGCTAATATTTAGGGGGGTGGGCTCCCTGTTTGACAAGGGAGTTGACACGTTGGTGATGAATTGGGTTTTGTGTTGGAAAATCGGTTTGGCACTTTTGCTGTGTTTCTTGTTTTCCCCTCAACTTGTTTGCGAAGATCAAGTGGTCACTAAAGAAGCTGTTCGTTTCATTTTCTGGTGAGTGCATCCCGGAACCTGTAGAGCACTGAACAGAAGCACCTTGGACAGGAGTAGGCCCGAGAGAGAAGCATGCACCTAGGACAGGAATGGGCCCGGTAGATAAGCACCTAGGACAGGAGTGGGCCCAGTAGATAAGCACCTAGGACAGGAGTGGGCCCAGTAGATAAGCACCTAGGACAGGAGTGGGCCCGGTAGAGAAGCACCTAGGACACGGGTGGGCGTGGGAGAGAAGCATGCACCTAGGACAGGAATGGGCCCAGTAGAGTAGCACCTAGGACAGGAATGGACCCAGTAGAGTAGCACCTAGGACAGGAATGGACCCAGTAGAGAAGCACCTATGGACTGACGAGCACCTTGCTCGTCAGTCCATAGCATGGGACAGTAAGTCATGGTGCCTTGTACCTTGTGTCTGCAAGGGCAAGTAAAAGACCCCATCCAAGTGAGGAACACGAGTAGCTTGAGTCCACAGTGGATCTGTTAGCAGCCGTACAGGACTTGACCATAGTGATACGGGAACAGACGGAAGCCATTGGAAACGTACAAATACAAACCCAGGAGTAGCTTGCCATGGCATCCAGAGATCAGGCTTCAATTGCTCTCAGTCTTAGCTGATGAAGGGCTGGTAAATATTAGCAATGGGAGGTCAGCTGGTATATTAGCGTTGAATGGTTTGCTAATATTAGCAATGAAGGGTTGGCCAATATTTGAGTTCCCTCAGTAATCAAAAATACCAACAGTCACAGCAAACATCCAGGTAGCTTTGAAACTTCTATCAATGATGGAAAATGTGACCTTGGTCTAGCTTAAGAGCTTTGTATTTCACTCGTACCAGGTCCTGAAAGCCAAGTGGTTATCACGTCCGCTAAACAAGTGTCTGATCTCAGGTTCGAATCCAGCCCAAGCCAACGAGATTAATCATCCCTGGCTCTTCAGTCCGTTGCATGGGACAGTAAGCCATGGTGCCTTGTACCTTGTGCCTTTGCAAGGGCAAGTAAAAGACCCCATCCAAGTGAGGAACATGAGTAGCTTGAGATGGTCTCTTCCATACTAATTATTTCTGTCTGAGAGCAATAATTGACTACTGACAGCAAACTTTCGGCAGAAAACTGTCACGTGGAGCAGCGCCTTTATTCTTGGCCATTTTTAGTTTGGTGTAACCTCACTTTACTTCTTCTCGGCCATCCATGATGGGGCCAACCAAAAAGCCTTTCTTGGCCAACCGAAGCCTTTCTTGGCCAACCGAAGCCTTTCTTGGCCAACCAAAGCCTTTCTTGGCTGCCCTGTCTATCACATACAAGTGTATCAACGCAAAGTTTTTTGTCCCCCTGTATTAAGAATGCTTTTAGCCGTGCCTGGATATTTACAGGAATAATAGACTCGCTCGTGAGAACTCTCAGGGGAACGAATACTGAAATACTCCATCAGCGTAACAGTGATAGGATTTCATGAAAATTACTTACCATTCAATTGATGGTAATTTGTACTTAGCGGGCCGGTGTGACCTTTAGAAATGCGTGGGTGTTGTGTTAGTTCGGGTCGTGCGAAGATGTCAAGAGAGGTTTGGCATTTTTATATTGGAATGATTCTGCGATTGAGTTATGCTGACGACTGATTTGATGAGGTATTTTCGCCGCGGATTGTTTCTTGCTTTCGGGAGGATTCCTTCGGCGAAATGTCAAAGTGAGTCCCTAAGGAGACGTTATTAATAAGGAGAAGTCTGACTGGTTGTTTGAAGTACAATCTTCAAATTGTCCGCCCCCCAAAAAAATGTGGTAGTAACTCACCTATTATTTATTTAGCAACATCTTTGTGAAATACCCTGTGCCGTGGAGGCCATATTGGATCTCTTTTGTAGTTTGTATTTGTATTAGATGGATTTTTCCATCAGGCTGAAGCCTGCTAAGTATGGAAGAGACCATCTCAAGCTACTCATGTTCCTCACTTGGATGGGGTCTTTTCTTGCCCTTGCAAAACCACAAGGTACAAGGTATCATGACTTACTGTCCCATGCAACGGATGTGAAGAGTCGGGGATGATTTAGCCATATAGCCCAGGCTGGATTTGAACCAGGGACCTGCTGCTTGCCAAGCGGACATGATAACCACTGGGCTATCAAGGCTCTTCTTTTTGTACGTGATCATACAGTACTGTACATATAATTCATACATTGTTGAGTCATGGATGGACTTGGGTTGCCACGTATCACCTCCTTCTTTGCTTTTGGTTGTCACAGATCTTTCTCCTTTGTAACTTGACAAGCCAGAAAAGCCCTCATTGCTTGTATGAGAGAAGAGAAAAGTGGAAATTCTCGCCCGAGTAAACTGACCCATTGTGTGATATTTGGTCAAAAATTGGGCCTGTGAACCTAGCAATTATTGCCACAGTGTGGACCTATTCTTTACAGAGCACTCAACAGCGTAGAGCCTGGACACCATCCAAGGGAAAGTTATCCAGATATTTCCACTCCTGTGTGCTGTTACCAAGGAGTTACGTGGATACAAAGAGATATGACAACCTTCGCCTGAAGATTTCGACAAACATCGCCGAGATTTCTTCTCTGACTATTATTGCCAAATGAGTTGGAGCTTGTTAGATTTTTCTGTCAGGGCTGAAGCCATAGCATTATTGGCCCTGGTAAGTATGGAAGAGGCCATCCCAAGCTACTCATGTTCCTCACTTGGATGGGGTGTTTTATACTTGACCTTGTAAAGGCACCACGGCTTACTGTCCCATGCGGCGGATATGAAGAGCCAAGGATGGTCAATCCCATATGGCCCGGGCTTGATTCGAACCCGGGACCTGCTGCTCGCTTAGCAGACATGATAACCAATATGCTATCAGGACTTCTCCTCAGTTGGAGCTATGCTAACTCATTCTTGACACTGAACCAAGATTTATCAAGAAATAGGAAGTAGGCCTACTTTGGGGTTGATGGTACAAAATTGACCCCAGCATCTCACCAACAACACATCAATGGAAAAAAGGACGTAAAATTTTACCGAATATCGAATTTCTAATACTGAACTTCCCCATATGACAGTACAATTGACCCCACCTTCAAACTTCCAACACGTCAATTGAAAATTTTTCATTGTGTGCGATTTACAACTTTCCACACGACTTCCAGCAAGAAACCAAGCAAGAAGTCGATGATATTGTAACAAATGGTCTCTTAACTCGAAAAATGATGGTTCTGATCGATTTGAAAATCCCCCGTGTGAATTAATTGAATCCTATAACAAAACACCGTACATATTTCAAACGACTTTTCAATATTGAATAATGACGGTGACGTATCGTCCTATCTCGCTATTTAAACTGGTGAATTTAGGAGGTCATTAATGCTGTTAATGGTGACATAAAGCTTCCGAATGTGCCATTCACGGACAAGCGCGTGATACATCGGGTGGCAGTCACGGCGTGACAGCGCTGCGGTTATTTCGTGTCAACTGGCGATTACGGGAAATAAATTTGAGAGTAAAATTTGTTGCAGTGTGTAGTTTTCAGGAACATAAAGAACAGAGTGTTTTAGGTTAGAGTACACCACCATAGACCTTTGCAACAAAGGTGCTGGCCAACTGGTTCTCCAAGGGGAGCCTTATGGCCTAGTGGTCGTCACATCCGCTTAGCAAGCTGCAGGTCCCGGGTTTGAATCCATCCTGGGCCATATGAGATTAATCATCCCTGGCTCTTCAGTCCGTCGCATGGGACAGTAAGTCGTGGTGCCTTGTACCTTACCTTTGCAAGGGCAAGTAAAAGACCCCATCCAAGTGAGGAACATGAGTAGCTTGAGATGGCCTCTTCAGTACTTACCAGGGCCAATAATGTGATGGCTTCGGCCCTGACAGATGATCAAATACAAACTAGTCTCCCACATGACGTCATGGCCATTCATTGTCCAAGCATGATATAACTCTACTTTGGAGGAATTATAATTCCTCCAAGACTACCAAACGCATCCTCTCAGACAATTATTTTACCTAAACTTTTGTGCCCATGGCCCGCTTGACCAGCTTAGTGTGCCAGCGGCCAGTGAATAGTATCAGTACAGATCAGTACCGTTTGTAACAAGAAAGTGGACCCTGGGTACAATTTCACTTGACGACATCGAACCTGGGTACACTTTATGTGTACCCAGGACGACAATAACCCCTTCAGCGAGAGCAGTGCAACAGACTATGCCTTCTGTATGAAATCAAACATCAACAGCAGTTCGCACTTGACCTCGCTATCCTCCATCTTGCTCCGAGCGTGTAGTCACAATTCATTAACCAATCAGAATACTCCTACTATCCTAAGATTTCATCCTCTTGGAACATACATCACCCATCCAAATTTACGCCGCGCAGCCCAAGGCGCCGCCGAAGAAATTGTTTTGCGTATTGTTTCTTTTATACTGATTAAGCATTAATGAGACAGCGAAACTTGATTTGGTGAGTTAATATGACGGCCGCGATGCTCTGCCGTCGGTGATACGCTCAACGGGAATCGGCGTACTTACGAGCTGCTAATGATGTGGCCTGTGAGTCGGATAGACACCCTTGACTGCTGAACCGTATAGACCAGACTGAAGCATGACTACTGGGTGTCATCTTGTTGTAATATGAATACCAAAATACATTTCGTTAAAAAATGTATCTCGTGTACATTTCCTTACGAAGTAACTTTTTATTCCAGGGTGTTTGGTATGTATGCCATCCGCCACTTTCTAGCGATCTTATATTTATCAGTTCACACGGGACGGAAATGCCAAGTAGTCTGAGTCTAGCATCATGATCTCGCCTCCATACCACATCATTTTTGCAGAGGTTTTGGGAGGATGTTAGATGCTTGTGGGTAAAAGAAAGGTTGGCAATAATATTGCCCATTTTGAGCCTCATATTGTGCAATAATATTGCGCGTGTATGGCAGCCATTGTTGGAAACAGGCCTTTACAGGTGCATAAAATATTTCAGGGGCTATGTACAGACTGTAGGTCTATGTAATATACATACAAGTTTTTGGGTTCTTTGCTTTGTGGAAATCATCCAAGGGCATAGAGTTGTGCGTCCTCAATCATACCATGCCAGTTGATTTGCTAATTAAATAACCGAGCATGGTCCTATGATTGGATCCTCGAGACCCTAGCCGTAATTTACTCTTGATGACACCATGTTTCACTTCTTGCTTCTGATATGAATACATTTTCTGACAAGCTTGATTGGCCTTGCCCACCTAGAACATCGCATCCGTCAGTTACCTCGCGCCCACGCATATTACCGATCATCACGTATCTCACACTCGCGAAGCGATGACATTTTCCAACGTCAATAACGTGATTTATTTCCAACGTACCCTGGCGATAACTAATGACGTGCCTGGAAATAACTTTACTATATTAGCTCCCTCTATGGAGTAGAGGTATGCAAGATTGTGACGCGGCGGGTTCGGTGTGGGCGGCCCACAGCTTGCGGAAATGTTTAACACTTCAAGATCTAAAGATATGAAAAATTCATAATGGAACATTGGCCATATTATGATTGTAGCAACACCATATTTAGCTGATCACTGACGAAGTGAGATACGTCTGCTTCTATTTGTTTTTTATTGGTTTGTAAACACTGTTTATTTTTACTCGTGCGTCTGCCTCTAGCAGTAACTTGTGGTGAGATTAATGTTGTATGATATTTATAGACCGGATATTGCCGTCTTCTAGTGCTGAAAGATCATCGTCAGTGAGTTTTACATTACAGCAGTACCGTGATAGCCACAGACAGTCGCTGCCGTTAGATGAAGTCTTGACCCATGAATATTTTGGTGTGGATTAACTTGGTTAGATTGAGAGCCTATTTATCGACCTTTCCAACAAAGATGGTGGCCTACTCCCACCACACGACGTCGTGGCCATTCATTGCCCAAGCATGACACACTACCAAAGGCATCCTCTCAGATAATTATTTTACGTAAACTTTTGTGCCCACGGCCCGCTTGACCAGCTTAGCGTGTCAGCGGCCATTGAATGGTATAAAGCTTCTGACGTCGTATGGTGAGAACTGTTAGACCGCCATCTTTCTTGGAAACGTCTAAGCCTAAGAATCCATTCACCCGACTTTCGAGCGGTGCGATGCCGCATCCTTTGTGACTAACACGGCGGAAACAAACAATGCTTTTGAGCGTTTGCTGCTTGAAAATCGCGTGAATGGATTCTTAGCCTAAAGATCCCGACCACTTTGTTAGTGCCGCCATCTGTTGTCGACTTCAGGTACCGAGGCTGGGTCTCCCGATGCCATATTCGAACTAGCGCCCCCTTTAATAACCCACTTCCCTTTCAGTTCAACTATTCTCGATACCCATCTCGTCCTACTCTAATTCCATAACCTGTTATACCTTTTCCTAACGAACCCTTGTCTATCCTTTTTCATAGATGTCGATAGTGGTCCAGGTAGGTGAAAAATCAAGTCACATCAAATAGCTTCGACACAAAAGCACTTAACATGTCAAAATTGCACTATGCACTGAATGTACCGTACATGTATTTGTGGCAAATGCAAGATTCGTTTTTCGCTTCCACATTTCCGTAGGCTCTTTGCTTTTTCTAGGAGTGGTTTTAAATTCTTTTACTGGATTGAAAGCCAGATGTTGATCAGTTTCGCAGTAAAAGAAGATTCTCGTCTTCTTCCTTAGCAACCATTATCTGTTTTTCCTGCCGGCTACCTGTTGTAAAATTGTTGTTACCTGTTCGTTGCCACCTACACCTACACCCACACTTCTCATCATTCCGAAAAAGAATTATTTTCTGTAACCTAGTGACCATGTTGTCCATCTGCCCGCTGTCTCACAGTGTCTATCACCAACTTACTCACCAACACTTTCACCATTCTGAGCTGTCTGTCTGTCTCTCTTCACTGACTTACTCACCAACACTTTTCACCATTCCAGTTGTCCGTCTGGCACCAACTGGCTCACAAACACTTTTCACCATTCTGTCTGTCTGTCTTTCACTGTCTTTACTCACCAACTGCAGTCTGTCCATCTGTAACTGATTTATTCACCAACACTTCCACCATTTTGATCTGTCTGTCTGTCACAGTCACGAAAATTTTTCACCAAGACTTATCATATTCATATGTGTTTGCTTAATTTTGTTCGATTGTTGTTATGCTTAACCCTCTTGCTCCTAAAACCACAAGAACTGTGCCTTTCAGGGGCAAATCCAGGACCCAAGGAGAGACAACTCAGCCCCAATGCTCATTTAGTGAAATTCGTGGTGGATTTCAACAAATGGTTTGGGGACAGACCTTATATATTGGTCTGTGACCTCTTAAAGACGATTTTACAGTATATTCACTTCTATCGTCATAGGCGAAATGATGTGCAATCAAAAATTATCTTTTTTGGGTGCGATATAACAGGAAAATTTGATGGACTCAATTTTTGCATTGTCTGACAACTTCTCTCTGGAAGGTCACCCTGATGTTAAGTCCGATCACGAACCCTCCTCCGCCCACCAACATCAAGTATCACTGTGTGATCTTACCTATCGGAAGGAGTTTTTTCTGAGTCGAATGTTTGGCATTTTGATGACCTTCCACACGTCTCATGAGAATAATGATCGGGTCGGCATTTCCGGGATGGTGTGGTCTCCATTCTTTATGAACAGTATTTTGCGATGGATCAGCTTTGGCAAAATATCTGAGCCAATGAGCCAGATGTCAACATTTTGATGAGCAAAATCCAGAAATAAACTAAAATCTCTTTAACCTGCAACTTCTAACGTGCATTCAATTAACGCAAATTCAGTCGCATCTTAAGATTTGCAAAGCATTGCAACTCATGTAGGCCTACATGTATTTCCATAAACGAGGCAATAGGCCTATACCTACCAAAACAAAGCATATGCAGTTCGCAGGGCATATTGTGTAAAATAGGCATCAACCATTACATGCCCCCAACTTGCATCATTACCGGTACTAGAAACATGATGCAACATGCATCATTTATACCTCTTTAATGCATCATGCATCAAATATGCTCCAAAGTAAAGAAGTTGATTCAGCTGCAATTTTATATCACATGCACGTGCACAATCCATGGATCCATCCAATGTATGATTGATGCAACTTGCATCATTTATACCTCTTTAATGCATCAAATATGCTCCAAAGAAGTTGATTCTGGTTCTTATTTGAAGAACATGCATCAAATATGCTTTGGAAAATAGATCAATCTTTTACAAAGTAATTTCTTTGACTTTTTCATTCTGGAAATTGACAGATATAATTTTTCATCGTGAGCCATGATTACAAATTCTTATTCCCAGACATCCAGCCGGTTTGGAATAGCAACGCTAGCATCGTCTGCTTTTCTGTCAGAGAGATTTTCTCGTTGTTGACAATGTCACTGATTCTTAGTAAGGCATGGTCCCAAGTGATACGAGTGTCATGGAGGGGATCTGCATCCTGATCAGGCCGTCTTAATGGTCATACTGTCCTCGGGGAGGTCAGCTTAGCCGGGGTCGACGAATGAGGTGAATAATGTAGCGACTTTTGCTAAGGAATTGATTGGGATGGTGATGAAGGCTCGGGTGGGAGGGGAAAAAAGAGGATTTTGAAATTTATCACCTAAATTAGTTTTTCACGAGATGGCTCGTGTTAATATCATGATGTGCGGGTTGAATAAATTTGGATGTGAACGGACTACAGTAATTTGAATTGTCGTATTACGGAGTCCTACAGTTCATTCAGAATAAGAAGTCATGCAGATCGGAAGTCATGTTTGTGAGCCGTGTCACGGACATGAAAGTTGCAGATATAAGGTAGCACACCAATGTTTCAGCTCACAGACGTGACTCAACAATCTAATCTTTGGCAAGCAGAATTGGCCGTTGATGCCAGGTGTGGGCTGGACAGCGATGCGTGGAATCTGCTCGCATAGTCTGCTGTCACTGGGGAGAAGATCAATGGCGATAAAGCCTAGTTTATACTTCGACGCAAGACCATCGGCGTCCGATGCCCGAACAAATCTGGCGCCGACTTCGCGGAATTGATTCATAGTCCAGCGCACTTTAGCGACGGCGACCCGTTATGAAATGACTCAAGTAATAACAGCCTCGCGATCGAACGCCGACCAAATCGTACGACGGGGTCGGCGTTGAAAGCAAGAATGCGCGTCGGTCGCCGGCGATGGTTGTGCGTCGAAGTATAAACTAGGCTTAAGACCGCTTGCAATATCGCCTGGTGTGCTGCTGTTTTAAAGCGAATGGCTCGCGGGGTTTGTTGTGGCGCCATGACAGTTGGTCATCGATATCAAGCAGCATTTTGAGAAAAAGGCAAAAGAAGGATTTTAGTTTAATGGGAAATGCATTAGTGAGCCAAACTTCGGAGGCGTATTCTGCAAAATCTGCCGCTTCAAAATCAATGGGAATAGTACAAAATGTACATCTTGACCTACTGAATTTGAAAACGTCCTTAACCCATTTTAACAAATTTTTAATGGAACCTCGTCCCCAGTGTTTACATTCGTATATTTGCACAGGTGTTGCATATGACTGGAGCACGGCTTTGTCTGGAGGCTAGATTCACTCTCTATGGAAGGTACCACCAAAAATGTAAACAAACCCCGCGAGCCATTCGCTTTAAGAAGAATGCATAGCACCAGAGTTTCCCTTCAGCTACCCCGACACCCCCAATCTGCTAATGCCTCTAGGCCAGAGGGTTAACTCATATCAATTCTACAGGGCGCTTGTGGATTTCCGGCTCTCAGACTCTGCTAGACAGGAGATAACTCATAATGGACAAGATGCCATCACTCACCAGTTGAATGCATCTGTTGACAATGAGATCAGTAGCAGTGGTCATCAGAAAAACTTCGCCGCGAAGACTAATCTGACAGCTATGACCTTAGAAATATCATGCACGTATTTTTTTCCAGTTGGTCATACCGTATGTTTATCTGTGGTAATGGCCAACCTGATGCCCTGGGTGATGAGGGGTTTCATTATTTTTGTACAGTGTGTTGCGGAAAAAATGCCCCTGGAAAATGGCGATAGGGTTTTCGGAATCCCATCATTCTACCTTGGGTTGCCACTCCCAGGAATGTAGAAATACGCAGCAATGAGGCACAGCCATTTCTGTCCCTCACTTCCAGTTGTTATGTCCTGACCGCATATATTGACCCAGTGACTGGCAGCAACTCAGGTAGCATCCGGGCATTGAGACACGATGAAACTTTCGTTCAGTCACTGATCAGTCACAAGCCTGTGTACATCCCTGCAACTGAATGAAACTGGTTACAACTAGTCACTAGAAATTGAACGTGTGCAGCTCGCGGCGACTGGTGATTTCTCACTTCCACCGAGTCGCAAGGGTGCATACATCGAACATTTCTTGTGACTGATCAGTTGCCTCCAGTTTCAGCGAGTTCCTCCCAGTCACCATGTAGCTCAGTGGCGACTAGATGTGTCCTGGTTGTGTCCAGTCGCGAGTGTGATGTATGCTAGGCTTTAATGCTGATGTCAGGTCCCACCTACGATTGCCTGCACCATGATGGAACAGACAGCATCAAGTAATCATGGTCAGGTCGCAAAAGTGAAAATGTGCACGCTCATCATGGAACAGGTGGCATCTGCACGCAAGGAATCGTAACTCCAGTCAGGGCTGCGAATGGATTCACGCTTCGTCGTGGAGTAGAAGTTGAACATGTTCAACTCTGACTGTAGTTGCATCTCATGTGCGATGATCGGCATCAGTCTCCAATCCAAAAGGTCACGAATGGCAAAACGACACACCATATCGGTGACTGATTTGTTCCATGCAGTCGTGCCTCAGACGCAAAGTGATCTAAAAAGTCAGTCACCACCTGTTCTGTGCCATCGCAAGTTCGACTTGACTTCAGCATTAGGCAATCATTCAAGATGTACTCTGTCATGTTCAAGTGCGATTTCACCTGGAACGCCCTTCAACGTTCGCAAGTCAACGTGTGATTTTTCACGCTGAGTGGGTTCGAATAAAAAATCTCTGATGTGCTTTCCTCCTGCGAAACTCGAACAAACAAATGAGCCATCCTTGAAAAGCGTCAAATGAATTTACCAAACGGCAAATGAGCAGAAATCGGATGGTGCTTGCATGAAGTGATGTGCACGGAGTTCCGCGACTAGGCTCATTAACTCACGATCGTCAACTGAAATCAAATTCGTTTTTAAGAAAGGGTAATCATTGGTAGAGGCAGAACCAGGCTCTGAAAATACAAACAGGTTCAGGATGCGAACAAATGATGGCACAATTTTTATCGGATCGTTTGCTCAGAGATTTTCAAGTTTGATGCTTTTGTGCAAAGATTGGTAGTTATCGTGAATGGTGCTAATGTGGAATTTACAGTCGAGTGCCCACTTGGTTGTTTATCCTTGAACCAGTGCTTGGAGGACTGAGACTGTTGAAGTCATTGAATGTCACCTAAGCCAGCAGCACACCAGGCGATATTGCAACTGATCTGACAGGATTTTGAGCAAATTTTGCTGTTGACACCAGGTGTGCACTGGACAGCGATGCGTGGAATCTTCTCGCCAGCAGGAAACGCTCGTCAATCCCCCCCGTACTTAGGTCTTTACACTGGCTTCCTGTGAAACAACGAATCAAGTACAAAGTTCTTCTCCTACTTACAAGTGTCTTCACCAACTTGCGCCCCCATATCTCTCAGAACTACTCACTATCCATACCACTTCACGAACTCTGCGCTCGTCATCGGCTCCCCGCCTGTCGATTCCCAAGGCCAATGCCATGTCAGTCGGTGGCAGAGCCTTCTCAGTTGGAGCTCCTCAGTTGTGGAATCAACTCCCCGCATCTGTGAGGAACTGTACCTCTCTCAATTCCTTCAAGGGTCAGTTGAAACATTTTCTTTTCTGTGAGGCCTTTCAAGCGCTTTGAGCGGCCAGTATTGGCTGGATACTGCGCTATACAAGACGCATGTTATTATTATTATTATGAGCACAGTATCAAAGCCGATATCACCAGTGGCTGGCGAGAAGATCGGTAGCGATTAGATCACTTGCGATATCACCTGGTGTGCTGCTGGCTTTAGCTTGTTTTCACCACAGTTCAAGTGATTACTGCCTGATTTGAACATGATGGCAGTGCAAAACCACTCCGTCAAAAGCTGGCATCTGCAAGATCGGAAATCGTGCCTGAGTGTGCCACATCCTGGGCATAAAACTCACAGAGATGAGGTAGCAGGCACGGATCCAGCGTTGACAGAAAGGGGGGGCGTAGCTTAATGGAGGTGGCGGACAACGAACGCAGGAAGCCCAAACGGGGGGTCTGGGGGTCCTCCCCCAGAAAAATTTGACAATTTAAGTGCTTTTAGATGCATTTTCCTGGCATCTGAGAGCAAAATACTCGAATTTTTTATGTGATTGAATTTTTCTTGCTAAAAAAAATCATTGCTCTGCCGAAAATAGGGGGGGCGTACGTCCCTTCCGCCCCCCTCTGGATCCGTGCCTGCTGGTAGCACACACAGGTTTCAGCTGAGAGACATGGCTGACTGCGATGATCTCATTGAGATTTCTGTTGTGTGCTATCAGTGGGAAATCACTGCCACATGAGCGTTTTACGCTGCGTTATGACGCTTCGCCCGTTGTTTGGAAGCAGAGTGGCGGAAAATAACACAATATTAAAAAGCATCACGCAGCGTAGTACGCTGATGTGGAAACAGGCCTTTACAAAGAATCTCTCTATATCGCCAAATCAACAATGGGTTTGACCAAAAATTGAACTCACAACTTCAGGAGTGACTGATGTAAATCAGTGACACACAGGGACCTCAAACAATCCATCGTTTTAATTGACAGTTGGACTGCTTTTGTCAACTTTAACATCAATCATCTTCTGAATTATAAGACTTAATGATTAACAACCTTGAAGTTTTAAATTTCTTAATACTCATTTTAATTTCAGTTATCAGTCATCATTGTAGATCCACATTTAACCTCTCTTACACCTTCAGGACTGGTAATTGGTGTCCTTAATTTAGAAGTGTCCTGATTACAGAGGTCAAAATGTATAGAAATGATGATGAGTCTAGGACTGAGCTTTAGTGTCCTTAATTTAGAGGTGTCCTCCTGGCAGAGGTGTCCACTAAGTGGGGTTCCACATCTATCAAACTAGCTCAAACTGGTGTGTAGATTTATCTGGGAATTCATGCACAGCACTTTAAATTTATTCGTAGTATTTCAGTTTATTGTTACAACATTTTTAACGCAATTGCTTTTCTCGTATTTTCCAGAGGGTACGCCGACTTCCAACACGCCCATTATGTCATCATCATTACAAGAACTTTCATTTAATCTTCCTACGGAAAAGCTGACGGAATCCCTCCAACAAGCTGTGCAGCTTCCACCTACATTCAATCGCCAGCGCCGTCGAGCATCTATGCACGATGCCATAGATCATACGAAAATTAACACTAGGCTTTACGACAGGGTAGTAAGTATGCTTTTGATATTTTAAGCTAGGTAGGCCTACGGCGTGGAAGCTGCAAACCGCAAACATTTGGAGGTACAGTATTTTTGCATTGTCCCCACCCAACCGTAAAATGATGACCCTAGAGCCTAGTTCATACTTCGATGCAACCCATCGGCATCTGACATGCGATCAAAATGGTCCAGATACGATCGAGGGGATATTTTGAGGTGGCCACAAGTTGTTGGGGCAATAACACGGTAGCCTTTTTTTCAGCAGTTTTGAAGGGTTGTGGAAGGTGACATCACGGTAGCAACTCAGTGATTCCCGGTTTTGAGAACTGCCATGGAAATTTCGAACATTTTGAAAATCCTGCTGTTCAAAAATGAGGTGGCGGTCAATGGCGAACACCCTCACGGTGTCTAGGTGGTGTCATTGAGGTTCAGCACGGTTTTGAACCATGCTGAACTGCCGTCAGAACCGCCCTCGTGTGAGGCCTGCTTAAGTGAACTGGATCGAACCAAACTCCATGTAAAAAGGGCTACGCGTATTTAACAACTTCATCAACAATTCAACTTCATCACAATATTGTTCCAATGATATAGTTGTAACATTCGTGTCAAAAAACTTGCAAAATTCTTTATCAAACAAAACTCTTCATTGTAAGTGGGGAGTTTGAATAAGAATGGGAATGCATGTGGCCCCTGGATCAATTGAAGAAGATAAGTTGATTTTTATGAATCAATATTAATGACCATACTCTATGAAGAATGTTAAATAAATGACCACCACAAAAAATTAATAGCCACGCCGTATAATTTTGAGATTCGGGATTGCTGTCCAATTCGTATCAGTGATAAATTGGATTCCGCTCGAGTCGAAAAAGTTGCGTACATAAAAATCTCAACTCGAACTGATGGTATGTTTCCCGGACTATATTGCCCTGCCTATAAATGAAATACGAACAGAATGAGAATCCATGTAAAAAAGTTAATTCCATCATGTTTTTGCCGAGCAAATATTTCCTTGCGAAGACCAGTAATTACCGAATGAAATTCCTCGTCTGCTCGCAGGGGCCGAATCTGATAAGATGCTAAAAATTACTCCGACGCGTTGTCAGTTAATGTAAAAATTAAATGCACCGTGGCAGTCATTAAATGTTCCAGTGTCATCAGCGTGAATTGCCGAAGTGTTGTATTGTGGTGGGCGGGTAACGTCATGGTGACCGAACACCTCAAGACTTTAGGGGGTGAGAAGTTCAACTTTTCTTAATGGTGATCCATTTTCACAATGTAGAAATGGCATTCTACCCTCGAACGGCAGGAAATTATGAGACAGGTATAATTCCGCCATTATTTTTAGCGTATCATCCTAAATATAGCAACATAGAAGAAATTAGCAGACGATATTATCATCTGATTTTGAAAAAGGGCAATGACCTCTGTGCCTGTTTTAACTTGAGGTTACGGCCAATGGGGGGCTGACTTGTTCATCTATTCTAACTCGAAAAAGAAGAAGCCTTTGGAAGCTGGATGATTTCGTTAATTTATTAGTTTCATATATTTGTCAAGAAACACACAAACGTCATACTGATATTTCACTCAAGTCCAGTCTCGGCTTTGAACTCCCCATCATCCTGACCATCATAACCAATCCTATATTCTGAGAATCGCATTCTCCTTTGGACATAGCGTGACCTTTCGCCACCAAGCTTTCAGATCACTTTGAATCCAGATCCTCTTTTACCTACATAAGTGTGTCTTTCTTTGAACTTCTGGTCAAAGACTGCTCCAATACATAGCTTTCTTACTTGTGAAACATGGCCACTTGAGTCACCACATAAATGAATTTTGATCCAATTTTCAACACCTTTACCGATAAATTGTAGCCTACTGTGGTTTGATCAAAATGCTCTGTCTNCCCCCCCCCCCCCCCCGAGTCCAGCAGACGGCATCTTCTGTTGAAGTTTTCCTGCATCCTGTGATACTGATTGAAAAATATTTGAAGAAATGTTGTGCTTATCAACCATCTGAAGAATTTTTCTTCAAATTTTTTTTCCATTTTTATTCCCAAGGCTTTTAGAAAACTTCAACAGTGCTGGCCAGAACAATTGACTAGTCAGAGCCCAATGAGATAATCCAAGCAGGATTGTGACTCGTAACGACCATGGTCATGAAATCATGTGACAAAATGAATGACTCCGATTTGGTACAACTCCAGGGTTGCATCGTGATCCTTTCAACAGTCACGATGCGACTCAATCATCCTGTGACGCAATATCGCAAGCCACTGAGCAAAATTGGCTGTTGACGCCAGGTGTGTGCTGGACAGTGATGCGTGGAATCTTCTCGCCAGCGATGCACGCACATTATCAAAAAGTACCAAAACCGATATCACCTAGTCTGCGGTGGCTGGCGAGAAGATCGGTGGCGATTAGATCACTTCCGATATCGCCTGGTGTGCAACCTAAACTCAACAACAAGTTCAGTAGCTCTCGACAGAGTTATGTTACTGCTTTTGTTACTACGAAAATGTCCACCTTCAGGACGCAATGAAAACAATCACATCGCGATGAGTCGTGTCGCGTCAAGTTGCTGAGTGTGGAATACTCCTAACAGAGACATCGCAATACTGAGTGAATGTTCTGCATCATGCAATTTCACAATCAATCATCGGCTAAATAACCCTGCAAAAATCCGGCCCATTATTGGTGCAGGCACAAAGAAAGGACAACATTAGAGAAGATGTATGTGTTACAGGCGTGTTAATGGTCTCATAAAAGTAATCAAACTTGTAGCGGCCTACATGGATAATGTTTATGACTACATTGAAATTACTCTTTAACGTTCCCGTTCTTTAACGTTCTTAGCTGTGTGCATAACTTACTAACTTAGCTAAGAACATTCTTTGTAGTTGCGTTGCTTAGTAAAAGTTTCTCAAATAAACCGGGGGCGGGCAGTATTTGTATTTGTATTAGATTTTTCCGTCAGGGCTGAATCCATAGCATGATTGGCCTTGGTAAGTACGGAAGAGGCCATCTCAAGCTACTCATGTTCCTCACTTGGATGGGGTCTATTACTTGGCCTTGCAAAGGTACAAGCTACAAGGCACCATGACTTACTGTCCCATGCGACAGACTGAACAGTCAGGGATGATTAATCCCATATGGCCCGGGATTCGAACCCTGGACCTGCCACTCGCTGAGTGGACATGACAACCACTAGGCTATCCAGGCTCTTCAAGTATTTTGGATAAGGGGATACAGCTGTCAAATTTTCTGCTCGTCTTCAGTGACCATACGAAGTTATCATGATATGCATCGGACCTCGGAACTTGCCGCAGCGTTTGGGTGTCATCTTATGCCATGTTTATGGGTCGTGTCAATTGGGAGATTACTGCCAAAAGCAGCGTTATCACATGGAATTTATCATTTGCGTGTTATTAGCCCTGGACAGTAAGCTGTGAAGAGGAAATGACATGATGTCATATTGTTGATGATGTGTTGCGGTGACTGGGAGGACGGAAAATTACGTGACCGCGTATATGGGTTGTTGATTTGGGGAATCATTCGTCTTAGAGTTTCAGTCTGTTGGAAAGAATTGCTTTCATGGTGTTGTAAAGAAACTAAAGTCGCCCATACAAGTTCAATATTATTGCACAATATGGGAGATCGCGGTCCCTATGTGGATGGGTGACCGGCGCGCGACGGAGATTGCGGTCTCTATGTGGATGGGTGACTGGTAACCAATACACTAGAGTAGAAGTTAAGCCACGTTGAGCACGGTGGATGGGTGACTGGCGAATCCAAAGCTGAACATCCCCAACTCAAATCCTCGTATGGTTCTTCATTTCTTCACAATATTAACGCTCAATTTCATTCTTTTTTAGCAACCGGTTCGCCAACAGTCCATTGGAAGCATCCAGGAAGAACACATCGGCTCAATGAATTTCTCCTTGGATTATAACTATGAGACGGGTATAATGACAGTACGGATTATCCAGGCTCGTGACCTCGTCCCTAGGGATTTAAGTGGAACTGCTAATCCATACTGTCAGATTTCAATATTGCCCAGCAAAAGATCGATAATGCAGACGAAACATGTGAAAAAGACGTTGAATCCAGAATTCGAGGAGGAGTTCCTGTTTGAAGTTCTTCCTAGCACTTTAGCGGCACGGACGCTCGAAATTTTGATCTTTGATTATGATCAGTTTTCAAGGGATGAGGTTTTGGGACAGGTGCACCTTCCGTTGGATTCGATTGATCTGTCGGAACGAATCATTCTCTGGAAAGGAATATCGGTATTTGAAAAAAATAAAGAGGTAAGTTGGACTTGGTGCTACAGCACAGAGTTAAGCCTAGTTTACACTTCGACGCACGACCATCGCCGGCGACCGACGCGCGTTCTTGCGTTCGACGCCGACCCCGTCGTGCGATTTGGTCGGCGTCCGATCGCGAGGCTGTAATTACTTGAGTCATTTCATAACGGGTCGCCGAAGTACGCTGAACTATGAATCAATTCCGGGAAGTCGGCGTCCAGATTTGATCGCGCGTCGGACGCTGATGGTCTTGCGTCGAAGTATAAACTAGGCTTTAGAGGACCCCACAGTATTGCCACTTTTTCTCGACAGCTGGTGTCACCAACTCGTGTTGCTGCCGCTAGGTGGCTCTCTCTATGTCGGCAGTCAAATTACCCATTAAGAGAAGAGATTGATGACTTGTCCATGTGAATCAAACCCGTACCCTCTCAGTCACGTGTCTGGTACTCTAACCACTACACCACAGGCGCGGATCCAGAGGGGGGGTTTTGGGGGTCGTGACCCCCCCTGCTCGCCACCACCAATTGTTTTTTTTCAATAGTTTGTGACAATAAGCAAAAAACGCAAGACTAAAGCTTCTCTTTTGATACTGAGATGCCAGGAAATCGCATCTACGGCCTTCTTCTAGATTTCAAAATTTTCTGGGGGAGGACCCCCAGGCCCCCCATTGGCGCAGGTTACTTCGGCGCCCACCTACAACGACCGCCCTCGGCGGCCCTGCATGACCCCCCTCTGCCAAAAATCCTGGATCCGCGCCTGCACCACTTCGTTCACTATTCCAAATAGTCTAAGATTTATTGCCCATTTGTAGCCTTCAGTTGTCTCCTTAGCTCCAGCCTCTTGGGGAGTTTCATTATGACATTCATCATCATCATCATCATCATCTTTGTTGCATGTGTCTCTTGTGATGGTTCTTCATGAAATAATCAATTTCTGGCAATTTCATTAAATGGGTCAGTTATCTATCAAGGACTAGTCATATTCCTTGTGGGTTTTAGTTGTTCAAGATTGATGTGCCTACTCTATAGTGTGCAGATTTTGGAATGTACATCATCAGAAATCAACTTGCTTGAATTACGATTGAAGTCCTGTTGTGTTTTTGGTCAAAGATTTATGCTGGGAATGTTCTAATCCTGTACAACAAAACATTACCTCGTGCACCCCAACGGTCCCAACCCACTAAGGCCCGTCTACGATCATACATTTGTTCAAAACATCCTCATACATTTGTATGATGATGTTCATGGACAGATATTTGATTGTGTAGGCTGTTTTCCCAACAAACTTGAACAGCAACCAAAATGTATGATGATGTTCAATGTGTGATGATGTTCAGGACAAATGTATGATCGTGTGGACTGTTTTCCCAACAAACCTGAACATGTATGATGATGTTCAAATTTTTAGTTGCATATTTCATCTTGCCAATGCAAAACATCCCAAAAAAATGTGTGATGATGTTCAGGGACAAATGTATGATCGTGTGGACGGTTTCCCCAACAAACTTGAACACCATCCAACATTATCCTTTCTCCATCATACTTCATCATACAATGTCCATGAATGTAGGACTGTAGATCGAAATCCCCAACAAACTTGAACATCATCATACAAGTCTCTGATGCTGTTTTGATCAATGTTTGATGATGTTCAAAATTTTAGCTGCATTGTCACAAGACAGAAATCGACAAACAAGCTTGGACATCATCATACAAATGTATGATGATGTTTTGAACAAATGTATGATCGTGTAGACGAGCCTACCCTCCCCGCCAATGTGAAATATTTGACGGCTCTGAAGAAGATTTCCGCCACCATAAAATGACAGTGCTGCGTGCCCATTCATTTATCAACCTTTCTCACATTGGTACTATAGATCGGGATTATGTCTTATTGGTCGAAATTTCACCTTCTCCATCTTGGATTTCTCCCGAGACAAAACATATTGGACATTCTTGTATAATAAATCACGATCCTTCACGATTTTGCCGTACAAACAAATATCTTTTAAAATGAATGCCCCACAAGAGAGATGTTGATCATAATGAGAAGTGATAAATTTTTTTTCAATGTTCACAAGCTAGACTGGTCCCTTGTCCTCGAGCCACTCTGCAAATACGTTTTAGCGGAGTGGCTAGAGGACAGGTGACCAGTCTATTAACAAGCTGGACCAGGACGTGACAGGTGGAGTACATGGTGTCTAGTTCGGCGGAAAAATTCACTCCATCCTGTCAGCGAAAATGTGATGATTCAATGCCCTCCATGAATTCATCATCGGGCGAATTTTATCAGACTTCCACTCAGTTTGGCAACGGGTTTATGAATGATTGGCCCGGTGTGGCCTCTGCAAGGGCTGTCAACAAATACCTCTAGCATTTTATCATGCACCAGTGAGTCGTTGCTACACAAATGTTAACGGATTGAATCTCATCTTCAAGAACAAAGTCAAAGTACCAACATAGTAGTTGTGGGTACCATTATCAACTGTACTATGAGTATACTGTAAAGCAGGAAAATTTCGCGTGCAGGAAATTTTTGCAAATTTCGCGAGAGTGTACGAGTCGCGAAAATTTCCTGTCGCGAATACGAGTACAGGCAAGTGATAAATACGGTCCGTGAAAAAAAACTGAAAAATATGGCAGAGACTCGCGAAAATATCTTGCCGCGAATATGTCTATAATTCTTGATTCGCGAAAATTTCCAGCCGCGAAATTATCTTGCTTTACAGTAGTCAGACAGATACTGACGTTCGAAGAGCTTTGATAGCCTAGTGATTATCACGTCCGCTTAGCAAGCGGCAGGTTTCTGGGTTTGAATCCCGGGCCATACATGTATGAGATTAATTACCCCTGGCTCTTCAGTCCGTCGCATGGGACAGTAAGCCGTGGTGCCTTGTACCTTGTGCCTTTGCAAGGGCAAGTAAAAGACCTCATCCAAGTGAGGAACATGAGTAGCTTGAGATGGCCTCTTCTGTACTTACCAGGGCCAATAATGCTCTGGCTTCGGCCCAGACGGAAAAGTCCAGTAAAACAGATACTGGTGTTGTAAAGTGGAGCTCTAAGTCCAAGCAAAATATTGCAGAAGTCACAGCTGGGTGTTCTCTCCCCCACCCCACCCCCACCCCCACCCCCAAAAAATGGCAGCTCATGGACTTGCAGTTAGACGTTTTCATCTTCTGTCTCTGGTTTACAGACCTCAGAAAATTGGTCCATCTCCATGCATGATTCCTCCCCTCCGTTCTACACCTCAAGCATTCCAAATTCCGGACCTGTCCTCGCGGTTGTCCTCAAGATAAGGTGGGGAATATAGATGACACCTCATCAACGGCTCATCTTCTCTCCCAGATTCGATTGACGGCCTGTCATCATCTGACCATGCATCTATCATCCGGGTGGTCATCAACTCGGATGTGGCAGTTGCAATTATAGGTTGTGCAAGGACGCAGTCTCTGGCAGTTGGAAGCAGTCTCTGGTGCTGCAAATGGCAGTAGCAGTTTGGTGCAAAGGACACTGGCAGTTTATAGCAGTCTCTAGTGCTGCTACAGTGGTGCAGAAGGCAGTCAGTGGCCGAGTGTAGCTGGGGGTGACGCTGAACTTCAGTTCTTCTGCAGTGGCACTGGTGTGCAGAAGGCAGTCAGTAGTCGTGTGTTGCAGGGGGCAAAAAATGGCAGCTACAGTAGGCCTACGTTGCACAATTGACCTACCTTATCCGCATACCTTCCGCGTACGCCACACGGAAGGTACGCTTCGGTTCATTGCGTATGGTACGGGTGCGTTACACGTCTCTTCTACGTGACATCCGCAACACGAGCGAATGACGTTACGTCTTCACTACGTGCCTTCCATGGCGGCGCGCGATGTCCGCGGAAGATACGAGGACAGTACGCGCATGATGCTGCATGTGGTACACGGATCGTGTGCGGCACAGAAGGGAGGTCAATTGTGCAACATACTGTAGAAAGCAGTTTCTAGTCCTACAGTGATCGAATGCAGAAGGCAATGTGTTGCAGGGGCACAGTTTGTGGCTTATTGGTACTCTCCTATTCAACGGCGTGAAGAGCCAGGGATGTTTTATCCCATATGGCCCAGGCTGCTTCTCAACTAATGCACCCTCTTTCTCGTTTCAGTGCACAGAGTTAGGCGACCTTATGTTCTCCCTGGGCTACTTATCGAGTGCTAAACGCTTAACTGTTGTGATAATGAAAGCTAGGAATCTAAAAATCATCGATCGTGATAAAGGGACGTCAGGTAAGGGACAGGGTCTTAAGGAAACCCTGGCACATGGAGAGTATATTAAATTGGAAAGCACTCACGGAGAGCTTTCCAATAGAGTGTTCCGACAAAGATGGTGGCCTACCAATTCTCCCACATGACGTTGTGGCCATTCATTGTCCAAGCATGATAACACTACCAAACACATCCTCTTGGACAGTTATTTTATCTAAACTTTTGTGCCTATGGCCCACTTGACCAGCTTAGCGTGCCAGTAGCCATTGAATGGTGTCAAGCTTCCGACATCATATGGTGAGAACTGTCAGACCGCCATCTTTGTTGGAAAGGCCTAGGTTTTTCCAGTCGTTTTGTATTTTCGAATTTGACAGAATTAACGGGAGTGAAAGGGTTAGTGGCTTAATCAATTCAGAAACTGATGTTTGGTGCAGGAAAACGGAACACATGGACATAGCCTCTACTTTAGATGATGCATACTGGTGGCTTTTTCTGTGTGCAAGCACCCAAAAACTCTGTCTCATCCTCATAAAACATTGACAGTGGTGCCATCCATAACATTAAATCATGGACTAAGACCAGAAGAGTGCAGGAAGATAATTCCTCATCATACGTCATGTGTCCCCTTCAAAGATTTACTGGAATATAATGACATTGATCATCAAGTGAGCAAACGGTGTAAAAAACTGCACCTGGTGATGCTGAGTTCAAAGATTCAGGAGAATGATGACCATTACTCAGACTAAAGCCTGCAGCAACCAGGCAGTATTGCAAGTGATCTAGTCACCAGCGAGCAAAATCGGCTGTTGACGCCAGGTGTGCGCTGGACAGCGATGCGTGGAATCTTCTCACCAGCGATGCTCGCCCATTATCCAACAACACCAAAACTGATATTGCCAAGTCTGCGGTAGTTGGTGAGAAGATCGCTCGCGATTAGATCGCTTGGTCTGCTGCTGGCTTAAGCAAGTGTTTTATGCAGCATTTCAAATGGTAAAGTGCTTTTCAGAATGTCCAGTCATTTTTGCACTCATTTTACATTGCAATGGAACCTAACCACAAACCACAAATTGGGAATCATACATGTGCATGTCAGTTCACGGTTGACCAACTTCTAATAGGACCTTGTTCAGGTCTATATTTGATTCAAGATAATCATGCAATCATGCACACGTAATTGGCCCATTTGCTGTTTGTGGTTAGGTTCCATTGCAGGGTAAAATGAGTGCAAAAATGACTGGACATTGTGAAAAGCACTTTAACAAAATGCCAGAGCCATCTTGTAGCAAGAAGGGGAATGAATGCAGTTGTTTCATGTTGCTTGGTTATTTTCCTTGGGAACAAATTTGGGTTGTGAGGGTGGCACAGTGGAAATATCTGTGCCTGCTACCAATCAGGTCACGGGTTTGATTCTCAGTTGTTTTCAGTGGCTTCTTGTCACTTGCACTCCTGAAAATCTAAACCAATTAGCGCTGTCGTGTTTGTTTACACTTTCGTCTTGACGTCTGTTTCATTCTTTCAGATCCGTACGTCAAGGTGTCCATCTGCTATGCAGGCAAGAAACTTAAAAAGAAGAAAACATCAACAATACGGAACACGTTAAATCCAATCTGGAACGAGGCTTTGGTATTCAACGTCAGCAACGATTTCTTGAACAAACTAGAAGTCCATATAAACGTTATTCACGACAATTTACTCGGGACTACGGAATATCTTGGACATATTGAAGTAGGCCCGCGATCGACGGGAGAGGAGCTTCAGCATTGGAATGATATGGTACATTCGAAGAGTGCAATTGCTCGCTGGCATCATTTAGTCTGAGGCCAAACTATGGTGCTCTTTTTGTCATTGTGCTCGATTCGACGAGCTGCAATGCATCATGTCTTTTTCAGAATTCCTATTCTGTTTAAATTTATCACTGAAGGAATAGTGTCAGTGTCCTGGAAAAATTCTCAACCTGCCTCTGTATTTCCCCAAGAATAGGCTCAATGACTTTTCATCTCTGGAAATTTCGTCCCAGGACTTTTCACCTGTGGAGATTTCGATGGAAAGTCGTTTGGGACAAACTTTCTGAGGATGACATGGCCTCTAGAACGAAATGTCCTACGGAATGAAATATCCTAGGGGATGAAATGTCCTACGGAATGAAATATCCTAGGGGATGAAATGTCCTACGGAATGAAATATCCTAGGGGATGAAATGTCCTGTAACAGGATGAAATGTCCTAGGAGATGAAAGGTCCTAGGGGATGAAGTGTCTTAAGGGATGAAGTGTCCTTGGGGATGAAATGTCCTAGGGGATGAAATGTCCAGGGACAAATTCCTTTGGGATGAAATGTCAACAATGGTCAAGGGACAAAAAGTCTCAGGGCGAAATGTCCTGGGACAAAAACTACAGGGACAAAATATCCGGGGACCAGGTTTTCATGGTGTGCAGGAGCTCAAGACAGTTTGTACAGTTGTTATATGTTGCCCTCTATTGCAGAGGAAAGATACTAACAGGATTTCCATGAGTGAATCCAAGGAGGCATTGTACACTTTATAATGATCACTAAACAGGTTTCCCTGCCTATTTTTAAAACATTATGGTTGTGAAATACGTAATAAGAAAATTGGTTGTTACGCGTGTCCCGTTGTACTGTGGACCATTTACCTGTTACCTGTAGAATTTTGTAAATATACCATGAATGTAAATAATTCATGATTAATTTCAAGTCCGCTTGGCTTGGCTGGGTTTATATGGAAGCAGCCTTGTAAACTCTTCACACAGTTGTAGCATAAAGAAAATTCTCGGTAAACAAGTACATGTACATGTACATAGTATGCCGTTGGTGTTGTTGGGATATTTGAAGTGACCATTTGTAAAGCCTGCAGCACACTTCACCACTTTCGTTGCTCATACAGGCAATTTTCGTGGTAGGTCGGCAATTTTTGTGGCAGTTGCCGGTTCAGAGCAGACGTCATCACTCAGTGGTCTCGTGTGCTACTGATGGCGCACACATCACCACAACTGGCAACAACGAGCAATATTCGTACTGAGAAATCAAACCAGTTTGATTCTCGGCAATTTGTGGCAACTCGTAGTGGCCACAGAATTTCCATGGTGAGTGGCCGTTGCCGGCCACTGCACGCTTGGCCATTTTCGTGGTGACCATGAAAATTGCCTGTATGAGCAACAAAAGTGGTGAAGTTGTGAAGTGCTAGCTAGGGAGAGGACAAAAGTCACTCTGGGTTGGAATTAATTCTCTGAAATGGAGGTGCCCTCCTGTCCTCACAGTGACACCCCCTTATAATGGATAGCATTTTGTACATTTAGCCAAGGGGACTCTACCCTGGAGTGCATTCCTGCATTGTCCTACGTATCTCGGAATAACCTGCTGTAAATGGACTGCCCGTCTTTCTTCTCCGTCAAATTTTGTGATCCTAGCACTGTAGAATAAGTTCCTAGATCATGTCAGTCATATTTGTGACCCGATCTAGCAAAAGTAGGTGCAAGTCGCAACCGAGGAATGGGTTAACGGCCTTACAACACAATAGCTGAAATGTACGTCTCTGCAGGTTGACAATAGTAGTGGACAGCAGTGATAACAGTTGAGTAAACTGATGACCAATGATGATCACTTGCGACAACGCCTGCTTTTGCTGGAGCGGGTCACAGTTTTGACCTTGGGATACCAGGGTCAGCTGTCATTGTTGGAGGTGTATAGTTTGTTATTTAAGATTCACGCCGTGGCCTACCCCATTGTATCCCCCTTTTAGTTGAATGTGTTGCATGAAAATAGAAGATGTTGGAATGAAGGCAAAAGTTGGGTGCATTTGCTTTTCATAACAGTAAAGATCCTGGAACAGTACCAAGAATTGAAAGCTGGTAGGCCCTAAACAACATTAACTGACTTCCTTCTGCATCAGTAGCAGTGCTCTCCACACAAAATTCGATAGTGTGGTAGTCCCGTGGATGTACATGTAAAGGTCTGATGGAGAACACTGTTCTAAAGATTTTCCCAGGGGGGACGGAGGGGGGTTTTGTGAGCATATGGTTGGAAGATTTAGACCACAGGGTAACAGCACCTCATCTCACATTGCCCAGTTACTTGTTATGTCAGTTGAGTGATACAATTACATGTAGCCCTTTACACGTAACTGGTTCGAAGCCAGTTGAGGAGAGGATGGTACAGGTTGCATGGGTTTTTTTGGTACAAAAAACTAAGTGAACTGGCATCCAATCGACTCCATGTAAAAAGGGCTGTTGAACTACGGGTAAAATCTGATTCATTCAAAATCAAGGAAATTCAATGTAACCCCGAGTACCGGTAGTCAAAATATTGTTTGTGATAGATATCCTTATCTGAAGGCACTGGTGGTGTACCATTTGACTCATGTGGTCTTCGTCGATCTTCGTCTAGTTTCACTGACTTACTCCAGATGGCGCTGGTTGTGGTGATACTCATCGGTCAGATACACGCTACTGAACGTCCAGTCGGAAGTTCAGTATTTCCCACCGGTTCTGCCCAGTGATGTCACTGCTGCGGCCACCTGACTGAGTATGCGCTAGCTGGCCGCGGCAATGACATCATCCCCCCCCCCGCCCCCCCGTTTTCAATAGCGTGTACCTGACCGACGACTATCACCACAACAAGCGCCATCTGGAGTAGGTCAGTAGAACCAGACTATTCATCTTCTGTGTTGAACCTTGTAGATAAATATTCATGAACACTTTGACCTCTCCAAATGTGATATTAGTCCATTGTATAAGTTGTTTGTTTCATGTAAACATGCTGTAAGACCTGTTTTAAAGCTGACGTGAATGAACAAAAACTGGGGATTCCAGCTTTGAAAAAGACCACCACGCCACGGTGGTGGTCAAGAGAAATACAAACGACCATAAGGCACTTTCAAAACACCTCCAGAACATGATAGACTACCAGCATATTTGGTGGCGCCACTGTATTCTCCATGAGTCTGTCAATGGAGTAACATCGAGCGATGGCGTCCCGATGACGTCAGCAGGTCGAAGGCGTTATGTTCTTTCGGAACCAGAGAGGAAAGTTGATCACCATTCTATAGTATTCACTTCTTGTTGACATTTATGGTGTTATCCAAGCACCAGTTGAAAACATTTATGCATTCAAAAACAATACAACACTCATTTGACGTACATCAACGTCATCAGATATCATTACATATACGTTGCGGAAAATTCTTATTTTATTCCTTTGGCCATAATTACCGTAATCAATTAAATATTCTTTCTACAAATACACACACATCGCGCAAGTCATGCATGTATTACTGCTCAGACCAAGTACATTGCATTTCTGTGAAAATATATTCAAATAACGAAACTATGGCCAAAGAAATCAAATAAGATTTATATGCAACATGTTTGCAATGATACCAATTGGAGTTTCTGAAACTCAGACGAGTGGTGTATTATTTGTTGATGCCGAAGTTTTCGCCATTGTACCATATATATCAACTGGGCGCAAACACTAAAGAACCCTGACCAACCTCATACTCGGTTCCTACGGATCGTACNTAGGAATGTACCACGTTAAAACGAAAGCAATCCCTGCAGTCGTTCTCCCTTAAATGAGCGGAAACCGAAATCAAGACGGCAGCCACGGCGGCCATATTGGATGCGCTACGAGTCCGATTTTCGAAAGGAACCTTCCTATGGTCAATATGAATGTACCACGGTGAAACGAAAGCAATCCCTCCAGTCGTTCTCCCTTAAATGAGCGGAAACCGAAAGGTGAACGCACACACGCACGAACGAACGAACGAACGAACGAACGAACGAACGAACGCACGAACACACGCACACACGGACGAGTTGAAAACAGTATACCCCCACCAACTCGTTGGCGGGGGTATAAAGACAAGATCCCCGCGAATGAACATGTAATAGTGTTAGCGCTCCTACAAGCTCAGGCTGCCGGGATATTACCTTTTTTTAGCTGGTGGGTGTGGTATAAGCGGTCAGTGAGTTGACCAATAGGTGTCGCTACGGCCCAATCCAATGCATAGGCCTATCGATTGAGCACCAATCAAGAGAAGTTCTTTTGCATTACCGGTACTCGAACTTTGCTGCCATTTTTGGGCAATACGTGCGGCGGCGGCTGACTGCTCCTATTGGTAGGCTAGGCCTTGATAGCGTTTGACTTTAGGCCTAAGCGACGGCGAGAGAGAGAGGGTCTCGGGTTCAAAACCCAGGTCACAGGTGGGACCCTCGGCCTCGGGGGGAGGGGGGAAGAGACACGACTTTTTTCTCATCAGCCTATTCTGTATTTTTCATACCGTTACACCGGTGTAATGTATGACAATGCCCCGTATGACAATGCCCGCGCACTTTATTGTGTGGCGGACATTCAATACAGAAAGACATATTGATCAGTGCCTTCCCCATATTGTTACGTCAGGGCTTATTCAACAAAAAAATAGGCTCTAGCAAAAGGCATTCTGTCAGAAGTGACTTTCAAAATTACATACGATAGTGACATCTTGATTGTATGTATCGCTGTAATAATCAAATTAAATTTACAGTTTAAAGACAATGGCTTCCTGATTGTTGAAGATTTCTTGTCAGGAGATGAGGTCGCCAGCCTGGAAGATGCCTTGTCGAAAATTATTGACGAAATGGAACCTGAAAAGGAAACCAGAACCGCTTTTTGTACAGATGCCAAAAAAGTTGGGGTAAGATAAAGAGCTGTATTGTAAAATGTTAGAGGTTCTATTAAGTCATGATCATATCCAATGTAATTTGCAGTTGAAAGGAATTAACCGAGCATGAATTACCGGTAGCCGAACATAGCTTCCCTGTCATTTTACAAAGTAATTGCCATGGCTAGCTTTGACCCTGTTATTGTGACAGTTTTGGCAACTTTTGGTGAGTCGTTAAAAACCGGTATTTATTTTAACCCGGCGTCACCTTTTCAGCATGACAACGATTATTTCATAAACAGTGCCGACAAGATTAAATTCTTTTTCGAGAAGGGAGCACTGGATGAAGCAGGTAAGTTTATAATCTCGGAGATTTTAGAAAATACTTTATAACAGCTTTTGTATTTGTCCACATGAGTCGAGTGAATTGCCGCTTAGCAAGTTACTTTTTTTGCATTTCATTTTATTGCACTTGTAGCCTTGTTCTCGTAATTGCTTATGTCACTATTTTCAGGAAATCTTCAAGTAGAAAAGCACAAATCACTCAATAAAATCGGGCATGGTAAGGATTTTGTCCAGTGTACAAGACTGGGTTTTGTCCAGTTCCTCTGTGAATGTTTTTTTGAGGCACGACACGTATGGGATCTCTTTCACAAATTTATGAGTCCAACAGTTTATCTGACAATGAGTAATATCTCTGACAACATGCATGCCGAAAGGACATCAAATGTCAGCCTTGAATGGGGACCATAGCCCACCTCGTCAATAGGTGTCACTACTGGTTAAAACTATTGAACTGAAACTGACATCCCGGTCCTGATCAATTTCCCACACAAAAGGTGTCCATTGTGTAGGACCGGGTTTCGGTGTGCTGCCCTTTATCGTAGCTAGGATCCCCATTCCTTAACCACTTCCTTGCCGAAACCCGGTATAGACCTTTCCAATAAAGATGGCGGTCTAACAGTTCTCACCATGACATCAGAAGCTTAATCCTATTCGATGGCTGCTGGCACGCTAAGCTGGTCAAGCAGGCCATAAGCACAAAAATGTAGGTAAAATAATTGCCTGAGAGGATGCATTTGGTAGTGTTATATCATGCTTGGACAATGAATGGCCACGACGTCATGTGGGAGAACTAGTAGGCCACCAACGTTGTTGTAGTGGAAATGTCTATACCGTGACAGAGCATTATGACATATACCCGTACGACGCCAAAGTGTGAACCATCATTACTCGTTGACTTTTTCAGCCCTTCATGTGCTCAACCCTGAATTTAAACGTGTCACATTCTCGGACAAGGTCAAGAATATTGCCAGAAAGTTGGAGTTTATCAACCCTGCCGTGATCCAGAGTATGGCTATATTCAAGGTACCGGTACCACAAAATTTTCAGCGAACGTTAACATTCACATCACAATTTGGAACTTTGTGTTCGGTAACTGCCATCTTGGCACCTGTCCCTTTGATACTATTCAGTGCCGGTCAACCCAAGATTTAGGCCCGCCTCGGATCATATTATACACTAAAGTACAGAAATTTGTAATTTTGAAATAGTGAATTTTGTGGGCCAAGAAATTATTTCTATCACTTTTTACTGCGACTAGTCCCCTTTAAGTAAGCTACAAGTGCACTACCAGTTGTTTCCTTGCCTCTATATAGCAACCAAGAATAGGAGGAGAGGTACCAAACCACCAAGACGCTACCTTCCTTTATAATGAACCAATCAAACTTATGGGGTATTGGATCGCGTTAGAAGATGCAACGTTGGAGAATGGATGCTTGTGGTTTATTCCAGGGTCTCACAAAGGTGGGTGCAACTTTCTGTGTAAATCAATTTGATTTGCCGTGATAGTGGTTATCACTTCCGCTCAGCAAACGGCAGGTCCCGGGTTCGAATCCAGCCCGGGCCATAGGGATTTCATTCCTGGCTCTTCACGTCCGTCACATGGGACAGTAAGCCGTGGTGCCTTGTACCTTGTGCCTTTGCAAAGGCAAGTAAAAGACCCCATCCAAGTGAGGAACATGAGCAGCTTGAGATGGTCTTGGAAACGAATTGGAAAGAATTTGAAGAAACATTCTTCAGATGGTTGATAAGAGCAACATTTCTTCAAATATTTTTCAATCAGTACCACAGGATGTGAGAAAACTTTGACAGAAGATGACGTCTGCTGGACTCTGGGGGTCGTTGCATTAATTATTTTAGAACCACTGTGAGATATTTTTTTCTGATGTCATTTTCAGAGGGTCTTGATAACAATCGACGGATGGTAAGGAATGAAGAGAGAAAGCCCGGTGAACCGTATCTGACTTTTACAGCTCCTCGAAAGGAGAGAGATGTTAAGGATTTTATTCCTGGGCCAGTCAAAAAAGGTATTACGTTTCTTCTTGCCGGTTTTCTTATGTGAATCTTCAGAATCAAGGCCTAGTTTTCAGCAGACATTGAAAACTGCAGGCAGAGCTCTGATGTATTCAAGTAGAGCATAGTACATTTACCAGGGCTTTGACCCCCCTTGGATCCGCGCCTGTTTACACTACACTAACGGGGACGTAAGGACTTTCTGAATTCAATACAGTGTGGCTTTAAACCATGCAGGAAATGGGGACCCTAGCCCACTGCCTCAATAGGTGTCACTAGGTGTCACTATTGAAATGAAACTGACATCCCGGTCCTGATCAATTTCCCACACCAAAGGCGTCCTTTGTATAGGACCTGGTTTCGGTGTGCTGCCCTCTATCATAGCTACTGTCGATTTTTGTCGTATTTCTTGCCTCATTTCTGAATTTTATTTCTGATTTTGCCCAAATTGTTAGAGGATTTGTCTTACTATTCCAGGTTCCCTAGTTTTGATCGACGGACTTATAGCACATAGGAGTAACGCAAATACCTCAGACAAGTCAAGACACATCTACACTTTCCACGTTGTTGAGATGAATAATTGTAAATATGATGAACTGAACTGGTGAGTACTTCCAGTTGTCATAAAGAATTTTGTTGTACTCAGCGTTGTCGTTAATAGCCGGGAGCCGAGTAAAATACCCGGCTGATAACATCTGTCTACCCAGCTGAAAAAAATAGCTGAACCCAAAAAAGTTTTCAGAGTAAACAAAACTGGTTGTATTCTATTGATCTGAAAGTCCCATGTGGTGTAGTGTTTATTCAATTCAACGTTTTCTGCTTAAATGGCCGACGTGTGGTGTTCCATACTTGATATTGCTCCCCATATCGCACCTAATTGATGCGTGTGTGCGCAAAAAGACGGAAAAATTGAGGTGGCCGGTGTGCTGAAATCCTTCCTCAGGTGCCAGGAAATCGCATCTCAGGGCTTCTGGAAAAAAAATTCCGGGGGAGGACCCCCAGACCCCTGTTATCCGGAAGACACATCGCGCCTCCGGCGCTCATTGGGGCGGGCTTCGCCCACCAGGCCGGCCTTACCGGCTGTTGATTAACGATACCTGTCTGGCCAAATCCTTAGCGACAACGCTGTGTGCTAACATGTTGTACTGGTGTAACGTTTTTCAGCGAGGCCGTGTGTCAGTGTGACATTACTACAGATTGATGGAATAAGAGGCGACTTAACTCTTTCAGCCCTACGGACGGATATATCCGTTTGCCAAAATCATTCTCAAATCCTATGGACGAATATATCCGTCCACCCCTAAACCCAATTTTCTACAATATAAGATTGGCAAAGTAGTTTTTTTAAATCTTGAAGTTTTGTTTCCCAGTGTGTTCCAAACAATGGGAATCACACAGAAAAATGGCCACACTGAAAAAACTTTACACCGGTACTTGGTGTCATTACCATGTTCTTTCATTGGCTCATATGAATAAAGACTAGCAGATACATTTACTTCAGATTTGTACAGCATTGCCCAGTGCATTTGTATTGCAAAATTCTAGTGGAAGCATTTACTAGTATAAATGTATGACACGTTACGGTTATGTGTAATAATGTAGGTTCCCTCGATACATCCTTTCAGCCTGTCCAACAGAGCTTGTGCAGGTGACGTCATGACAGAAAAATTCACCATCTTGACGGTCAAATTGACGTCTAATGACGTCGCCGACCCACATGGCACACTTTGTCATCGGCGCAAGTGGAGTGTGACTTCAATCATGTCGTGATCCACACCTTGTCGTTGACGTCACCATGGTGGCCCGCGGGTCAAAAGTGACGTCACAATGAGCCACTGAACAAGCTCTATAGCACAGGGTACTATTCAATAGCCAATCGGTTTTGATAATTGTTGGGCTCTATAGATGTGGATCCTTCAGTGTGTTCAATAGTGCAGGTATTATTCAATAGCCAATCCGGTTTGATAATTGTTGGGCTCTATAGATGTGGATCCCTCAGTCTGTTCAATAGTGCAGGTATTATTCAATAGCCAATCCGGTTTGATAATTGTTGGGTTCTATAGATGTGGATCCTTCAGTGTGTTCAATAGTGCAGGTATTATTCAATAGCCAATCCTGTTTGATAATTGTTGGGCTCTATAGATGTGGATCCCTCAGTCTGTTGAGCAGCATAGGTATTATTCAATCGCCAATCCGGTTTGATAATTGCTGGGCTCTATAGATGTGGATTCTTCAGTCTGTTCAATAGCACAGGTATTATTCAATAGCCAATCTGGTTTGATAATTGCTGGGCTCTACGTAGATCCTTCAGTCTGTTCAATGGCACAGGGTATTATTCAATAGCCAGTCTGGTTTGGTAATTGTTTGAGATTTTGAGATCCCCATGTTCTTTTCTGGGCGTTCTGTCGAGGCAGTGGAACAGTGGCCGAAATTTTAAAGTGGGTGTCTAATATTGCTGTTTCCGCAAGATGTCTGTCAGTTTGGGATTTTGCACCCCCTGCCCTTTTTTGTGCCCCAGGTAAAAACCCCTGCCATTTTGAAATCCTAGCAAAACTTTACTGAGGGAAAAAGTATCATGTGTAACTTTGAAACTCTCGAATGCTAATCGAATATTTGCAAAGAAATATCAATTGGCTATTGTGTTGATGCATGAATACATAATATAAACGAATCAATACAAATAAGAAAACCCTTTGTTAGACTTTTTCAGAGACCCTACAATTATTATATTATTGTCTGCTGTTGGGAATTCAATGAATTATTTGTTTTTTCTCTGAGCTGTTGGAACAATACTACATGATTTGCGATAGAAAATCTTTTTTAAGGAAATTTAAACTGTTCAGTTACAAGAGTTTTTGCAACCAGGATTCAACGTTTTGTGAACAAAATTTGTGTGATAGCTCCTGCTCATCCGAGTTTAGTCATCTTAAAGCGAACTGGTCATACCAGTCTCGGTGTCTGAATGCGGGTCCGTGCCAGACAATTCGTTCTAAATATTAATGTGCTTTGGATAGCGTTACACTTCTGGATATTGGCAAGTTTGGGATCTCTCTCTCTCTCATTAGAAAAGGGGATGCCTAATGCGGGTGATCCACCGACTTTACAATGAGTTTATGATCAGTTTGCAGTTTGTTCACGACGGGTTTGCAACGAGTTGACGACGAAAAATCGTAGCCGGTGGATCAGCTACAATTTGCATTCACGATTTGTTCACGACTAGTTTGCGACTCGTTCAAGACTGATTTCTGTTAATGACTAGTTTGCGACGAGTTTACGACGAGATCAAACATGTTTGATTTGGTCGCAAACTTGTTGTAAACTCGTCGTAAAGTAGGCTCTGTTGCAGGCGATTTGGCCAATCCACGTCCAGAATGACATCGCGTGACGCTACGCCGTCTGACGTCATAAACTACTGACGACGTCGAAACAGGACCGATTCTGTTGGAGACGTATTTTTCGGTGCTGGTGGATCAGCTTCAACCAGCTTCAACATCATGTCATTTTTCTCACGACAAGTTTGCGGTTCGTTCCCAACTACTGCCATCGTGAACTAATCGCAAACTGATCGTAAACACGTCGTAAAGTCGGTGGATCACCCGCATAATTCTGCTGTTTAAGCCCAGGAGTGTCCCTCGTCTTGTGAATGAATTGTCATCCTCTCAAAACAGGGTCTAGGCACATCTCCTCCATTGCATCTCTTCTGACCCCGTCACATTCTGTGCCTTTTCGACGGGGAACAGATTATGAATTCTGTTCTTCATTCGTCTCTCATCTGCCAATCAAAAGCCCTTGAGATCATTTCGGATGGACCATCCTTGGCTCTTGGGTTTTATCTTGGGGTAAGAGTAACACATCTTTCACGTGGAAAATCCCTCGCCGTGCTGTAATGCTCTTGATGGCTAAAATCGTAAAATGATTCTGATTGGTCATCAAGGAGGTCATGGAAATGCCGTGGGAGCGAGCGGAATTTCATTTTTCATTTTGTCAACGCATCGCACCACATCACACTGCAGTGCTTCATGTTTGAAATCGGCAGGAGCTCACTCAGTTGAGCTCCTCTAAGGCTCGAGGAGAGCAGTTCACACTCGTGAAGGAGAGCTGTTCACAATCGCACCTGAACAATCAAGGATGCTGAGGAGTGCAGTCAGTCGAGCTCCTCAGCGCAATTTTGCGGGCTCGTAGGGGTGCGAGCTCGATTGAGCCCGTCTTAGGTGAAGCACTGACACTGTGCCGCCAGTGTGAACAAGGCTTAAAAACGAAGATTGCAAGTTGAGGCCACACTTTTAATATTCTTTGGTTCACGGGCGCCTCTTGTGTGAACTCGGGTACGGAGGGCGAAATAAAAATAAAATAAAAATCCTGTTTTGGCTTTTTTTTTATTTTGCGGTCTTGTTTTGTCCATTTCCTGATGTTGGAGGAAATCAAAAAATCAAAAAAATACTATTTTTAAAGAAATAAACTTTATTGCTCTGAAACATATTGCTCTGAAACAATGCGTCAGGCAGTTTAGTGTATGACTTGGACATGGTCATCAATATATCTATTGTAGAATTAGGTATCGCAGACGTCTTTTTTCATTTTTATTTTTTATTTTGAGAATCTCATGTGTTGGTGAACATGGGCGGAAATAAAAAAAACAGAATTTCATGATTTTATTTATTTTTTCACTTTTGGATTTTCGGACGTCGGCGGGCCCGTGAACCAAAGAGTATAAAAAGTGTGGCCTGACCTTCAGGCAATTAGGCCTAGTTGCTGTAGCGAGATTGGCGACAGTTTCCAAGACTTTCAGGACGGATCACCAAGATGGTGTTAGAGGTATTTTTGTTGGTCACTTTACACACACGGTGTTGCCACCTGAATATTGGCCAGATCACCCACAGGACTTTACAGTGATCCCCTAGAGTCCCGTGAGAGAGATTACCAAAATCCAGAGGGCACCAATAGACTTGAGTGATGATAAATCGTTTTTTCGGTACCAGTGATATGCGTCATAAGTCCGCCATGACAGGTGAGAAGGGGTAAACAAACCTGGGCCTAGTGCATTGTACAGACCGTAAGCACAGGAGCCAACTGTAAAAATGCGCGTAGGCCATGGTTACCCCTTCTGAGCTGTCATGGCCGACTTTCGCTGGATGGATGTCTATTTTTAAAAGCGATGGCAATCTGTTGAGAAATGGTATGAAAAATATGGAGGCAATAATAAACAAGAAGTCAATCTCTGGAGATTGACTTCTCTCTGGAGACATCTCTCTGGAGATTTCTGGAGATTGACTTCTTGTTTATTATTACTTTCTGTGTCAATTTTGTGCTTTTTTGTATCTTGGAAAAATATGGAGGCAAATAGAGAAAGTTGACGCCAGTTTTTTATGTGAAAACTTTTTCGTGACACAGGACGATTTGATTTTGCAGATCACAATGAGGAACCCGCGTGCCGTTTATCCCGACAGGTCGGCGCAGCGACTGAAGCAACTGAAGCGACATCGTTGACGTTGTTTTTAAGTGTTGACTTTGCAGGGCTTGTCTTTTAAAAACTGCAGGCGCTCAGTTTCTTGAGCGCTTCAATTGTTATAAGGGCTCAGTTCACTATGGTGATCGCAGCGCCATCTTCAGCACACGTGGAAGAACTAACATGAATACACGTGTTCATAGTTTTGATACCACTAACTATGAACACTTAGTGGCGATACCACAAACTATGAGCACTTTTAACATTCATTACCACTCTCTCTCATAACATCCGTCGACATTACAGATTTGCAAGGCGTGCGGAATTTCAACTTTTTGGAGTGCTAGGCGCACGTTTTTTGTGGCCATCGGTGCGATTTTAGGTGCGCCATGGCATGCAAGTACAATTGCACACCTTAAGCCCTGCTTTGCGTCATGAAAAAATGAGCTGTACATTTTTCTACAGGAATATTGAGACAAAAACGTTGCCATTATCGCCATCCTATGTCTTCATTTAAAGAGAACTTTGCTGCCATCTTTTGACTGCTCCTATTCAGTCACTGTTTTGAATAAGAGAACACTTGTGTGATATTATCTATTTTTGGTGATACCAGTGTACGCCCCATGTCTTTTTGACTACATGGGGGTTCGCCAGGTATCAAGCAATGCAGGTGATAAACTTTTCTTGATCTTCTAGCTGCTATATGAATTACATGTACCTATAAGTTCAATTGGAATTTTTGCTTTCCAACAGTTTCATTCATATTTCATTCCTACACCAGGGAGGAAATCCGGTTTGCGTCAACATGTTGGAAAGAACAGTTCTGCAATGTGACAGATAAAAACAAAACCGGCGCAATGCAGATACGGCATTGGACAAATATTTGACCAATCAAACAGAACCAGTGCTCGGCAGCTATCAGACTGTTGAAAACACAACCGGTCCTGGGCCGCCATCGGACCGTGAAAAATAAACCGGCACAAGACAGCTCTCTGACCACTAAAAACAGAACCGGGCTTGGTACGCATCTGTCTATTGCGGGTGATGCATTGACTTTACGACGAGTTTACGATCAGTATGCAATTAGTTCACGATGGTTTGTGACTAGTTTACGACGAAAAATCAACCGGTGGATCAGCGTTCACGATTTGTTTACGGCGAAAAATTAGCCGGTGGATCAGCGTTCACGATGAGTTTGTGACTCGTTCACAACTGATTTCTGTTGACGACTAGTTTGCGACAAGTTTCTGACGAGTTCAAACATGTTTGATTTGGTCGCAAACTTGTCGTAAACTCGGTGGATCAGCTTCAACGTCACGTCATTTCTTTATGATCAGTTTGCGACTAGTTTACAATGAGTTTGCGGTTCGTTGACGACTGCCTTCGTGAACCGATCGCAAACTGATCGTAAACTCGTCGTAAAGTTGGTGGATCACCCGCATATCTCACCTTACTTTGAACAAGCTCCAGAATTTGAAGAAGCGATGTGAATAGTGGGACTTTACGGTCATGAAATGGAGTTTGACCAGAAAATTGAAGTCCATTTCAAGCATTAAAGCATAAAATTGCAATAAAACGCAATTCATGAGAAGTTGTACCAATATGACTTCAGGTACTGCTATTATATCCGGTTTTTTTGAAATTGTTATACGTTCGGCATTTTTGAAGGAACCAAATATGGGTTTTCTTTTCACTGTAACAGATTTGGAATGTGCGTTTCATTGTGCTTCAAAAATGAACTGCACAACATTTAATGTCATGGCTGATGAACCAAATTATATTTGCCAATTAAGCCACTCTAAAGGAACGTGTATGGAGAGGTCAGAGGTTATACCTGGCTATGGATCGAGGCTTTATCAGAAAAAGGTATGTCCACAGTCAAATGTGATCCCGCCCACAGCTAATCAGGACTGGGCTGGGGTGGGGTCAGAATAATAATAGGCAGGTTTAGCACCTTTCCGACTCCGACTTAACTACGAGAAGGAATTGCAGTCCGCTGTGGACATCCTTGATTAAAATGAGTTGGTAGACGTTTTCAATTCATCAAACACCATAAATTGAAGGCAGAAAAATTCGGCATTATAAATTGGAAATACGGATAAATTATGAATATTGAACTCGTAATCCTAGTCGTTACGACTTGAAATACGACTATAATATTTGCGATTTAGGTGCACTTCCGGTTACGAGTCAAAATTATTCTGCCACAAAGTTATGGCATTTTACAATTTGCAAACGTCTATCAAATCGTTTTTATCAAGAATGTCCACAGCGGACTGCAATTCATTCTCGTAGTTGTAGTTGGAGTCGGAAAGGTGCTAAACCTCGCTGATGTCTGTGACCCACTTACTTCCGATTGACGGCAGGAAAGTCTCCCATTATCATAACGTACATGTACATGAAAAGAGGGGGGAACTGCTAAATTCATGTGAGCGCTTGGGGACGTAATGACGTCATACCTGTTCGACTGGCATAATGATGTCATTTCCTCACGACGTTGCCGACGTCACGGATGACGCGACAGAAATCTTGATGACATCGTGACGTCAAAAGTGTACAAGCATTGTTATTTTGGTTAATATTTTGATATTTCAAAAACTATGTCATATAAAAATTCGGGCTTCGTAAGGACACTTCCCAGGTCTGTCTGAATGTGCATTCCAAGTTTGGGGGCTGTCCGTTCGTCAACCTTTGAGAAAATCACGAACAAACAAACAAACTTTTGTCAAATTTTAGTATGATATTAAACCTTGGCATTTGACATGTTTGACCGGAAGTCATGCAGAACTGTGCCAGAACTAATTCGATTCCATTGATCTCCTGGTCCCAAGAGCCATTGCTGGTCCACAGGTGACATTGGAATTGAATACTGATCTATACTCCACCAGGCAAAAGAGGACGCATGTTACGGACTCCAAAATAAACTAGCTTTGATACCACCCGCAACTTATAAAGAAAACATGGGAAGTTTCTCTTACCAGGGTTCAATTTCTTCAATCATCTTTGTGTATATAGAAGAGCCAGTTCCATTCACCAGATATATAGTTTATAAACAGGCACAGAAATTTAGCTCATTTCGCTCAACATATAACTCGTTATTTTTTAGACGCCATGCAACCATTGGAAAGATCATTTTCAAAACGTACCAAGTGGTGTCTCAGCGCATTTTAAAAAAGAAGCCTGTATTTTCATATCTCTTGTACGATTTCACTCTAGGCAAATTTGTTGGCAAGATACTTGTGCCCGTGGAAGAAAAATGTCTGAAAAGTCACCGTAACGGGGCGCTAGATGCCCGCATTTATGATCAGATGGTGATTTTTTGTCGCTTGGCTTCTGCTAAATGGGATTCGGTATTGACTGTTTATGATTACGAACTGGTCTATAGTCACAAAAATGTCACAATGGTTCTTCGAAATGCTACAGAAATATTCCATGGATCGTTGAAGACGTTTTTGAGAAACTTTCTACACATGACTACGGGGGTTTTGCACCAAACTGATATTGTCCTCTCCGTTACTATGAAGTCCGGTTTCACCAAAATCGTTGTCTTCGCTAAGGGCAGAAATTACGGAAAGGATCCACGGAATATTGGACGACGGGGTAGGCGTGTGACGTCAGTAGTTTTAGGCGATTATAGGTCGGGAACGTGTGGGATATTCTTGGGACATCAACTAATAGGAATGCTGGATGTACCCTGCAGCCCAAAAAATGGGATAGTCAACTCTCCTCCCACACCAAAAATAAGGAGACACTTAAAGTCTCCCAGTAACATGTTCCCTCATATGATATCACACTCTAGGGTCGATCAAATTTCAAAAGTCATTTCGTTCAGTCAGGACAACGATATTTTGTTTTTGTTTCGTTCAAAAAGAAAAAAGACGTGGTCACTGAATACTGTTCTGTTTTATAGCAATACACTCTGAGAATATACTCTGAGAAGAAAGAAAAATTTGAACTAATAAAATTACACAGAGATAAAGGGTTAAAGACCAAGTTACATCTAAAGATTGACTACAAAGATTATTACTGAAGTGTATAGAATACACAAATATGCATATTTTGCTTTTTGTTTCATCAAATTCGGATGAGTAGTTTGGAAAATATCGCAGAATATGTGCGTGAAAATGCCAGTGCTATTTTCCATAAAGGAACTAGTCGGGGTCGAAAATGCTAATTTATGCGTGATGTCATTGCAGGGATACATGAATAGAATCTGGGCCATCCAGTGTGGAGATACAGTTCATTTTCATTTACATATCTACTAACTTACAAATTTCTGACTATATTCTTTCACATGAATAGTTGCGCAAGTCCATTACAGCACTAAAACGGTTGCTCATTATGCAAATTCCTGAGATGACATCATCAAATGAGGCCCAACATTCTCCTATGACCAAATCCATTGAATATGGTATAACTTTTTAACCAATTGGAATTTTTCAATGCAACAAAAAGCATCTTTATCAGCATTATATCCCCTCTTTCTTAAAGTTGTAAAAAAGTAGGCGCAACTGGGACTTTAATTTTTTTCATCTTTCCGTTATTTTGTTTTACCGGTATAATGCAAATGAATCTAGCCGCTTTAGCATATCTTTCTCCTTCAGTCCCGCAGCCCTCTGATTTACAAACAGATAACAGCTACGTTTAAGCCACCAGTATCTTCTCTTTACACTTCGTCCTGTATTTTTAAGACGGGAGATTGTGTAACATATGAAGTGATAGAAAATTCGCCTTATCTTTTGAGGAGGGTCTACCACCTCAACAGGCAAATGAGAATCTATAACGCTAGCGCTGGCAAGAAATTTTATTTGCCAGAACACGAAAAGTATAAATATTATACTGTTGAAGAGTATTGTGTGGCTCGTACTTCGTCTCGGCGTAAATATCTTGTGAAAGATGCTACGAGGGGGTCAGTGACATTGACTGGTGCCATGATTTTTTCAGACCCCGCAGGAGACCCCTGTTTTGGTAAAGAGTTTGCTGTACAAATGCAATATAACAAATTTATCTCTGGTTGTGCAGGAAAGGGAGGCAATGAGTCGTGGGTATTTGATGTAAGTATGTCAGGCACGGATTTTATCACTTTTAATATCACGAATGGTTGGAGGTTAGAAGCTAAAAGCTCAGAGGTTCGATTAACAGCTGAAGGAGACGTCATGGCCTGTAAAACAAAGGGTGGAAAGCATTTATTCATATTTTACGACAGTCAAAATAAATATAGGCCTACAAAGTACATATTGCCAACGAAGCCAAAATTTCCTCGCGAGAATTGTCTATGCTTCTGGAATAATAATCATCAAATTGTCATGGTCGGATATAATTTGGGTTTAGGAATGACATTGCGTTTATGTGAGCTGCAGTTCTCTCGAAAATGTACTGAAGTAAAAGAACGAGAAATAGACATTGAGAGTAACATTGTATTCAGGACGGTATCTGGGTTCTTCTCTTCGTCTACCTTAACTGAAGATGGAAAGGTAATTAATCTGGTGGTCGGTACCAGGCCTAGAAAACGGGGACTTGGGTCAAACTGGAAGTATGCAGTTGTATTTTTACCTAATTTCTGATTCATTTTCCCTGATCCTCTTCTTTGTCCTGGTATGAGTTGGCTCTCTAAAGGCCAATTTACACGATACAATTTTTACATCCGATATTGTCGGATCTGTGCGCAGTTTACACAAACCGATTTGGACGTACGATCATGTCACACGACAAAATTTTATGGCCTTTGCGACGTTGGATGCGCAAGACAGATGTTCTATTTTCTTCCGATATTGGACGAAGGACGTATGAACTCGGCCAATCAGGTGGCTCCATTGGAGGTCATGTATTTGGCGTGCTTGACGAAGAATGAGTCTGTCCGTATTGACGGATGAATAAATCGGACCGTGTATACAGTATTTCCGATCCGACAGAATCGTACAACATAATCGTGTTTGTCTTGGACATCTGTCCAAATTGCACCGTATAAGGGCAACTCAACTACGAGCAGTGGTTACTGTTTGTGTCATTTTATTGTAAGTTTTTAGGAAACAAACAATGGTGAATTGCCCACTGAGAGCAAAATTGCATTAGAAAACTCTCAAGTGGAGTAGCACCTTGGGTCCATAGTCGTTTGTCTGCTGTGAGTGGAATCGAGCATTCCTGCGTCCACTGACTCGTAATCTTTGAAGGAACATTGTCATATTTACCTACTTTTCAAGGTCACAGCAGGTTTTTAGAAAAATTTTGCCTCGTTTTTGACCAAGAATATTTTAACTTGTTTGCCAATCGTGGTACCCTCAACCTCAGTCCAAATTATGGCCTGATCCAATTGCAAATATGGCTGCCAGGAGGCCATCTTTTCATAATTATGTACTTCCTGATTTCTTGCTTGTAATGCTAGGTTTATGTTGTAAACTTAGACTGATGTTCATTACTTCTACATTGTATGCCAAGGAGCGGGACTTAAGATTCGTGGTACACAAGTTTTATTTCAGGTTCCCCGTATACCACATTTGTGACCTTCCACGGCAAAACCAGGCGCATGTCGCTCTTACATGTCTTAGCTTGGCAAGTTGAGGCCAAATGTTCGTCAGTTTCAATGCTGTCTGTCTGTTATGAAATCTGAAACGATCTGTTTCCTCTATTTTCTACTGGGGTCATCTTAGTTCATTGAGGCTCACCTTCTCACTGAGCGACATGCAAATACTTTTGTCAGAGTGGGTCACACACATTTTGATACTGCAGGCCTTGTCTTTTAAGGCGAGCGATCACTCACCCACACCATAGCTCGCCTAAAATGGATTTTAGGTGAGTGGTTTTCCACTCACCTTAGAAGAGAAAAGCTCACCTCAGAAAGGGCAGTTTACAGTGTATGTAGGCCTAATTTCATCCATTTCACTGAAAATCACTCGCCTGGGATGAAGTAGGTGAGCAATTTACCACTCGCCTGCGATTTTCAAAAGACAAGGCCTGTACTGTAGTAGGGATTACCAATATTCTGCCACTTTCCAGGTTTCTGTGAATTACAACAGGCTACCCTGCATTCGTGATTGGCGCTCGGCTTACCGTATGCCTTCCTTTCATTCCAGGTTACAACCGACAGAGGCAATGCCATTTCCGATGCTGTATCACTTTGCTTGAAGGAGCCTGGGCCAAAACCATGAATTAGAGTACCATTATTCCTGAAGTCGCACAATGTATTTTAGTATTATTCAGTAAACTTTGCGGGTACATGTATATCGGACCCAATTGGACCAGATATTTTCCCCCATTACATGTACATGTACCGGTAATGCAGTTTTAGTGGAAATGCATTTGACTGGGACTGGAGTTTCAGTCCGTTATATACGAGAATCCGTTACATGCGGGTCCGTTATATGCAAGGTTTACTGTATTTCAGAAGTTGTTATTCACATGATGTGTAAAGTATTAAATAAGAATGATGTTTTGGCAATTTGTAATGTATTTTGAAAATATTTCTACACTTTGTTATGCTGGCACATTCATAAAGAGTGTCTGAGTAACATTTAATCCTATTTACATGTACATTACATGAGGAATAAAAATAGTCAGTGGTGTATCACCAAGCTGAATACATGAACCTGTGTTTGTGTGGTATTGATGAAAATCATCAGGACAAATACCTATAAGTACGTACTGTGTTACTGCTGGTCTACAACAGTTAAGAGTAAACCTACAGGGTGGTCAAGTGAAGAACTCCCATGAACAAACTGTCGTTTTCTCTTGAACAAATCATCAGTTGACCACCCTGAAGATTTTGGACGCGAAACGTACTGTTGCCCCTCAATATTCTGTTTCAGTCTTTGTGATTTTCACTTGTGTTGTTGGTAAAATGTATTTTCAAAAGGTGACTGTGACGACAAATGTAGACCAAAGAAAGCCAGCTCCTTGGTCTACAGGTTTTGTTTGATGACACAGAAGACAATAACATGTCTTCTTCGGTGTATCCTAAGTACATTTGTGAGGCCGCATAGAAAAACTTGTCAGATGACTCTAGATGATCAACAAGGGCTGTCAGATTACCAGTGCATTGATTTACTACTGTTAACCTGTTATGAAAGTTCTCATTTACACTTTCTTCAAATGTGACATCCCACAGGTTTTCCTGTGCAGCCTCACATGGTACTGACAGTTTCAGATTCAGATATCGTCCAGCACTTCACCACTGAATCTCTTCAATGAAAGCAGTTTATCATCTAGGCCAAAAATTCGAAATGATGTTCAACCTGAGTTGGTGCTGAAAACCTGTCAAACCCCCACATCTTCAGCGACAGCCAGTGTGCATTCAACATTTATACTTCGGTATCTTATGGTACTCTCCCAGATACCTTCCGTACAGCCTGGCCCAAAGTATATTATCACAGATCCCCAATCAAACTCGACAGTTTATCTCTGATGGCCAACTATGTGGTGGATTGTTCCTTCTTCGAAAGCGCCACTGTGCTGGGGACTTTCAAATTGGTCGTTTCTCGCTTGAGTACATGGAGTAAGGTTTGAGAACTTTCCAGAATCTGAAAAAGAGAATGCAACTTTAGATGAGAGAGACTGTATCAAGAGTGAAGCACTCCAACTTTCACGCTCCTAAATTCTTTCAAAACTGACGTAACCGAGTCCACAGAAATGCCCGAGCTGCGAGCGCAAGACAGTAAGAGGTGTGACATGGTAAGATACCCACCTTCATGTAAGCGGCCTCAGTTTCAGCAATTGTCTTATCAAACTCGTTCCTGGACGCCAACTTTTTACTAAGACTTTCATTGACTTTAGATAGTCTCTCTGTAAGAATTCTTATGTCATTCTGAATCTTGGTCTTTTCCTCTTCTTCCAACAGGATTGCTTTGTTCAAGTCATCTCTCTTAGTACAGAGATCTTCTATGCCTGAAAAGAATTTTAAAATATAAGTTTGAAAAACGGAACTTGAACTTATGAAGTTGAACATCAAAGTGACAACATATGGACAAGTCGACAAAGTTTGGCAGGCCTACACCTACGGGTACGGCATACTAATAGGCGGCGGCCTACCTCGCTAGGGCGGCAGGCTAGGCCTACGCTACGCGTACGGCTACGGCTACGCTGTACGGTGGTGTACAGAGGCGGTACGCCCAACACTAGGCGTACACTCCTAAATTACCATTACCACCACGTGGCCTTGGAAAACCCTAAACATTGGTACAACAGCCTATGCCTGGCCCTGGGCTTGAAGTTGCTGCTTTTTGGCACATTGCACACAGGCCTATGCACACGACAATGCACTGCAGTGTCACTGTGTGTGACCGTTGTTAGGGAACTTGCACACAAAACTCACATTTAACAAGTTCATTATTGTAAGTCTGTAACGCTGCACCTTGCTGAGACATGATTATCAGTTTTTTCGTAAAGTGAATACACAAATCGGAATTTTATGAGGAAAGATTCGACTTGTTTGATGGAAAAATCTGAGCGTCTCTTGGCGGTTTATTTACTGCTGTGTACTTTGTGTAAAACGTCAGAAGAGGTTCACACTCCACGCAGAATCGATAACAATCTGCGCGTGCGTTCCACTTGGATGTTGCCTGGAGATTGAAACTGTTGTTGTTTACGTCACCAGAATATGCAAAATGGCTGCGCCCATGTAGTTACGATTTTCCAACGTAAAATTTATCAAAATATTTCACTTACAATGTATGCTTAGTGTTCTTGATATTTATCCTTAACAATATCCTGATGTTTGTTACCCTCTTTGCTTCCTTCACCTTAAACAAATCTCCAAGAAATATAGGCCTATACTCTTCTTGTGTGGTCAGTCACTGACTGACACTACAGTGACTGACTGACAGCACAGGCCCTTGTGAAGTGAGTTCGAGGCCTAGCTACGGTAAACGTAGCGGGGTACCCCCTATATATAAAAATAGACAAGGCTGGAAACATTAGGAATTCCTGCAATAAAGTTCCTATATCCTGCAAATAATTAAACTTTATCCACTTTTTGTGTCGAAAATCCAGCAAAAATCGAAATTCAGATATGTGTCAGACACGCTGTTCAATACTGATGTTCACCTCCCTCCGTGCGTGGTAGGCTGCTCGAGAGGCACGGAGGGAGGTGAACACCAGTATTGAACAGCGTGTCTCACACATATCTGAATTTCGATTTTTGCTGGATTTTCGACACAAAAAGTGGATAAAGTTTAATTATTTGCAGGATATAGGAACTTTATTGCATTGAATACAAAGGAATAATTCTTAGGAATCGCCAGATGCCCAGTTTTATTGAGGTAAGCTTGTTTAATGTGCATTTTGGGGCGATTTTCGACCGGGTGTCAGCGGTGTGCATTCAATGTACAGGAATTCCTAATGTTTCCAGCCTTGTCTATTTTTATATATAGGGGGTACCCCGCTACGTTTACCGTAGCTAGGCCTCGAACTCACTTCACAAGGGCCTGTGCTGACAGTGACTGACTGGCATGGTGGTGGTGGTGTGGCCAGTGAGTAGTGCAGTTCTGCAGTGACACACTACGTGCATTGCACTGTGCATGCAGTAATGAGTAATCTACATGTACAGCGTGTTCGGAAAGCTTCCTCGGGGGAAGCGGGAGAGCGTTCGGTAAGGTATAGGCCTAGACAAGTTGCGAAATTAGCGGCCCCCATGTTTAAATGGACTTTTTGACATTGCTTGGGTTTTTCAATGGGATTTTACACTGTCAGAGGCGTTCAAAAAAAGAAAGGTCATACAGTTAAGCCACTAGAATCACATAAAGATATTTTAGCAAGCAAGCAGCTAATAAAATACATTCGAATTATATTTGAAAAAGTTCGAAAATTCGGCCAATTCCACCCAAAAAATGGCGGCCGCTATTTTCGCAACCTGTCTATTTGGAAGGCTGCCAAGGCTTCCTCGAGCCTGGCCGAAACGAAGTGAGCGACTCGCCGAGTCGCTCACTTGGGGAAACTCCCGGCATGCATTTCGGTTTTCTTTCCAAGCCGACATGCTGATTGGCTAAACGTGGAATATTTCACGCCTGCAACCCACAGTAGTACCTTTCCCCGAGGAAGCACAAATATCGTTCGGAAATTCGCCCTCACTGGGCATGCTCACATTCCCCGAAGCTCGGGGAAGAAATTTCCTCGGGGAAGCTTTCCGAACACGGCCGTAGCAAGCCAGGCCTAGCTAAGAAATTGATTAAAGTAAATTTTCTGGCCGATTTGACGATGATTTTCCCTTCCCAATATTTGATGAAAATTGGGAAAAGGAAGAGAAGATTGAAATCCCAATGGGGTTGTAGCCATTTTGTTTCTATCATCGGGGTGGTGCTGCGACTGTATCCACTTTTCCACTGTGACGTTGTACGGAACGTCAACGTCACACTGCCGTGACGTTACGTGGCTTCATGCTCGCACCTCTTTATTGCCACGGAGATGACGTCCTGAAGACAATGAAAAGGCCTGAGTGATACGGTCGCAGCGACATCTTTCCATGGAGAAGTGGTGATGTCCTTGGGAGGTGTACGAAAACTCAATTCGGTTATTACCTCCTGACTGGGAGATTTTACGATTGCGAGGTCACTCCCGATCCGGCAAAAGTTCCCGACTGATTGAATAATCATAATGAATGTGTATGCATGTAATGTATAACCACTTCTAATTCAGTTTGGGCCACCATACAGTACAACGTTGACTGAGACCAAGTGATAACATAATCAGACTAGCATTATAATGAGTGTTGAAACGTGGGTTAACGACAAACTTCATGGACTCCTCGGCATATCAGATAAACATATCTCCCAGTATCTCATTGCCCTGGCAAGGAAGGCAACAACTCAAGATGACTTCGTGCAGAAACTTAGAGATACTGGGACAGTGGATGTTGATGATGGCATGGCCAGTTTTGCGAAGGAACTTTTCACAAAGGTAGGTATGGATGATTGACTCGGGTTTGGTTATGGATTGTTAATGCCCGTTTCCACTTTAGCCGATTCTGCCATGGTTTGTGATTTTCACAGGGGTTTGGATAATCCTTCGATGGGTTAACAAACATGGTATGTTAATTATCCCAATGCATGTGGAAACTGCTCCGCTTGCCGCAAGCTAGCGGAATCCGCTGTTGTGGAAACGGGCCTTACATGTGCTGTCTCCTCTCACATGTCTCAGTAATCTGAGCAGAGCAGATGCCAGTTGAACTGTAAGATAAAGTGTTGGAAAGCACAGGGTTCAGAATCATCTGATGCCTCTTGTCTCATTCACTATTTTTTCTTGAAGGTTCCCCATAAAACAGTGGTTGAAAAACCCGCCAGGATAGCTGAACGAGAAGCTGTAGCTCTTCAGAAAAAGAACATGAGCTACAAGCTCCTGTCCGACAGCGAAGAGGAAGATGTGGCACCTGTGGCGAAGAAAAAGAAACAGAATTTGCGACGGCGAAAAAAGGATGCAAGCGATAGCGAAGAGGAGGCTGAAGTAACGTGAGTGGAAATGGGAGGTCATGTCATTTGGTCAAGAGGACGCTTTCAACTTCAAAACATGAAGCCTATCAGAGCGAAAAAAACAGCCAGGTTTTGAGAACTTTGGTCATTTGGCCCAGGGCCAGGGAGCAGTGTTGACTTTTTAACATTGTCTATTAGAGCAATGAGTCCAGATTTTTACCTGGCCTTAAATACATGTAATATGAAGCCACTGATACATTTCAGGATTTTAATATGAGGAGGTAATCAGTCCCAAAAACACAATCCCCATTTTCTTTGTTGATCTGATGACTTTGTTTAATTTGGTTTTAGTTTCAGGAAACCTGAGAAAAAGATGAGAAAGGAAATAAAAAAGGAGAAATCTGATTCAGACAGTGATGACATGGATAGGGAACGGGAAGAAGACCTGAAGGAGAGAGACGAATTTGCAAAAAGATTGTTGGACAAGGATAAAGAGAAGACGAGAAATGTTGTGTCACGGTCGGACAAGAAGGTAAAGATGCCTCTTACCTCTGAGATTCCAGGTTCGGTACCAGTTAGAGGAATCCCACGTGACGTTGGACGTCAAACTGACCACGTGTTTCCTGAAGAAACGTCACGATGACGCAATGACGTTATTTCGTGTGCTGTCTCGTCGCGTCCGGCGTGATGTCAATCCACGTGTCACACCCTATTGACGCCAATTTGCGTCATTCTGACGTCCTGTCACATGATTTGATGACGTCAGTGGGATTCCTCTATACCTGAACTGAAAGATGACAGTTTGCTGACGCTTTAACTCTGCCATCCAACAAGCATTAGTCCAACAAGTACACCTCTCAGAATAAGTACCACCTCGGCCAGTTTTCTCTTTGCTTCTAACCTGACAAGTAAACTGGCCAGTTCTGAAACTTATTCTGAGAGGTGAAGTATTTCGGGTCTCTTTGTTCATTTCTAGGCCTATGAAGAAGCAAAGAAAAGATTACAGTTGGAGACGGAAGACAGGAAGAAGATTATTCCACAGCTGAGGAAGGAATCACGGAGAGAATACATGAAAAAGCGACGGGAAGCAAAACTTGAGGATCTTGAAATGTCCGTGCAGGATGAGGAGTATTTGTTTTCAGAAACAAAGTGAGTTTTCAATGTTTAGATGTATTGTGTTTTGGTCAGCATAATTTTGTGATTTGATACAGAAGTGAGAAGGAGGGCTAGCCTTGTGGTTATCACGTCTGCTAGTGCTAGGCAAGGGGCAGGTCCCGGGTTTGAAGCCGGGGCTGTTTGGGATTGATCATCCCTGGCTCTTCAGTCTGTCGCATGGGACAGTAAGCCATGGTGCCTTGTACCTTGTGCCCTTGCCAAGGCAACTAAAAGACCCCATCCAAGTGAGGAACATGAGTAGCTTGATATGGCCTCTTCCGTATTACCAGGGTCAATAATGCTATGGCTTCAGCCTTGATGGAAAAATCTAATAAAAACATTATGGCAGAGAGAGTATTCAAATTCAAGCAATACAAACAATATCACCAAAAGAGTATGAACTGTTTGAATAATGGTCGACTGCCATTGCATTAGACATTTTTTCTATATTTAGCCTAACGGAACGAGAGAAGAAAGATTATGAATATAAGAAGAGTGTGCTGCATTTGGCCAAGGAGCATCGAAAGATTGGTGATATGGAGAAAGTTGATAGATATTACATGCCCAAAGATGATGTGGTAAGTCTCTGTTTACACCCTGCTCATTTATGGGCAGTTTAAAGTGACCCTACAGGCACCTAGCTTTTAGGCTCATATCAGTGTGGTCACTTCATCACAGGTGGCGTTTGTAAATGACAACATATTGATTTTGGCTCAGATGTTGATGTTTAGTGTATTTTACTGGCAATACATGTCAGAGTTAGATTCTCATGCCAACCGATCAGTACAATAAGCACATCAAAATGCCTATGAGGAGGCTACCTGTTGGGTCCCTTTAACGTACAGTACAGGTCACAATTGACATCCCTACGGCTTCGCGTAAGTTACTCGTAAGTTACGCATACCTTACGAGTAACTCACGGCTTTGGTTTCGCGTAACTCACCGCGTAACTCGCCAAAATCGCACAACTGGCCTCGTAAATCACTGCGTAGCTAGCGAAATTCGCGTAACTCGCCACGTAACTCACCTCGAAAGTTGCGCGTAACATAGCTCGTGAGTTGTTGCGTAAGTTACGAGTGACATACGCGTAACTTGCGCGAATTTAGGGATGTCAATTGTGACCTGTACTGTATGCAGTATACCTCCCACAGCAGGGTTTTCCACTCGCACAAACATGCTTGGTTAGAGGCCCAATGCAATTTCAGCAGGCTTTGTGTGCAGTGTATGTATGAAGAGGAGCAAGACCAAAGCCCTGCTATGGGAGAATGTGCTAAGGCTTATCTGACGTTTTATGGTCATTAAAAAAAACTAGCCAGACTTTCTTACTTCGTGCTGTTGAAAGCGAGGTTGATCTTGGTCTGTTTCAGAAACCGTCAGAGGGACATTACATCGAAGAAAAAGTGCCGACTTCAGAACAGAAGCAATGGGAAGAAAACCATCTTCATTCTGCTATCATGAAGTTTGGTGCCAAGGACGCCAGAGAAAAGAACAAGGTATAGACCTTTACACTACACAAAGTTTTTTGGTACTCCTTCTTTACACAGTATGATATGCACTGGTACTCCTGGTGGAATCGAACCCACTGCCTCTCGATCATGAGTCCAACGCTAAAGCACAGCGCCACCACGTTCTATAAGTTGCTGAAAGAATCGAACGGTGATCTATGCATAGTTCAACTGCAGATGAATGCAGGAGGAAACTTTGTGTAGTGTAATTTTCAAACCCTTCTTAACAATGCCATTCAAGGAAGGTATAGACCATTCTCAAATTGACGTAAATGACAAAGATCTGCACACTTTCGCCGAAATCTCAACCACTGCATCCACTCCGTTCGCACACAGTTTGAGCCAGTTCGGCAAAATTTTCAAGAAGTACTGAGAACTATCTCAGTGTGATTGGGCTTGGGGCATTGGCACAAATGATTACACTGGGCGATCAACACTGGTAGAACATCAACTCTTTGGTCCTTGTGACAGCATCTCTTGCTTTCCTTCCACAGGTCAAGGAATATGATTATTTGATGGATGAGGAGATAGAGTTCGTCCAAGCTTTACAAATGCCGGGGACGCGCAAGGATGATGAGGAGGAGGACAAAAAACCCAAACTCTCGGCAGCCGATTTGAAAAAGATGTCCATCCAAGAAACGCGGAAAAGTTTGCCAATTTATCCGTTCAGAAAAGATTTGTTGGCGGCGATTGAGGAGCATCAAGTCCTGATTATCGAGGGCGAGACAGGGTCAGGAAAAACGACTCAGATACCTCAATATTTACATGAAGCTGTAAGTCCATACATTTTGTACAATTCATCCTCCTTTTGTAACTTTTCTGCCAGCTCATGTTGTTGTGTTTTGTGGTGGTAAACATAAAGTTGTCTCCAAATTTTGCACTTCGATCTGACAATGTCACACAGAGACTTTCTTCCTCTTTTCTAGGGTTATTGCAAGGAGGGGATGAAAATCGGTTGCACACAGCCGAGGAGGGTGGCAGCCATGTCTGTAGCTGCCCGCGTGGCTGAGGAGATGGGATTCAAACTTGGGAATGAGGTGAGATTTTAATGGGCAGAATGGCTAGGCCTAGTTGAAAACAGAGTTTCTGATCAATATAACATCAAGAGAGATTGTAGGCATGTATACACATCTGAGGTTTTTGCCAGCCTCAGTTCACGTAGCTCATCGTGAATTCAAGCTGTCTCAAATTTCCTCCTCCGTACATGTTTGTTTTCTGTTTCCAGGTGGGATACAGTATTCGATTTGAAGACTGCACTTCAGAACGAACCATCCTTAAGTACATGACGGACGGTATGCTACTGCGAGAATTTCTCGGCGAGCCAGATTTGGCGAGTTATAGCGTCATGATCATCGATGAAGCTCATGAAAGAACTCTACACACTGACGTCTTATTCGGCCTCGTGAAAGACATCGCACGATTCCGGCCAGATCTGAAGTTGTTGATTTCTAGTGCAACTTTGGATGCAGAGAAATTCTCCCAGGTTTGTTTAATAGTAATCAGCAGAACAATATGTAACCGCAAACTTAGCCTACCAATATGTTCATAAATTGGTTTATTAGTTAGAGTGGAACCTTTTATAGCAGTCATCTCTGTCAGGAGGACACGTCTCCATTGAAGACACCAAAGTTCACTCCACACTGGTCATTTCCGTTATTTTGACCTCTGTATTCAGGACACTTCTCAATTAAGGACACCATCTTTCAGTCCTGAAGAAGGTGTCCTTAATAGAGAGGTTCCAGATTTCAATCTGCAAGCTAGAATCAACAGTGGAACCTCTCTATTAAGGACACCTATTGCACTGATAGGTGCTGTCTTTAATTGAGAGGTGTCCTGATTACAGAGGTTGAAATGAATAGAAATGACCAATTTGGGACTGCAGTTGGTGTCCTTAATAGAGAGGTGTCCTCCTGGCAGAGGTGTCTGGTATGTGAGGCACCACTGCTCAGACTTTGTCAAAAAATGACCTTTCCTCTTCAAATTCAGTTCTTTGATGGTGCTCCCATTTTCCGAATCCCTGGTCGTCGTTTCCCCGTGGATATTTACTACACGAAAGCACCGGAAGCGGACTATCTGGACGCCGCAGTGGTGTCCGTCCTCCAGATCCATCTGACGCAACCTCTTGGTGATATCCTCGTCTTTCTTACTGGTCAGGAGGAGATTGAGACAGCCAATGAAATGCTTTTGGTGAGTGAACCGGTTTGATTTGTTTTAAATTTTTCCATCAGGGCCGAAGCCATGGCATTATTAGCCCTGGTAACTATGGAAGAGGCCATCTCAAGCTACTCATGTTCCTCACTTGGATGGGGTCTTTTACTTGCCCTTGCAAAGGCACAAGATACAAGGCACCATGGCTTACTGTCCCATGCGACGGACTGAAGAGCCAGGGCCCAGGATTCAAACCTGGAAACTGCTGCTTCCTGAGCGGACGTGATAACCACTAGGATACCAAGATTCCAGTTTGATCCTGTTGGGCCTGAATGATTGGTGACACTGGATGTGTCCTAGTAGTCCAGCAGATCCTAACATGCCAGTAAAGTTGAGACCACAAGCCAGACGACAATCAGTCTCATTATTTTGAAGACAAGCTCCAGAATGTTCGTTTTGTTTTCTGAAATGACGTTTCATTTTGTTCACAGGAACGGACGAGGAAGTTAGGATCCAAGATCAAGGAGCCAATCATACTGCCAATCTACTCCACGTTGCCGTCGGATCTCCAAGGAAAGATATTTGAACCGACTCCCCCTGGTGCTAGAAAGGTGAGTCTTGTTGTTTTCTTAAAAATCATCAAATCCTTTGACCCACAGCCGCCCTGGTGAAACCGTGCATGTCTTCACAACTCCAGTCTGACAGCAACATCACATTTTCTTAGTTCGTCGTTTCAACAGCCCCGCCATCTTGCTTGTACAGAATTTCTCGGAAACATGCACATGGGCACTAATATCTAGTGGGCAAATTCATATTTTGCAACCATCGCATTGCATTGCCCACCAGATACATGTACGTGTGTATGTGGGAAATTTCTGTGGCAAGCAAAATGGGGGAGGGAGGGGGTCAAGATGATGAGTACAGTGATGCAGACTTCTAAATTTTTCTACATTCTGATCCAGATTATCCTTGGTACAAATATTGCTGAGACATCCCTGACTATCGATGGAATTATCTATGTCATCGACCCTGGATTCTGCAAACAGAAAAGCTACAATGCAAGAACTGGAATGGAGTCACTGGTTGTTACCCCCATTTCAAAGGTTAGTAGACTGGTACTCTGTATCTTCCCAAACCTGAGTTGATGGCAACCAATTGGGTTGTCAGAAGAGTTGGAGAATACCTGGCCAGGGGCTTGTGCATGCAAAACTGGTGAGGTGGTGCTCATTATAAAAAGTGTAGCCCTTCTAAAACGGCATTTGATTGGTTGTCTTTTTGCAGGCATCAGCCAATCAGAGAGCAGGAAGAGCAGGGCGTGTTGCGGCTGGAAGATGCTTCCGACTATACACAGCCTGGGCATACAAAAACGAACTCGAGGACAACACAGTGCCGGAAATTCAGCGGACAAATCTTGGGAACGTTGTGCTACTTTTAAAAAGTCTTGGAATAAATGATTTGATACATTTCGATTTCATGGATCCACCGCCGCATGAGACGCTAGTCATGGCGTTAGAACAGTTGTATGCCCTCGGGGCGTTGAATCATCTCGGGGAGTTGACGAAAATGGGTCGGCGTATGGCGGAATTCCCGGTTGATCCTATGCTGTCTAAAATGATCCTGGCTTCTGAGAAGTAAGTCAAAAATAACAGTAACGCCACCCCCACCCCTCAACCCCGGACAAAACTTACTTACTCACCCTCTCTACCAAATATAGCCACTGGCACAAAGATCAAACCTACGACCTCATGACGAGACAGGTGCAGATGTTTTCACTATGCCACCCTGACAACCCCACTATTTCACTTTTCATTGTCATCATCTTCAGATATAAATGTTCAGAGGAAGTCCTCACGATCACAGCCATGTTGTCAGTGAACAACGCCATCTTTTACCGACCGAAGGACAAGGTCATCCACGCCGACACGGCACGACAAAACTTCTTCCGCCCAGGAGGTGATCACCTCACGTTACTGAACGTCTATGATCAGGTACGCTGCTGAGGTTACGACCCCCATCTTTCCCACATTGCCCCCATGAGTTAATACAAGTGCTCTTATCCTGAGAAATGCTCTTCTTTACAACTGCAGCTAAAAGATCACCCCCACTGCATTACGGGGACCTAGATTGCTTCCAGAAAATGACTTCTCTAAGACTGCAACATTATTCTGTCCTGTTTCAGTGGGTCGAGACTGATTATTCAACACAGTGGTGCTATGAGAACTTCATACAACATCGGTCAATGAAACGGGCACGAGACGTACGGGAACAGTTAGAAGGGCTGATGGAGCGTGTGGAGATAGAGCTGACCAGTAACCCTGGGGATACAATTGGTATTCGAAAGGTAAGACAGAGTCTATACCCCCAGTGGCCGTATAGCGAGGGTGGACTGTACTAACTTGTGACCCCTTCAGCAAAAGCAGACGTTTGTCGCAGGTGATCATCACTGGTCATCAGTTTATTCAACTATTATCACTGCTGCCCACTACTATTGTCAACCTGCAGCGACATACATTTCAGCTCTTTTGTTGTAGGCCATTAACCCTTTCCTCGGTTGCAACATGCACCTACCGTACTTTTGCTAGGTCAGGTCACATTTGATATCCATTTGATTTCAGGCAATAACGGCTGGCTTTTTCTACCACACGGCCCGTCTGAGTAAATCAGGCCACTACAAGACAGTCAAACATCAACAAACAGTCCAAGTTCACCCCAACAGCAGCATGTTTGAAGAACGGCCGCGCTGGCTTATTTACCACGAACTGGTGTTCACGACGAAAGAGTTCATGAGACAGGTCAGTCCTGGACCATTGAGGTCAAGGTCACGGTTTTCATTTTGTGGTACATTTAGGAGGTGTTAGACCCTCATGCCTAACGTCTGAAATTTCGGCTCGATGGAAGAACGCCTTGAACATGGGAGATACAGGTTCGATTCCCGGTGCGGTCTGCAAAAATTTCTCATTGTCTCTGGTGCTTTAAGGGTTAAATCGTTGATATTTTCGCGTATTTCAGGTGATCGAGATAGAGAATGGTTGGTTGCTCGAGGTAGCGCCTCATTATTACAAACAGAAGGACCTGATGGACGGTTCGAAGAAAAAGATGCCAAAAAATACAGGAAAGGCGCGAGAGGATGTGACAAGAGCATACTGAGGGAATCGCAATAACGAGTCAGTCTCAGCCTAAGCTGCTAGTGGTCATTTGTACATTTTGATATGATGCCACAAGTGTGCATTGACTGACCTTTCAGGTAGTGTGAGAGCAACCTTCAGAAATGGTGTTCGGTGTTTGTGGAATGTGTCACATGTTAATGTTGGCAGTGTCCTCCATTAAAGTTCTTCAGGGCAGTTCGTCAAGACAGTTTGTAAAAGAAATTGTGATTTGTCTTTGAGTCCTGATTATTTTTGCTGTGAATAAAAGTGTACATTATTTTTGAACCTGTTGTTGGTCATATTCAATAAATTCGTCGAAGAATAATGAGAATTGTGAAAAATGTCCCACCATTTCATTGAATAAGAGAACATTGATGGCCTGGCACCTACCAAAATGTGGGAATAATAATCCTGACACTGCCCGATGAATTGGGACAGGGCACCAGTCAGCATGAAATATGACCTTGGCCTTACAATGCATAGAAACAATGAATTTGATTGGTTCACACGGTATTGGACACGACAGCCAAGGACAGCGAAGGTGATTCTTTTTCAACTCAATAAATGAGCAGCTGACACCTGAAAAAGGCCATCTTTACTTTTTAGTGGTAGTTCAGACGCAGACCTACAAAATGACACCAAATAATGTATGGTTTGAATACCCAATGGACTATGAAAACCCATAAAATGAGGGCTAAACGGAGAGCAGCGCCACGGGAGTGGGGCGGCAAAGTGTGAAACTAGTCTAACGTAAATTGCGCATTCGGCGTTCCATAGGATTACCGCAGTGCCACCTGGGAACGGCGTGGTGAACTAAATGTGTTGCTTAGGGAACGATTTCGCCGCATCCCTTCGATTTCCACTAATTTCTCTCAAATAAAGCAATAAATCGAGGCTGTTTGTTGTTAGATATCAAGTTTAATGTCTGCCCAATTGTTGTTTTGCCGTTACATTGAAAACTAAGTCCACGTTCTCTCATGAAAGCGTCTGAAACGTGCGGTTTTTAGCAGACGTAAACAAAGTCCTCCATTTTTAAATGGCCCACATGCATGGTTGTGTACATTGACGTACAGCTGACATTCTGAAGTTGTGAAGAACCATATAAAGTCAAACGTCAAAAATGTCGATGACTGAAGTACAAGGAACCAAGAAGGCCAGGGTGGTGAAGAGCGGTAAAGTTTACCGCCAGATATTTGATGCGGAGGTGAGAAGAAAGACAAAAAAAATGTTTTTTATACCGGTAGGGCTAGGCTACCGCGGACCGGTGCGGTTCCGGTAGGCCTACCAGTAGGCGTAGGCCTACGGCACCGTCGTGTTGTGTAGGCCTAGCTAGGCCTGCCGGTAACAACAGATTTGTATGTGAAGGAACGACCGGGCGGCATACCGGTTGTGAAAGACATTGCAGGTGGAGCTGGTGGAATGTTGACTGGAATGCCTAAGAGTAGCCTAACATGGGGCCTATTTTTCAAACTTGTGAAAAACGCTCAGCCACTGAAAAAAATCGGAAGAAAAAACCCTGCCCTGACCAGGAATCGAACCCACGCAATTCTGCTTGTTTGGTTTGCTGGCCCAGCGCTCTACCACTGAACTACTGGGACTTCACTTGACTCAGGCCAAGTTCCTGTATCGATGAGCCACTGGAGGTTTTATGTCTTGTATTACTCTTCTACTACATGTATTTCATTTAGGTTCAACTGGTGAAATCGTACAATGAGATGAGTGAAAAGAAGAAAGATCCGCCCACTGTGAAGGAGCGACCGGGGGGCATACCGGTTGTGAAGGACATTGCAGGCGGGGCTGGTGGAATGTTGACAAATCGTCAGCTTCACTGGACCGATGGATTCCCAAATGATAACTACACGCAGAACCCTGTCCTGTACAAGTAAGGTTGATTTCCAATGGCTAATGACTTCCTCTTATTATGGTTAGGCTAATGCAAGCCAAGTAGGCCTAATTTGATAGCTGGGTGGTGTATTATATCTGCGAAGTAAGGTCCTGGGTTCGAATCCAGCTGTGGCCATATGGCATTAATCATCCCTGGCTCTTCACATCCATCGCATCGGACAGTAAGCCGTGGTGCCTTGTACCTTGTGCCTTTGCAAGGGCAAGTAAAAGACCCATCCAAGTGAGGAACATGAGTAGCTTGATATGGCCTCTACCTTACTTATCGGGGCTAAATGCTTTGGCATTGGCCCTATGGAAAAATACACAGATACAATGCAAGCCAAGTTACATAAATCATATAATTTATCAATCAAATCTCTATTTTCTTGAATCCACTTTTCAGACAAGTGGCAGAGGTTGTCAGAGAGCAGATGAAAGAACCAGAGAGAAGCATATGCGGCAAAGAGGTGCAAGGTCTGCCAGATTTAGTCAGTAAGTACCAACCACCTCCACATAAACCTCTCTATCACATGAAGAATGGGGCTGACCAGGGAATGAACCTGGTACCTCAGAGGTGACAGGCATTGATGTTTCCGTTGCGCCACTCTGACAGCCAGAATTGGTTATACACTGTAACCTCTCTATTAAGGACACCTTTGGGACTGTCAGATGCTGTCCTGAATTGAGAGGTGTCCTGATTACAGAGGTCAAAATGAATAGAAGTGACCATGTGGGACTGAACTTTGGTGTGCTTAATAGAGAGGTGTCCTCCTGCAGAGGTGTCCACAAAGGGAGGTTTCACTATGTGAAACTTTTTGAAGAGATTTGGCCTGGTTTAGATCATCCTTTTCTAAAATTGTTCAGTTCACTTTATTCATCAATCACATGGAAAATTGCAGAGTGGCCGTGACTAAGATACTGATATGGCGGTCAAGTTTCTCGCCAGAACCCTGTGTACCTACAAGGGGAACACCCCATTTGTAGCGTATTTGCAGTGTGCGCCTTGTGTAGTAGAGTGAGCTGTACCATATTTGTAGGGACACATGTCCTGTCCTGGTCGTGTTCAAATTAAGGAGATTTATTGATAACGCAAGTCTTTTAGTTCGGCTGGACCCCTTTCCGTGTAGAGGCAAACCCTTACCTCTACATTGATAAGTTCCTTTCATACTGATATTTTCTTGGTTTTAGTTCCAGCCAAGACTGGGTCTGATATCATCGATAGGATTGCTCAGAACAGGAAAGACAGGCATGAAGCAATGGTTGAAGATATGCACCAGGAGTTGTCTCTCATCAGTGCAGTAAGTACTTACTTGTGAAGCTTAGAACAAGGGGAAATCTGATTCTGCCAAAACACCTGAGCTGAATTTCTCTTGCATTTCTTCATGGTTTAACCCTATAACATCTGGAGGCACCCAATGGCGCCTGCAGATTAACCCTATATCAGGTGTTATAGGGTTAACCAAAAGAATTGAACTCCTTTTGCATATAGCCCACTCATTACCTATCTTTCAGGAATTTGAGCCACAGATTATAAAAGCAGGCGAAGTGACATTGGCATTGCTTACAGAAAACGATCAAGTCATTGATGGATTTCTAGCAAAGATTGAACAGGATGAGGTTAGTGAATGTTTAAGAAACATACTTAATGCTGCATTGTATTGAACTTTATGGCGTTTTGAAAGTGTTAGGAGAATGCAGGTAGAGGTCTCGTAGCTTGTGAAGGTTCCCAAAATGCTTGCCTGATACGTACTTTAGAGAATCAACACGTAGTTTTCAGCACACATAAAAAAATTGCAGGCATAGCTCTAATGTATTCAGATAGAGCATAGTATATTTTAAACTACTGACGTCAGAGGACGTAAGCACTTTCTCAATTAACACAGCGTGGCTTAATGAACTTTTTACAGAATTTTTGTTCTGTGGATTAAAACGCACCCACCACTTTTAACAGGAATGAATGAATCTGATGCTCTCATTTCTTCATCCATTCACTTGTTTATTTTCCTTTGCAGGATCTCCTGAAGTATACCAAACCTGAACTACACGACCTCTGGGAGAATATTGAGTCGCAGTCAGACACCAGACGGCAGGCCATCACAAATCTCGACAATAACTTGTTGACGCTCGAGCATAATCGAATGGACAAGGTAAAGATTGCTTTCCCTTCAATAATAAAAGAATTACCAGCTCAGCTGTGCTGTTGTCGTTAATCTTTTTTGGACGGAAGTAATCTCCCCCAGGGACAGAGCCGTTTCATGAAATAAGCAAATTATGAGCCTAAACCACTGGAAGCCCACATGAATTGATTTGCATAACCTTCAACTTTGGTACCATAAGATGGTATCCAGATGGCAGTTTTTCACAACGAAATACCGGTATGCAATGGCCATGATGTGCTTGGCGTATTACACGGAAATATCATTGGGGAACACTCAGTCATGAGTCATTATTGCCATGCCTTCGCCCAAAGATTCCTTACATTGTAGCTTTTGGCTGTCAAAAGATTACAGAATCCAATTTTCCCTTCAGATCCGAGATGTATTCAGAACTTACACCGAGATGTTTGAGAAGATTGCCCATCTGATGGTACCAGATCTTCAACGGTTCATGGACAGAGAGTCACAGGTATGGGCTTCCATCTTACCGGTAACCCTTTTACTTCCAGTACCAAAAGGCATGTACTATATCTATCGTATAAATTGAGTGAGTGCTTTCCAATGAATACCTTTGAGACAGGGTTTCTGTAAGGTTTCAGGATTTGGAAGGTTTTGTAGTTAAGAAGCTGCCATGGTCTAGTGGCTCGGGTTTCTGGCTAGCGGTCATGAGGTCCCTGGTTCGAATCCCACTGTCGGCGTGAGACTCTGGGCAGGTCTCTTTTGCCTCCCTTGCCTCACTCCACCCAGGTGTATAACTCGGTACCAGTCTGAAATGCTCAGGTTGTAGCGGTGAATGAGCAGCTAATCTGAGTTCTACTGAAAGATTTCAGAATTGAAAGCGTAAAGGGTGTAAAGTGTACCAGGGTTAAAGTGTAAAGTTGGATGAGAATCTCTATCGTCGTTGATATCAGACTATAAATCCCAAATTTAACTAGTCAATGGTAATGAAAGAGTTACTTGGAAACACAATTTTGATTCCAACCTTCTCAGTGACTTTGCTGATATACCGTACCACACAATGGCTGGCAAGCATAATTCAGAATTCGTCACAATGTGATAATCTTGTCTCCAGGTCATAAACCAGACCTTGCTGAGTAATAAACGTGCCTACAGCGACCTCTATGGGAGACTCCTGACAGCTGACATCGATCGCGAGAAACGCCATCACACGATCTGGTGTAAAAGGCTTGAAGATTGGAAGAGATTGAACACGGAGTTAGGCGTTGAGCAATTCAGGTACAAACTTTGTTGATTCTCAGTCGTTATTTCTTGAAGAGCGCTGATAGCCAAGTGGTTATCATGTCTGCTGAGCAAGCAGCAAGTCCCGGGTTCAAATCCAGCCCGGGCCATGTGGGATGTCATCCCTGGCTCTTCACGTCTTTCGCATGGGACAGTAAGCCATGGTGCCTTGTACCTTGTGCCTTCGCAAGGGCAAGTAAAAGACCCCATCCAAGTGAGGAACATGAGTAGCTTGAGATGGCCTCCTCCGTACTTAACAGGGCCAATAATGCTACGGCTTCGGCCCTGATGGAAAAATATGACAGCAGAATGAAGTCAGTGGCTTTTGCTTCAGCAATGGTGATGTTTGGTTTGTTAATTTCAGTAAGATAACTCTCTCTTCTCTGTCTTTTTCTTCAGTGAGTACATGAATAGCGACGCCGTGACCAACCCACCGGAGGTAGCCGATATCATGACAGGCATGATCGCTGAAGAGGAGACACTGAATAACAAAAGACTAGAACTCATTAGCCAACTCAAGTAAGATATCTACACATGTGACCTGCTCCAGCTAAAGCAGGCGCTTGTCGCAAGTGATCATCATTGGTCATCAGTTTACTCAACTATTATCACTGCTGTCCACTAATATTGTCAACCTGCAGAGATGTACATTTCTGCTATTTTTTGACTTCGGAAGTGTCTCCAAGGGCCTTGGAAGTTTTTGACTTCGGAAGTGTCTCCAAGGACCTTGGAAATTTTTGACTTTGGAAGTGTCTCCAAGGGCCTTGGAATTTTTTCGACTTCGGAAGTGTCTCCAAGTTTTTTGACTTAGGAAGTGTCTCCAAAGGCCTTGGAAGTTTTTGACTTCGGAAGTGTCTCCAAGGGCCTTGGAAGCTTTTGACTTCGGAAGTGTCTCCAAGGGCCTTGGAAGTTTTGACTTCCAACCTTCCATTGCTCAGTCCCAGTTACAACTTTCTGTTGTTTTCTCAGGGAGATGATGCCTCCTGCGTCAACCAAGACAGCTGTCTACCAGTGGAACCAACAAGTTCTCGATGTGACAAAACAGATTGATATAAAGAATCAAGAATTTCTCCAACAGCTTTATCAGGCATATGAAAAAGCTTGTCAGAATTGTCTTGAGGCGGTCGAAGAAATGAAGGTAAAGTGTAAATAAAGTCAGTGTTCTGATGGTTCTTAAAATGGAGTGTTTTTAGCTCATCAGTGAGCTATAATCATGATGCGAGTCTTCGTCATCGTCATTGTCGTAGTCCGTTAGCAGGGCACATTTTGTAACCGCTGGGTCTATTGACACCAAACTTGGTACAAATGTACCCCTAGGTCAGATGACCTCAGATACCAAGTTTCGGTCCAATTTGATTCCTGGCTTTACCCTCCCTACCTTTGCCTCACTCACTGCCCACAGCCCCCTGCCCCCTCCCCCTCCCCTGGACAAGAAACCTGCATTTTGATATTGTATATGATTTAGGCCTCCTTGACCCAGTCTGGTGTATGCACAGAAGAAAAAGCCAAGGAAGTCATCAACGAACGCTGTCTTCCCCTGATCGGGGAGAGACAGAAACAATTTGAGACCACACTAGAGACCATGGATGTGAGTATTCCTACAGAGACCCATTTTGACTTTCAACTCATTCAGCCTTGATAGCTTCATGGTTATCACGTCAGCGTTGCAAGCGGCAGGTCCCGGGTTAGAATCCCAGGCCTTATGGGATTAATCATCCCTGGCTCTTCAGTCCGTTACGCGGGACAGTAAGCTGTGGTGCCTTTTGTACCTTATTCCTTTAATACAAGGGCAAGTAAAAAGACCCCATCCAAGTGAGGAACAAGAGTAGCTTGAGATGGCCTCTTCCGTACTTACCAGGGCCAATAATGCTCTGGCTTTTGCCGTGATGGAAAAATCTGATACAAATAAAAAAACTCTTTCAACCCTGGGTGATTTTTATACCTAGTGGGTGTATTAAAATCCTCATTGTTGACCACAATCGTGCTGACCTGCCGAGAACACAACCTGTGTTGGACCAAGAACGTGTTCTTCTCAACCCTCCACTGAGCGGGGAGTGAGGAGACGCCCAGTGCCTGGGCGATTTCAGAATGAGATACCGACATCCCCCTGTACTTTCTGTCTCTGATACCTAATTCTGTGATTTTGTACTTCCAGAAAGGGTTAGAAGAGGAAAACAAGATTACCATTCAGAAATTGAAGTCGTTGTTCAAGTTTGCCCAAGGTTCTGCTCACGTCTGGGATGTCCATGAGATCGGTCTCGCCAAACAGGAAAGAGCGCTGCAGGAGAAACTTGAAAATTGTCGGCATGATCATGACAATCAGAATCAGGTAAGTGATTACTCAAAGAAATCATCGCTTAATCCTATACCTGAATATGTGTACACATTATGGGGTGGACCTTTGATATATCGGGACTTTTGAAGGAACCCTACATGTAGCTTCTTCATAGGCATTTTGATGTGCTCATTGCACCGATCGGTTGGCATGAGAATCTAACTCTGACATGTGTTGCATGTAAAATACACTGAACATCAACATTTGAGCCCAAATCTGTAGGTTGTCAGTTGCTAGCGCCACCTGTGATGAAATGACTCCACTGATATGAGCCGGATAGCTAGCTGCTGATAGGGTCCCTTTACCTTGCCAGCATCTAAGGGTACAAAGTGGCAACACGGTGGGGAATCAACCCCATGGTCTCTTGGCCTTTAGTCTCAAATCAAACACTCAACCGCTGCGCCACCTCACACCCCACTTCGACACAAATACATGAAGATCCTTAACCCTCCAGGAGATAAACCATCTGTCGCAACACCGACGGGTCGTGTTAATCGTTGATTTCCATTTCAGGACAAGGAGGCAAACCTCGATATCATCATGGACCGGATGCGACAAGATGCAACAGAGGCAGCACTTGCTCAAAGCCTTAAAAAGGCCCTTGAAATGCTGGGCACTATAAAACAAGGGTAAGTTCCGTATTGACCATCAAACACGTATATCATTCTTTTGACAAAACTTGCCATCTGCCAGAGACCCTCCACACCCTTCTTTTGGGGGGGTTGATTCTGGCCAGAATTCCTATCAGTTTGTCATCACGAGACAGGTCTGTAGGAGGATGTGTTCAGGCATTCGCTTGCCACCTCCATCATCTAACCCCCAGAGTCCAGCAGACGATATCTTGTGTCAAAGTTTTCTCACATTCTATGGTACTAATTGAAAAATATTTGAAGAAATTTTGTTCCTAGCAACCATCTGAAGAATGTTTCTTCAAATTCTTTCCATTTTATTTCCAAGGATTTTAGAAAAAGATACTGTCTGCTCATCCTGTGGCAGATGAGTCAAAGATGTTTATTTTCCAGGTATGAAGTGTTTCATTGTAACCAGCTGGATATTGTCAAGTTCTACCCGAGCATGGTGAGGCAGGAGCTTGAGCAGTATGATACCTCGATCTGCAAGTTTTTTGGTGTACAACGAGAGGTATGAGGCCCTTTTCTTTATAATATTTCAATCCTATGTTTTTGGTCCCTTAGTGATTTGGTGTTTCTTTTGCTCCACCTGCTGCCAGCATCGCAGCTGTAATGTCACAGAGACCTGGCTTTGCCACTGGGATCCAGCTCCTCCAACATTATTGTATCAAAAGCGTCGGTGCCAGGACTTTGATTAGAAGACTGCTGCGTGTCAGCAATGCCAACCATCACCAACAGAAGACAGGGGCGGGTCCAGGATTTGGGAAAAGAGGGGGCGCCCTGTGCTAGGAAAATTGAAATTTGTGCCCAATTCCAGAATTTCATAGTCGATTTTACAGATTTGTCGGCCAAAAGGGGAGGCGCATGCCCGGTGCACCCTCCTCTGGATCCGCGCCTGGAAGAAGCTGGACCCCGGCAATCCCTGATATCTCTGACTTTACAACTGCGATTTTGGTGTGTTTTGTCCATTCCACTTGTGTTTTGGACGTGATAATAAGCCCATATGCTGCATGGGTAGCGCTCCCAGCATTGTCCAGGGCTGGGCCTTGCGGTTATGGAGCTCCCGAATTGAGACATCACAAAGTTTGAATTTACAAAAGTCATGCAATGTGAGATCCACAAAATTCAAATCTTTCTGAAAACATTTTTCAGCACAAGATATTCGACACAGAGAGCGAGTCGCCGAGATCTGCTCGCCTCGACGAAGACGCTGCAAAGGGCAAAGGTCACGTGAAGCGAAAAACAAAAGCGAAGCGTCCATCGGATCGTGTTAGAAGTAAAACACCTGATGAGGCGGTGAGTACAGTACAGGATGTCCAAAAAAAGGTTTATCCATTTCTCTTGACCACTTCATTACCAGTGCATCCATCCTGCATCATATTCGCTACACTACTGTGATCTGTGTCATTATTATGACATAAGTATGACACAACGTAGCATTATAACGTCGTCGACCGCTATTTCGGTCTGTCACAATGAACGGGCCTGTCTGTCTAGGCATACCGTATACGCAAATATTTTCGCGAATAAAAATTACCGCGAAAATCGCGAATTGGTCAATACCACCGCGAAATCTATTACACGCGAACCATTTTCCAATCACCGCCGATCTCATACATGCATAATACATCGTGGTAGACTGGTTCCCGTCTTTGCCGCTGCACTTCCTCTGGCACTCCCGTTCTGCTAACGGAGCGCCAGCAGTGTGGAGCGGCAACGAAGGGAACCAGTCTAACATCGTGGTTTGCACGTGACACTGATCTGTCAATCACTCAGCTATCATGGCGCCCCGCCAGCAGTGAGGTTGATTATGACGGCGCAGATTTCTTTCTTTTCGGTGGATTTCGTACCATAACTGTCACACTCGCCATTGAAAATGCAGTGTTTTTGAAATCTTACATCAGGACCCCAACCGCGAATATTTATCCACGCGAAAAGGTACTTTCGGACCCCAACCGCTAAATATTTTAGCCGTGAAAATATTTGCGTATACGGTACATGTATCTGTCTATGATAGCAAAATGGTTACGTGACATTTACGAACAGAGAACTACAGTAACGCTGGGTTCTGTCAAGTAGTGATAGGTGGCAGCACTTACCATTTGTGACCCACTGGCAAAAGCAGTTGCATGTCGCTCAGAGGGCGAGCCTCAACAAACTAAGATGACACCAGGAGAGAATGGAAGAAATAGATTATTTCAGATTTCATAACAGACAGACAATATTGAAACTGACAAACATTTTGGTCTCAACCTGCCAAGCTAAGAGCGCCATGCGACTGGTTTTGCCATAGCGGGTCACATTTCATTTCCATATCTCACTTCCACATTTGTGACCATCCGGTACAGAGTCATGTCATTTCCTTCCTCATCTGACCTCCTCGAATGTGACATTCCGTAATTTCCTAAGTCCCTGAATGCCTTAAATTCTTTCTGAAGTTTATATCAAAACAGAATGAACCATTTCATTGCCATATAGTGATTTATTTCGACAGGACTAATAGAGATACAGATTTATTTGCAAAATATCTTTGGCTATGAAAACTACTAGTCATATCCTAATGCAAGCTTTATGACTCAATTTGAACAATAGTACATGTACCTGATCAGATGGGATGGACGGTGATGAGAAACAGTGGAATATTTGAAAAATTGCAGGCACAATCTGAACAAAAATGTGGAGGCCTTTACATGTAGCTTCATTCAAAACCGGGCAAGTGTGGTTGTCGGAGTGAAAACAGGCCTTATGATTACATAGGTAGAGTGACACAGTACATGTATAGAGGCCTTGCAATGACGTCATCCTGGCGGCCATGCTGAGGGGCAAGTGGGCAGAGGTGTGAGCTGACCGTGACGTGGCCTGCGTGAAGTGCGCGACGCCAGTGTTTGACGTAACGTCATTGGGACATTTCGCTGCGCCTCTGCAGCATGTGCCCCCCAGCATGGCGGCTTGTGACGTCATTTGCAAGGCCTCTATATGAACACTCTAGACAACAAATGCTCCACAAGGGTTCGCGACTGCCGTTGTTAACCGGCATATCCATTATTATGTAGCAGGGTAGCTCTATGTAATGGGAGACTTTTACTGCCGTTTGATAGAGCCGCCTGTTAGTAGCCCAAGAACGTCATGAAAATTTGATTTCCAGACATAAACCATGGCATCCACACCATTATGGATAACGTCATAGCGTGAATTTCTTCTCTGTGATGTCGAATTTCTCGACGTCCTAGGACCGCTAACTGGTGGTGGCCTCTAACGGCAGTCAAGTCCCCATTGCTGCCTAAAGCCGGTGACAGATTACTGTATCCAGACGTGAAGCAGTATGTTTTGCATTGTTTTTTTCGCCCAATATAGTGCACCAGCACAATGCAAAACCCTATTGTCATGTGTCACGTCGTGCTAGGTCTGTTGTTACCTTGAAGGGCCACGGTATTGCCACGTTTTCTCGACAGCCGGCGCCACCGCGCCACTCTCCAACCCAGGCACTAACTACATTGTCGGCGAAGTGACCCGATTTACTACGTACATTTTGTAATGAATTTAGTTTTGTAGTTCGTGTTGCTGCTGCTAGGTGGCTTCCCCTACGTTGGCAGTCAAATAATGCATTAGAGATCCAATACCGTGCTCCTTTAAGCGTGCACCGTTCCCATACAGATCGATCAAAATGTTCCTGTGTGTGGAATTTAATAACTTTTGAAATGAGCATTCATGCCTGATGATGAAGTGCCCTTCATTGTTAGGCAAGTACCGTCATCTGTCTTTCACTTTAAGTGAAGTCAGTAATGGGGTGTACTCTTTGTAGTGGATGGAGTAGTATGGTCATTTATTGGTAAACACAGTAGAATGATGGATACACTCAACAGCTTCTTAGGCAGACAACATCAGATGATTCTTTCAGAGATGTTAGTGCTGTGGTTTACAAACAGTGGGAACAAACTCCCTTAAATGGACACCTCTCTTTTAAAGCCTTTCTGTATTGAATTTTTACGGGATCTTCAAAGTGCTTGGAGAATGCAGGTAGAGGTCTCATAGCTCGTGAAGGTCCCCAAAATGCTTGCCTGATACGTACTTCAGCGAATCAAGGCCTAGTTTTCAGCACTTCGTGACGTCGTACACTGACGTCAAGAATTGCGACGAAGATTCGTGTTTTTTTCATATTGAATACAGAGTGGCTTTAATAGAGAGGTTCAACTGGACTCATCAGCTTCTCTAGGCAGACAACATCAGATGATTTTTCCAGAGAAAAAAATACAATGGGAATTCCCAATAACGGACACCTCGATTTTAAGGACAGCAAAGTCAAGTAACTAAACTGGCCATATTTGATTCAAGCTGATTCCTGCGATCAGGACACCTCTCAATTAAGGACAGCATTTGTCTGTGCCAAAGTTCAGTCCTAATGGCCATATCTGTTCACTTTGACCTCTGTAATCAGGACACCTCTCAATAAAGGACAGCATCTGTCAGTCCCAGAGGTGTCCTTAATAGAGAGGCTCCAATACCGGCAATATATCTAGGTCATAAATGAAATCATAATTTTGTGTTTTGGTATTCCTCTATGTCATGAGCTTCCGGCGTTGCCTGTCTAAACAACGGATTGATCCTCAGCGTACCGTCATCGACGGGCCGACTGTATCCGAATTCCGTGTCCTCGTACTCCTGTTGTAAATCCAACAATTTCTGAATATCCAATGCCTCTAATGTCTTGCGATCGATTGTCCGGGCAGCCTCGCTCTTTTTACGCTGGCGCATATGGACGCCATTCGCTACTGGCGACTGCACCGGCGTTATCAAAACCGGCACCGATACCCATAATTCCTTCGCTTTGTCCTTCTTTGTCTGAATTTCAACTTTTAGTACCAACTCGTAATGTATGTCAATGATGTCACAGCCTTCGAGTTTTGATTCCGGGGCGTACGTCGGTACGGTTAGTTCGGCGTTCGTCCACCGTCGTCCTTCGCCTCGCGACATTTCCCACTTATCATTTCGTTTAGAAATGACTTGCACGTGGGTATGACTCGAGTTTTGAGCGTAAAATGTGCTGTGCATGATCAGCATAGCATGTAATCCTTTGATAATTTTTGGACTTTGATTGCGAATCTCTGCGTTCACGTCCATGTCATCCCCGGGCGCGAACCCCTGCCGTTTTAACGCCAATTTTGCCGTAATTTTTCCTGAGCGGTGTTTTGACCAATAGCGCTTGCTTATAGTCCTTTCGACCCTCTCGTTCAGCGTCATGGCAGAAAACGGAAAGTCTTTATTCGCGATTAAGAATGGCTCGCTCGAAATCGTCACCGTCCTACTGTCCTCAGCACTCGCCTTTATCACATACGTTACGCTGCCGAACTTCCCAATGAAAGATGATGGCAGCCCCAAAGGGAGATCGTACGAAAAGGAGAAATCGTGTCGTCCTGGCGAAAGAATAATTCTCTCACCAGCCACCAGGGGGGCCAGTGTGACAGTCTGATTAATATAAACCTCCTCAGCACTGAAACTTTTCCCTAACTCATCTTTCCAACTCACTGTCCCCATGCCAAAAATATTTATCCGTAAAACGCGTAAAAGTTCCTCTCCTTCTGCAACGCGTACGATCACCTTCCCAGAGATGAACTCGCCGGGTCGGTAATGATAATGTTCGTCTATGTCCCGTTCGAGTTGAATATCGAGTTGGGAGAGCCGCCCCATTGTATCAGCGTCACCAAAAATCCTCATTTAGAGCCTAAAATCCGTGAAGTAATTCTGCAGTAACAGCAAACGTGAAAACGATCATGTCTTCTCAGAGTCAAATCCATGCGGCTGTCAACTCTCATACATGGTCACCCATACATCAACCTGTTGCGTTCTCACCCCCTGTCGATTTCATTAACTCTCGTCTAAGCAACGAATCCTGTAAGAAAATTAGAAAATTCATTATTGATCAGTTTAGCGAGGTTTATTAGTTTTTCGCATGCGTCTGGCTTTAAACCCATGGTTTCCGATGTCTATTATAATCCACATAAAAGTCAACCATTATTTCATGAGTGCAGGCGCCAACTTGGGGCATTAAGCCAGGTGTACATCACACTTGCGACTGGAAGCAAATTCAGCAACTCAGTAAAAAAGTTAAAGTTTGGGTTTATAGTCTGATATCAACTACGGTAGAGGTTCTCATCCGACTTCACACTTTAACCCCAGTCTATCCTGAAACCTTTCAGTAGAACTCAGATGAGCTGCTCATTCAGCGATACAATCTGAGCATTTCCGACCGGTACCCATTTTAATACACCTGGGTGGAGAGAGGCCAGTGAGGCAAAGAGACCTGCCCAAAGTCTCACGCCAGCAGCGGGATTCGAACCCGGGATCCTCTGACCACTAGTCGGAGGCCCGAACCACTACACCACCGTGGCTCCTAAACTAGGAGGATCCAATCAGTCGTCATGTCCTGACTGTGTACATCGCACTTGCGACTGGCAGCAACTCGGGTAACATCTGGGCGTTGGGACTCGATGAGACACGGTTTTGTTCAGAAAACTGGCACTGATCAGTCGCAAACCCGCGTACATCACAGCGACTAAACGAAACTGGGTACAACTAGTCGCTAGAAAGTCGAACATGTGCAACTCGCGGCGACTGGCAAAATCTCAGTTCAAATTCAATGCCAGTGTTTGGTCTTCACTCAATGTCCGTGAACTTCTTTACATATTTTGTAAGGAATCACACTGTATACATTTGTCATACTAATATATAAAATTCATGGGTTAATTTTGCGCTGAATGACTTGACCTACATATGCTTCCATGCTGTTTGATGACATATTGAAGAACCTAAGGCTAATTAAAGGAACCTTCCTTCGATTTTTTCCTCCAATTTTTCTCGCAGATCAGAAAGAATTCATGCAATGAGTGCTAGAGCAAACGAAATGTGAACATTTTTGACAGAGGACACAGATTTAACTATTTTCAGCTGTACAGCTTTTAGAAGAATTTTCACAATTGGCACGAATTTTTTTCGTCATAATCCCTTTAATATCGTCATGTAAACACCGTAAATAAAGACCCACTTGAATTCCACAGGCCTGAGTATCATCTAGGCCTGGCTTTTAAGGTTGATATTCTCTGTCATTCCTTGCGTATTGACATTAGGTACTCGTTTGCATACATAGACATTTTCTGCACACTTCAGAAGTCTGGTAGGCCTGTTTTTGCCACACCCTTGCATGTCAAGTTAGGCCTCAAAAAATGCCAAGTTGGTTTGCCCACTTCACCTCAGGCTGTGCAAATCTCAGGCGTCATTGGTGATGTTGAGTGGTCCGATTGCATGCCGTATTTAGCTTTATGGTCCTGGGGCGCATAAGCCTCCCTGGGGTGCAGAAGACCTTTTTTGCCCAAAATCCGCATGAAAATCATGTTTTTTGGTTGGCTCTGCCCCCCC